>SRMA01027312.1:460518-579521 GCA_007224835.1 Danionella cerebrum | reverse complement strand
AGCTTCAATACTCCTGCAGACTGGAGGCGAGCCGTCGTTGAGATGTTTGGATGAATAGGTGTCAGAGAAGCTCATCACACTTTCTCCAACGAGTTATTTCAAGATCGAGTGAGAACGGAGCTGCTGACGCTCCTGCTGCTCTGATGTGAGCCTCAAGCTCTTCGGAGGCCGGCTGCCTTTTCCTTTGTGATCTTTGTTTATTTAACACGTGACTGGATTCTCTCGTGGTGGCTTGAAACCACTTATTTATGGTCTAAGGGGATCTCAAAACCTTGATTTTTTTTTATTTGTGGACATTTTGTGTTCAACAGTTTACACCCAAAAACTGATGTTAAAAGCTTGCCAGTCCAACAGGGGGCGATATAACGCAGCTGCTCAAGTGTGCGGTAGTGTTTTAAATGTTTGCAGATGAGTTGAGAACTTCGGTGATTTGGTGACGCTTGTGTGGAAGAACAACATAGAAAAGCTCTGCTTTCAAAACGTTTCAGGGAAGGACTCTTATTTTGAAGGTACTGTAGCCGGTTCATTTCCTGTTACCAAAGTGCCAAGACAAAAGGCTCTAACTTGCCCATTTACTTTAATTAGAAAGGCGGGAAATAACAGGTTTGTGCAGCTTGCTGTGTGCTTGGGGTGATTGTTCTGCTGAAAGAGGATTGAAGCAGGTTTTCATCTCGATGTCTCCGTACTCCCTCGAGCTGAATAGTCCCCACCAGCCTGCAGCACATTGTCCACGTCCGGTTTCATCCAACCGTGACTCTGGGGTTTCGTCAGAGCTCTGTGTTCTTGGGCTCCCTGGCCAGGCTCATTCTCTCCTGCTGGCTCTGAACTTCTTCCATCTGCAGATGTTGGAGGACCCTGAGCTCATGGTTTCCTCGTTTCATAGCAGCAGAAGCTCCTTGTACCCTTTGCTTAACTAGAGAAGGACATTGGATCCTGGCCGTTTTCACCGGTAAACGATCACAGAGAGAGATTTCTGTGAGGCACAAGGGACGTCTATTGGCACCTGTGAATTTTCTTCTGTTTAGAGTTTATCTTGTTCCCATAGCAATCTGTTCAAATTCCTGTGTGCCACCGTTGATCATTGTTCAGCACAAATAAAGTTGAAGCGGAACGTACAAATGTTGTTTTTGTTCCCAGGATAATGTGGATCTGGGCGATCTGATGTTTTCCCTGTGCTACCTGCCCACCGCTGGACGCTTGACCATCACCATGATCAAAGCAAGGAATCTGAAAGCCATGGACATCACTGGAGCTTCAGGTACGGGCTACAACTAGGAAATATGCATTTATCGAAATCTTAATGTCGGCATCAGTTCTATTATAAGGAATTCGTCTTTGCTCTTCCTGGGATCCAAACACAAATAAATGCATGTCCAAAAAGTTGCAGGTGCAGGGGGTATTAGCATTAGCTCCTGCAGCTAGTGGGGGTGGGGGTGGAGTGGGTGTGATCCACAGGGAGCAGCACAGATCTCAGGATCCCCGATCACGGCCGCTCAGTAGAGCTTGAGTGGCTCAGACCAGGACAGTTCAGGCACCAGCAGGTCCATACTCCAGGAGCTCCCCCACGCTCCCCAAGCGTGCATTTCACCGGATCACTGACTCAAAGAACACACAGCGCATCTCCAGAGGAAGCCACCGTCACCTGAGTGGTTTTACAAATATTTTATTGTAATGATCCTCTCTGTGGTAGACAAGATGCTCATGTGCCTAACTCTGCGTCATCGCTGGCCCTGGAAAGTTCTTACAGCCAGAGCTAGATGGATTTCCAGCTGTTTACTTCTCCATCACGAGAGACTTTCACAATCGCTCCGCTTTCTGCCCTTTCCCTTCTTCCTGTCCCTGCAGAAGAGCTTGCTTTGAATTAACAAACGCCACATGATCGTTGTTTAAAGCCTGTATTGTTTACAACAAAAGGTGTTTTCACAGACGAGGTGATTTCAACGGTTGTCATAGTAACGCAACCCTTCCTCCAGAAAATGCCTTCCCAGGAAATAGATGTAGCAGCTCTCCTCTGAGCTCCTCACACATCTGAAAGTGAAAGTGACTCTTCGACCAGGTCTGGAGTGAACTTCACCCATCCGCGCACACGTACACACACGCACACACACACACAGCAGTGAGCAAACACACCCCCGGAGCAGTGGGGAAATCTGGAGACTTGCTCAAGGCCGTCAAAGTCATGGTTGAAAGAGGTGGAGGGAGCTTTCACTCACTCACTCCACCTTCAGCTCCCAGTGTCCGTGTCCGAGAGAAGAACACATCTCAATACTGCAGTGGAAGCAGCAGTCGCTCTGAAAACACCCTCATTGTTTCTGGAATCTTTCCTCCGCGGAAGGATCTCCGACGGTTCAGTTCCTTTACTTGTTGAGAGCCGTGAGCTCGAATGGGGCCGTCCTGTGGTGGGTCACACAACTACAACCTTAGGTGATCACCTCAAAGTGCTCAGAGATACCGAAGCTCCCTGGCCTTAGCTATACTGAGAACTTCTGTCCATCGTTCCGAATATTCGACTAGTAGAATATGAACTTTCCTCTGATCCACAGATCCTTACGTGAAGGTTTCTCTGATGTGTGATGGACGGAGACTGAAGAAAAGGAAAACCTCCACCAAGAGGAACACCCTGAACCCTGTTTACAACGAGGCCATTGTGTTCGACGTCCCTCCGGAGAGCATCGACCAGATCAGCCTCCTCATAGCTGTGATGGACTACGATCGGTGAGGGCGGCTCCTCTGGCGCAGACGCAGTAACATCTCGAGTGTAAACATGCTGCTTCTTGTTTGTCTCACAGTGTAGGTCACAATGAGGTCATCGGCGTGTGCCGCGTGGGTAACGACGCCGAGGGTTTGGGCAGGGAACACTGGAATGAAATGCTGACCTACCCACGGAAGCCCATCGCACACTGGCACCCGCTCGTCGAGGTGAGCCCACTCGTGCTTGGAGATCCTTCTCCTCATCGTGTTCCGTTCCGAGAGAATCCTGCCTCCATTTTCTGACTTGTGCTCAACAGCTGCTTTTGTGAAGAGACAGAACAAGACTTTACTTTTACCATCGACATTCCATTATTAACATCAGAAACAGATTCACGGCTTCCCAAATCTCCCTAAAGAAGGTCTTGAAGTGGCCTCCTAGATACAATTAATTCAATATCAAAATATAAAAGTAGGTTAAAAATCTGTGATGAAAGAGATTTCTTTAAACTTAAAAAAAAAACGGTTTTAAGGCGTTTCTGCATTTATTTTTTTATTGTGATGTACTTTGTGTATTTATCATTATTTGCATTATTATTTATATTGTGTGTCAGGAGTCTTTGTGTAACTTGTGAAGTGTTAAATAAAAGCTATTTTTATTTTTATTTTTATTTTTATTTTTATTATTATTATTATTATTATTATTATTATTATTATTATTATAATTATTAAAAGTACGGCAATTCCACAAAAAATTATGAATATGACTTGGTTTACTCTTTAGTACAAGATAATGTGAATTTTCTGATAAGTTTTTTGAAAATAAATCAGGGGTTGAAGATTATTAGATTATTGTTTCTCATAGAATATCTCCTCTATCTAAACTCACGGTCGGCGGAGCGTTCTCCTCCTCCTCTGCAGGAGCAGGAACAAGTGCTCTTCTCTCTCAGCAGAAGCTGGTGAAGACTGAGCTGAAGAGGACTGTGAGATCCTGTTTGTTTTGTCTGTTAACAGTAAACCCCTCTCCACTGTTCCTTGGTCATAAAAGCGTGATCTATCTGTCGATGAGCTGCGTTCAAGACATTCCCACACGTCCTCCACGGCCCGTTCTTACATCGCGTTTAGTGCAGACACGGAAACCCTGGCTACAGTGTTGTCACCCGTCAACTGGAGAACTCTGGAACCACCAAAAGCCTTTCTTGAGGCTAAAGATTATCCGCGAGCTCTACGTCTGTTTCCCCTGCGGCTCGAACAGTGATGGAGTGTTCTCAATGGGTTTCTCTTTATCACAATAATATCTGCGTTTAATCTTAGGTACCACGGCTGAAGTGAATCCTTTACCCTGAGCACACCGCACACACAATTCAGTGACGCAAAGCATGTCTCGTGTTTATGCAGATGAAGTGATGACATCATCTAGTGGCTTTCCTAAAGTGACTTGTGCATGTTCCGCCTGCGGGGCTTTGAAGCATTTTTTTCTTTTTAGACGTTATTCATAACATGCCCCTGTGCTCTCTGCAGTACCACAGCACTGGAGGAGGAAGCCAAGGAGGATCCTGTAACTCCCTGAAGGCCCCTCCATCACCTTAGCCACAGTCGTCGCGAGCTCACGAATAGAATCCAGAGCCCCAGAATCGCTGAGGGATGCCGTGACTCCTTTTCCTGAACCTGTGCACCGGACGCTCTCGCTCTGCATGGGACTTCTAGATTGTTTCAGCTGCATGTCGAGTGGTCACATACTGTTTGGTTGTTCTGTGCTGCTCATGGTGAATCGGACAAGAAAATTCTGAGTATTTTTGTGTGTTTTCTAACTCCGTCCCACTCTGTGTGTTTTAACCGAGAGTCCGTGGGTCTTGAGGATGGAATGTGAGTTTCCCTGTTTGGGTTGTTTCCCTCCCACAGCGCATGGGTGTGTTTAGGTGTGGTGCAGATGTTCTCCGTTTCCTGTTTGAAATGAAATGTGGATCGATCGTCTTGAGGCGTCATGCTGGTGACATGTTTACAGACATTGCAAGTGTAATCTTATTTCTCATGTCATTAAACATGTGTTTCTTACTAAATCAAGCTTTTCAACGAGTTTCTGAGCTTCTTTCCTTGACTTTTAAAGGAGCAGCGCTCTAAATGGTTGTTTTTACCACGAGGGGTTTTGAGGAGGTACTTTTTACCAAACCATCGAGAACTATTAACATTGATTATTACAAATCAAAGAACCCTCTCGGCCCTTTATCTTCCTCGAAACATCACACGCTTCCGTTTCGAGGTTATTCTAATACAAGAGGAAGCGTGTTATTATTCTGAGCTTTTGGGTTAAAGTATTACTGTCCCCAAATAGATGTTAAAAAAAAGCTATGGGAACCCCACCGGACCCCACCGGACCCCACCGGACACTGAGATTCTATTCAGCTGTTATTTTACTTCTGGAGAATTTCACTCGAGTTAAAGATGTTCTGAAAACATGGATTTTATTTTTTCATTTAAGGTCAAGAAAAAACATCCTGTGACTCAGAAACAACATATTTGATGTTCGGAAAATCATTCAGGTCTGAAGGGGTTAAAGAAGTTGCAGACATGACTAGAATCGAATGGAAACCTGAGATCCAGGAGCCTGTCCCCCTCTGACTGTCAGTCCAGTCTTCTTCAGAAGTGAAAGTAAGTTTTCCTTTTCCTCTCATTAGTGGTTCACATGATGTCGATGTGTACTTATCCCATTCCACCGAATCCCCAACAAAACACCAGGACGATGCCGTCAGTATTTCCTTTACCACTCGCCGTTTCCCAAGCAATAGAGACATTTTGAAGCTCCGGTGTAACCTCTCCCCCCGCTGTGGCTCTTGGGGCTAGTTAATTCTCCTCATGCTGGGCTTGACGGATATTCGTTGCACTCGCACAGCTCTAAACAAGTGTGCTCATTATATCGAAGCACCACATGCGCCGAGAGAGAGAGAGAGACAGAGAGAGAGAGAGAGAGAGAGAGAGAGAGAGAGAGAGAGAGGTGTTAAAGTGTCACAGGCCGGGTGCAGCTCATGTCAGAAGGCTCTGGTTCTTGGAGAATTGACTCCATTGATCTGTCACATGTCACCAATGATGCTCACGTCATGTTCCCAGAACATCCTCAGCAGATCTCCACGTTTCATCACAATAGACCTCGATTGAACAAATGAATTAAAACTCCCTCTTCATCATAACAACAGATCGTCTCTGTCCCTGTGAATCTCTCCTTTCCAGCGTTGTTGAGATCTTCACTGTGAGGAGAAGCAACGTCTTGGTTCAAGATACTTCTCCTCTCATCCAGCACAGATCTGAAATTCCCCAGGAGTGTGTTGGCAGGAGGAACATCTGAGCAGGTTATAATACCCTCTGGCAGGTTTTAGGCCTCATTGTCATGTGAAAATAAATCAGAATATGAATTTATGTACCTTTTGAGAGAACATATTGTCTCGGACATCATTAGCGTCAGGGAATTGACGAGGGATGGGGTTGGGGTTGGCCTCATCTTGGGACATCCATGCTTGGTGGGAAAATCACTATTTCCAGCTCATCCAATCAGATGCAGGGGACGTGTTTGTGGAAGAGGGTTCAGAGCTTAGGACAGAGGAGCAACAGCGACAGAAAGAAAGAAAACCGAGCAACGAGTTTGAGTAGATGAAGAGTTCGCTCATCCGGCTGTGGAGCATCTCAACCCTTTCCTCCACCTGACTGCAGCAGCCGCTCACAAAGAACCAGCTGAACGTCTCGACCGACATGAAACAAAGAATCTTGCTTCATTCCATCGTGTGCACTGCTCCTGGTCGGCCATTATCTGCCACCTCTGCCTTTGTGTCAGGGCTGTACAAACACGCTCTGTTCTTCGAAGTCAGAATCTCTCAAAATAAAGAAGACGTGGTCAAAGGGCGTGTTTGGTTTTTTTTTTTTTCATTTCAAGCTTCAATCACACCTTTGATGATGGGATGTGTGCTAGAGGAACCACTGCGTCCCTCCACGACACTTCCCACAACAACAACAACTGAACTTTTTTATCTAAGTTATATATTTCCTAAACGGCTTCCTCTGCTTTATGTTTCAGAAGGACTCTGTGACCAGGGAAGCCTCCCGAATGCATCGAAGCACTGTGACGTTAAATCTCATATAGAACATAATAATTAGATCAAATATGAAAATGTACGAGGAAGCGCATCCATGTCAGCATCTGGAGAAGGCATGAGCACAAATAGAATCCACTGAGCTTTGTTTTATGACCTGCTACATCAGCTCCAGTAATTCTACTGGGCCACGCGGCTGAAGAGCGAGGGATGAGCGTCTCTCTACGCTGGACACGCATTCATATGAACGGGTGTTTATAGAAACCTGGTTTTTGCAGCCATCGCTCTGCCATCGGTGGGGGTCTACTGGAGGTTGTGCCCACCGCTGACACAGTGAAAATGGAGGGGAATTCATTACATTGCCTGGACTCGATGATATCATTCCTAATACGCCGTGTCTTCTTATGAGTGTGAAACACTCTCTGTTGCCTGGAAACTGAAGCCTGGGTTTGGGAGACGCCGGGGGTGGGGTGGAGAACCCTGCTGGAATTTTCTCCTCATGTACTGGAGAAGAAAGCAGAGAATTACCCCCTGGTGGTTCCTCGAGAATGGGAAGGAATGGCTTGTTTTGTAATTCCGTTAGTAGCTGAGAGCAGAACCTAAAGCCACCAGTGACGAGTCGGAGGAGAACCTTCTCTCACAGGAATAAACGCTCCCGGTGCCTCTCTGATCTTGGAAACGTACCAAACAAAAACAAAAGACAAGAACTTCTGGCCTGATTCTTTTAGTTTATATCTGTATCTATGTTCAAGACTTTGAGAATGGGTCATTGGGTTAGCGTTAGATAAGACTATGGGGAGCAGGAAATTCTGGATGTCGGCCGTGTGCAGGATTTGGACATTTCGGATTCCTGCAGGAAGTCGTAAACTACTACTGGCTCTTGATTGCTGCTGCCGTGAAGTATAAAGGGATGCAGAGCTGTTGAATACCTTTACAGAGATTCATGGAGACTGACGGCAGATGTTTACATTACATTTGTGCATTACATCACATTACTATTTTATTCAAAGTGACTCACAGAAGGGACATGATAGAGATGAGAGCTCAAGGTGGAGAAAGGAACCCAGGTCTCCAGACGGATGCTGTGATGCTTGCTCCCAGGGTTCATTCGCTGGTTATATTATTGCACAGTTCAGCTCCAGCACGTCCAGCGCAGCTTCTGAAGACCTGCAGGCTGTTCTAAAGCTGCAGGTTTGAGTGAGTTGATGCAGACTGGGAAATAAACCATGAAGGGCTCCTAGTTTGGAATTACATGCAGCACATATCCAGAGGGATCCAGCGATATCCTTTCTTTGCTCCAGGGATGCTATGAGTCAGTAAAGTAAAGATAGCTCTGCATCGATTATCATTTTCCGAACAAAATGCACAAAAAAGGAAGGATTTTATCCTAAAATGTCCCAAAAATCCTCAAGAGGTGAAAATGCATTAAACGTGAAACTTTCTCAGGAGACCAAGCCCCAGGAGCCTCCTAAGAGCTGCTGAGATCTTGTGCAAAGTGGAAACAGTTCTACAGACTTTGTTTGTAACCAGTACAAGTCAAGTGTCTGGGGTGTTTCCCCCACAGCTCTGATCCTAGAACAGCTCCTGGTCGGAGTGGTCTTGACGCTCTCGGTGCTGGTTCCCTTTGTCCAGCAGAGGGAGCCGTCCCCTCATTCCTGGTTCATCTGCTGATCACTGATTTCTAAGGCCGTATGTTCTCCAGGTGCTGGTGGTCTCCTCCTCAGAAGTACGTTTAAAACTCGTCCTCGTACTCAAGTCATTTCAAATGTGTTTCTCTTGATGCAGATTGCTTCTAGAGTGAGCGTCACAAGGTGAAATCACGAGTTTAGTTGTTGGGTAGAGGCCATATTAAAAAGACAATTATGATGATCTTTTATAACGTCACTTGGTGTTTGATTACGAAATTTGTGAGGAGCCGAGCCATAAATGATCTGCCCTGCTGCTCTGCAAAGCTCCAATAAGCTTCATCCGTTTTCAAATGTGGACCACCTCCACCCCTTCACCACTCCAGCGCTCGCCTTGCATCTCTAGGTTAATTACCGACGTGGTGAACTAGAGAAATTAGAGTTAAAGTTGTCCATGACATGATTTAAAAGTGTGGAAAAACTAGCTCCTGAAGGAAAAACCCACACCCATAGCTCCACCTGATCCTCCACCCAGAAAGTTTCTCCAGAGATCGAGCAGGAGAATAGTGTGAGAGCAGACTGCTCTGAGATCTGGAGCCACGGCTTTAAATGCATTAAATCAAGTAACTTGGAATCTGTGTAGCGAACGCTGAGACGAGAGAAGATCCGTCTGGATCATCTGTGTTTCAAGCTCAGAATGTGATGCAGCACAAGTTTCTCCCACATGTGAACATGGAAGAACCAATCAGGAACATCTCCAAAAAATGAGGAATCTACCTCCCTTTTAGAACCTGAAGAGGATTTTCTTTAGGACAGTGTTTAAACTTCTGAAAAAGTTCCAGACGTTCTGTAGAAAACCGTAAGCTAGCTGGCGAGAACTTCGACGTGTACCTGGCTCTTCATGTGAAACAGCTGCACCCAGCGCTTCTGATCTCAAGCACGCCGCGGTGACCCCATCCATCACAGAGACTCGGTGCAGCCTCAAATATTTCTCAAGCAGATGCTGTGGCCTCACCGAGGGGCACTGCTCCTCGAAACTCTGCCTTCACTTTCTGCCTTCATCTCATCTCGAGGCGAGCCCACGAGAGCTCCTCCGCAGGACTGATTAATAGGGATACGTTTAGAAACAAAGAAAACTGGTTTGGCGAAAGAAAAAAGAGAAGAGGAGGAGTGTCTAAAAGGAGCAAAGGGAGGGAAACTAAACAGAAAAAAGGCATCTGGCTCAAGAGAAGCCTGATATTACAGAGCACCGCTGCAAACCAGATGCTCTGGAACCCAAACCAGAGGCGAGGTTCAGATGGAGATGTGAGGGGTGCACGAAAGTAAACTCTGGAGGTAGTTGTGCAGGCGGCAGACTGAAGGAGGTACAATGGCAGAAGAAAATGGAAGGGAATGTTGATTTCCACAAGCGTTTCTCATGGCTTCGAAAGGTAAGAATCGTTTCGTTCTGCGTTTCCAATGTGCTCTGGTGCTCTCTAGGATCACGTGAGAAGCCTTGAGTTTAGCCTTGGGACTAGCCTTTTCTGTAGATCGCACTCAATCCGCATGTAATCCTCAGGCGGACGTATCGGGTCCAGACAGCGGAGAGAGCTACCAGCAGAGGCTGACTCGTCTAGAAGGAGATAAAGAGTCCCTGGTGTTGCAGGTAAAGCATGCATTTACTCTTTAAAAGCCTCACACTTTCATTCATTTTCCAACCCGTTTATTCCCTTTTTGGGGTCACGGGGGTCTCCAGTACACCGGGGTACACCCTGGACAGGTCACCAGTCCATCGCAGCCTCACACTTTTACTTGTTGTAATACGATTTAGTCATTTACACTTTATTTTACTTCTCAAGTTTATTCCAGAATAACAATGATTTCTAAAGGAACATTTACGAGGTGCACAAACTGCTTTTAATAGTTGATCGCAAAGCTTTATATTTGTACGCACACGTTTCTTTGTTCCCCTTCATTTGTATTCTTCTCTTAGCCGTGGTTCTGCCCCTGTTTTTTCTTGTAAGCCTAGGGGTGGATTCGAGACAGAGTAGGTGCATACTGATCAGTAGGTAAGGAGCTAAGTAGCTCGAAAGGAAGCAAGGAGTTCTACTTCCCATAGATATCATGGACTCATCCATCCATCGATGTGGAGCAGGTGACAGGCGGCTGCCAGGTATTCACCAAAGCGGGAGCAAGAGTCCGATGCAGATAAAAAAATAAATTAATAAAAAAAAAAACATGATTCAAGTGAAGAGCTTTTGAGTCGAACGCTGAAATCCTGTTCCTGCTCTTAGTTCATGAGTTTATTCTGAAGGGTTCTTTCCGCGGGTTCAAGGTGTACAGATGCAGACGCACGGCTCTTGAATCAGTCCAACACGGATTGATGGAGTTAAAACAGCATCGATGTAAAAAACGAGCTCATGAAACCGATGCTCTGTAGTGATTAACGCGACTGAAGAGTTGAAACAAGAGTTTGCACAACACAATGGCGGGGCTGATGGGAACTAGCAGGGCTTTAAGGATTAGTCTTGTTCTGGCTTGTTGGGTCTGACAGAAAGTACATTTGTTTTATTCCTGACCAACTGGATGGACAAGAACACACTAGACGGCTTTGTGTTTGAAACTTGGAAGAGTTCCTCTTGGTTTGGGGAACTGAAAGCGTGATTTGAACCTGTTCCTCAGTTGAGTGTTTTGACGGATCAAGTGGAGGCTCAGGGAGAGAAGATCCGGGACCTGGAGAGTTCTCTCGGGGAATACCAGCACAAACTCTACTCCACCGAGGAGACGCTTCACCAGGTACTGTGGAAGATCTCTGATGCCATGTTTACGACACGATATGTTCATTGAAAAGAATCTAGATTGTAGATCAGTGATCTATTTTTCTCTGGAATCATGCGTCAACCTGTTGTCTTTCTACTCTGAACATCGAGTAGACGAGTTGTTTGGAGTGCTTTAGTGAGCGTGTTCTAGCTGAAGATTCATTCTGATGACGACTCGTATCTTTCTCTTATTAAAGACATTGACTCGATGCGCGTTCACATTAACCTCAAACTGGATGCTCCTCAAACAAAGAGCTTTTTCTTGAATCTTTATAATGCTGCCAATAAATAAAGAGTGTTTGGCTGCTGTTACCATCATTAAACAGTTTGTGATCATTTTGATACGGCGTTCGGAACTGCTTCAGAGCTCTGGTTCTAGCACCAGTGGAGAGCAGTTGAAGGAAGGCAGACCCTCGCATCCAGACGCATCTAAAGCTGTCGGTTTACAAAGAGCTGCGTTGAAATGTTCCTGCAGATCAAATCTTCCAAGACACTGTAAAACCCTGCTCTCATCTGCTTCTCATTCTTGTTTTCTCATGAGCTAATTGCACATTTCTGTAAGGTTTGCTTTGAAAGCTGATTAAATCTGCTGTGTACTGAGGGTG
Source organism: Danionella cerebrum (assembly GCA_007224835.1). Lineage (NCBI taxonomy): Eukaryota > Metazoa > Chordata > Actinopteri > Cypriniformes > Danionidae > Danionella > Danionella cerebrum. The sequence continues at coordinate 567,726 of SRMA01027312.1, read as the reverse complement.
GGGGGAGGGGTGGTGTTCAGGGCTTGTGCCTGCGGTCGCTGAGGTTTTGCCCTTCAAAGCCAAATCCAGTTCCAGTGACACAGGCCTAATATTTTCCATGTGTTGTCTCGAAGCGCACATAAACCTCCTGAGCACACGCCGCTGGTATTTTCGGCTCCTGTTATGAGCTAAATATTCCTGTGAGCTAAACGCCGTGCGGCAAGAGCTTTTCACTCAGTTCCTCAAAGTCTGAGGAAGTGAAGGCACTGGAAGCTGGAGTTCTGGGGGTGCTAATGATCACTAGCATGGCTGTGACTCGGGGCAGTCATGAACCGTCACTCATTTGGGACCTGGGGCATACCACGGGCCTGGTTTGGGCTGGATAAACATTGTCATGTGACACGGAGAGGGTCTCCAAGTTCTCCGAACTGATGGCCATCCCTACCCCACCTCCCTGAATGTTCTCAACATGATCCTGTAAGGCGTAGCCCCACTGCTGCCCTTTAACCCTAGCCATCCGCTCTTCTACATTCATGTGAGATGAAGGGGTCTCCCAATACTCTTTTGGTTAGAAAATCTGTTTTTGCGTGGACCACGCTCTGCAGCTCCTCTGTGTTCAGTGTTTTTCTGACAATCGAATAAAGTAAAAGCATCTTTTCCTCGAGACAATTTTGTTTGAAAAAAATGTTTGCTTTTTGAATAAATCACATGCGTGTAAACGTCTTGAGTCTGGTTTAGATCCAAATATAGTTCCCACCACAAACGAACCTCTCCAGAGTTTGCTGGGACACACGTAACCGTAACAAAAACGAACTCCTGTGGGATTCTATCTTATCTGAACGAGCCGGGGGTCTCTGGATTATTTATAAACTAATAAAGACTGTTCCGTCTTGTGGACCGCGTTCCTTCATGCGCTGTTGCCAAACACTTCTCCGTCCTCCAGCTCTGCTTCCTCTCCTGCGTCCGTCTCTGAGAGTGCAGCTGGTAATTATAGCTCCCTCCAGCCGAGTATATTTAGCCAGATTCTGAGAGCTTCGTGTTCGCTGCTGTTTAACGTGTTTCCTCTATAGGAGCTTCTGAACAGGAGCTGCCTGCAGGCGCAGAAGCGTGGTCTGCTGGAGGAAGTGTCCTGCCTGAAGCTCAAGCTGAGGGACATGGAGAACAAAGAGAGCAACGGTGCCGAGAGACAGCACAAAGCTGAGGTACAGCCCCCGTTCCTGTTCACAGATGCAGCATGGAGAAGAGTAGAATAAAAGAGATGCAGAACTTGTGAATTTGAATCTCTTCATTTGGTAAATGGTGAATATTTTATATTTATATATTCACAGGGGTTCTTCACCGTCATCAAAAAACTCAAGCTATCCTAAAACTTTCTTATTTTAAAGTGTAAAAATTATAAACTTGAAAAAGAACGATATTCTGTTCACGGCTCCGTTACAAAGTTCTACGACACCTGGCCGCCTTTTCTGACTTCTTTGGGAAATATTGAAGCAGAGAAGCTCAGATAATTTGGGGAAATCCTGGCTTTTGATTTGAACTTGTTTATGTTTAGCGGGTGCACGCCTGGCACGGGGAGGGGAAGGTGTGTGTGTTGGGGGGGGGGGGTTAGATTGACTCGGGTGGTTTTTAGGGACTGAGTGTTTTTGTTTTTCTATGATGCCCTCATGTTAAAACTGTTTGTTTGTTAATACGTTTTGCATTTCGTTGTAAACTTGTTTGACACAGAGCTAGTTTTGTTTGAAAATGCAAATAAACAGACCTTGGTAAAACAAAATGCAATTATTATAAAATGAAAAGAATATTATGAAAGACCATTAATCTTTAGCTATATATCAAGACATGTTTGTTTTCTTTGATAAATCTGCAACATAATAAAAATACTATTATAATACAAGTCAAAGTTAGCGTCCCTGAAGGAAATCCATGTCGGGAAAGTCGTGGTCGAAAGATTGCTGCTTCAACTCAAGTTAATTACCATGGCTCATGTGAACGAGTTTGTGTTTAAGTTAATCGTTTCAGCTAATTACAATGTTCTGGTTAATTACTGCGGTGTATATGTAAAGTGTAGCTTTGCTCAAGCATCGGTTTCCAAAGATCAGCGGTGAATTTTCATTTAAAGAGAACAAGCCGAGCAGGACACAGGGAAACAGAAACACACTGCTCTGGAGTCGAGGTGACGGGCGCTGCTCTCTGTGTGACATCAGAATACTGTCGAGGTCCTCGCAGGGAAAGAATGGCACCGAGCATTCCTGAGGCAGCATGCCATTCTTCCTCTATCACGAGGTCCTGATCTCTATAGATAGACCGCCGGGTGCTGTCTCTGTCACATGAGGGTTCTGTCGAACTCCAGTCATTGCCATCCACTTTATTAAAACTCAGCCTCAAGCTGCTCCTGACGGGAATACTCTGGAGCTGGGCATGGTCCCCAATTGAAGAAATCCCATTAGTATAACGATCAACCATTTAAAACAAATAAATCTATTTCTGTAACTCCCTACAAGCGTTTACATTTGCAGATATTTCCTGAGAAGAGACCCCCTGCCTTTACCTTGTGTCAAATCTCCCAGCTGTGCTCAATCAGACTTCTTATCTGCGGATCCATTGATTATCCTTTTTTTTTGGGGGGGGAGTCATCATCTTCTTCACTTTTCTTGTTTCCAAAACACAAGATCTGTGTAAATGTTTGAGCACATGTTCATTCATTCATTCATTTTCATTCCCGCTTATTCCCTTTCGGGGTCACGGGGGTCTGCCGGTGCCTATCTCCGGCACACATTGGGCGAGAGGCAGGGGTACACCCTGGACAGTTCGCCAGTCCATCACAGGGCAACACTCAACACATACCTAAGGGTGTGAATTTAGCTTATTCAATTAACCTATCCGCATGTTTTTGGGGATTGTGGGGGAAACCGGAGCACCCGGAGGAAACCCACGCAAGCACAGGGAGAACATGCAAACTCCTTCCAGGAAGGTCACCGGCGAGCCTCGAACCGACAACCTTATTCCTGGAAGGCCACAGTGCTACCCACTGCGCCACTGTGCTGCCATTGAGCACATGTTGTCATTCTATATTACTTTGACTCAAAGAAAACAAAATCGTAAGATTATTTGAAAGTATTTACTCCCGTTTAGAACAGCGTTGTAGGAGCTCATTACGACCGAGTGAGGATATGAAATGTTTGCCACGGCAGTGAGAAAGCAATGGTCACATGGTTTGCCTAATGAGGACCTCAGCCAATTTGAGGTACCATAACCCTCCTCATCCCTCTTTTCCTCGTCTGACACCATCTTCATTGCTTTCTCCTCTCTGACAGAGTGTCGTGAATCTGATTAGTGAACTTCAGGAGCAGATGTGCCAGATTCGACAAGAGATCTCCAGGAAGAAGCCGGCGGAGATGATCCTGGAGGGAAGCAAGGGTCTAGAGTCAGAGCAGAGCACTGCAGCTGAACCAAAAGCAGCGGTGGGTCTGAGACATCAGTTTCTTTCCAACCATCCCGTGGTTACATACTTCCTTGAAGCACCTTCAGAAACCTGTGGGTGAAACCACAGACGAGAATCTGTACTTTTCTACGGGTAAGGGTTAAAAGCACCATCTCCAGTAGGAGGCGTTCTGATGCAGACTGTAGAAATCAAACACAGGACACATTTAGGAGATGCAGTCAAAAGGCTCTTTTGCTCCTAAAGGAGGTGGTCATGTCTGGAGAGCAGGAGCAGGTCTGTGTTTCTGATGCTGGAAGCCTGTTGACTTGCGATCTCCATGACTGAAGTGCTGGGACTAGCGGCTAATCCGAACGCTTGATGCATTTCAATGTTTCTCACAGAAGCTGCTGCAGGAGCTCAGGACACTGAAGCATCGGGTGGGCGAGCTGGAACAGGAGAAGAGTCATTACGAACAGAAGCTCAAGGTCACCCAGGTAGAAGAGCACCCAAGGGAATCGAATCTCGACTTGATTAAAGCGTGAAGGGAAATCCCAGTGATTGTCTGGATGTGAATGTCTATATCAGAATTGAAAACCATAAATCAATGAAACATCTCGTCCGTGTTTCAGGCAGAGCTGACGACGTTGCAGCAGCTCCTAGACTGTAAGAACTGTGAGATAGACACTCTCCAGGCTCAGCTGCTCTCCAGGGCTCCGGTGGCTGTGGACGCAGCTGAGAGAGGTACAGAAAGCAAGGCTTCAGGGCGGATCAGCTCGTCACATTTCACACAGCGCTGTGTGCGGCTGGTGATTGGTGTCGGACAGTGATTGTTAGATCTTCAGCGCATGGCTTTGTGGATTGCAGCAATTAACAGAGGCGTGCTGTTTTGAAGGGGTCATGAGCTCAGTGTTCTCTAGATTTTGTTTTAGAGAATCACTTTTCCTTTTGTAACATTTAGTTGTAACATTCCTGCAGCCAAGAGTTCAACCATTAGGTTTTGATGCTGATGTTTCTGCAGACAACGGATTGTGTTGAGACACGTGTGGGACAAAAGTAGATGATAAGACACTTGCAGAAGAAGATATCTGTGGAACAAAAGATAATGGTGATGCACAAAGTCCTCCAGACCTGGATGTAAAGTCCTCCGCGGTGACTTGTGCGTCTCAATCATCATTTGCAGCCACAGGTATCTCAACGCAGGGATGAAGCGAGGTGTAGGGCCACATGCCTTTCTGAATCTGAAGCTCAGAGAGATGGAGCTCCGTTAATGACCCGTTTCAGGCTGTTGTTGACTAACCGTGAGACGGAGAGAAAGGCAAATAATCGTTCAGCATTTGTTCTAACACTGTTCTTCCCTCACGGACTCACAGAGGAGATCTACAGGAGGAGGCTCAACACTAAACGTAAGCAGATTTATTTGGAATGGGTGCACTGATTTCTAGCCTTATGGATCTGTGCCTGGCTGTGAGTTCTCTATGAGCTCTTGTGTGAGGCGGAGCGAAACTCTCAAGGTGCTGCCGTGTCTCTTCTGACAGATCAAGAGCTGCTGAGGTTAAAGACAGGAATGGAGTCACTAATTGCAGCGAATGATGAGAAGGTAATCTCTGTTTTACTTCTGAAAAATACCTCCCTTCATCCCCCTCTTCCTCCCCGTGTCTCCCCCGAGGGACGAGCTCACACTGGAGCCTTTGTTCCTTGTGTTCATGAACTTCACCTTTAGAGGAACTCCACTCCCTGCTAAACTCTCGAATCTGCGAGAGCGCTTTCGAATGTTTTAGTTAAGGTGCACCATCCGGAGCGTGAGGTTTACGAGGGATAACTATGTTCATTCGCTGCAGGATCGTCAGATCGAAGAGCTCACTTTCCTCCTCCGCCAGTTCACACAGATGAGGGAATTCATTGATTTATTCCAAGGTAATTTCCTTAACCTGATATTCCTCATTTCCTCATTTGAGCGATAGTTACAGGAAGCTGACGAATAAAATGTAATAATTAAAAATAGCAATTAAATAATATACAGTTTATAATCTCATAATTGTGAGAAACAAAAGAATGACTTTCTTCATCCTGCCCTTCCTCCCTTCTTCCTTCCTATCTGCTGTCCTTCCTTCACTTCACTTCATCTTTCCTACCTTCCATTCTCCCTCCCTCCTTCCTTTCCTCTTTTCTTCCTTCCTTCACTTACTTCCTACTTTCTTCATTTCTTTCTGCTTTGCTTCCTTCCTCCTTTCCTACCTTCTTCCTTTACTTCCTTTCAGGGATCCTATAGTCGTTTTAAGGATTGAGATCGTCTTTTATAAACAAACCATTTAGTTCTTTCCCTGAATAAACTCATGATCACAGATCACCGCCACAGCAACTATTAGTTTCCATTTCTATTTATTTATTAATTTGTTTGTTTGTTTGTTTTGCGGATAACAAATGAATATAATAAATGTCTCTGCCTTCTCTTTTACAGGCAGCAAAGGCCGATGGTTTGAGCTCAGCGGTGAGGATTTAAAGCAGAACGCAAGCGTTAAAACGAAGACTGCAGCTCAGAGAGCTCATCCTGGCGTGAGCGCTGGAGATGTGAGGAAATCTCATTTTCTGTAACTCTGCTTATTGAAGGGCAAATAAATCTGCTCAGATTCTTGATCCAATTAGTTTGAGACCTTAAGCCTCCTCCGTAAATCCAGAGAAAGTGATTTTTCAGACAACCTTTAGGAAATTTAGTCGAACCAAACACCAAAACACCCTTGTAGCTAATCAGCAGTGAGGGAGAAGTGGGGGTGGGGGGTTAAGGAGGCATTGAGAGAAGTGTGTGGCAGAGCTACTGAAGTAAATCCACAGCCCTGTCGCTAATAAAGAGAGGACTAGGTTCATCTCCTGCCGACCGTGGGTTTGATGTTTGATGTGAAAAGCCGTTCACTCTTTCCTTCCTTGTCTGGAACAGCTGACGCTGAGCCACTCCTCTCCTCTACTTCTGTCTTCCGTTTCTTCTCTGAGTGATACACATTCCAGGTAACCCTCAGCCAAATCCCTCTCTCCAGACTGGAAAAAGATTCCTAACTGTGTTTTTTCCCACAGGTTCCTGAGCGAAGAAGATCTTAAAGGCAGTTCATCTCCAAAGGTTTGAGGAAAAAGCAACGGTTTTCATCTTCAAGCCGAAGATTACTGCTAAACTCCAATGTTTTACTGCTAAACTCCAATTATAGGTTGAACAAGATGATCGCAGACTAGCGAAGCTCCCAGGAGAAGTTCAGCCAGAGATGAAAGAGGAGTCTGAGCAGAAGACCCAGGATGAGGACCCAAGTATGAGAACCTCCCAAACTAACCCAAACTATCTCACAGACGGCTCATCCGGGTTTCTCAGTGGCATAAACGGAACAAACTGAACCAGAGCGACCTGAACGCCTTATTAACTGAACGCTAATAAAGCCCTGCCAGCCAATCAGCATCCAGAACTCCAGCAGCAAGAGTTCTCAGCTGAATGTGAAATGTGGTTTAGTCGTGTTGAAGTATAATCACAGCAGGGGTTGAGCCGGCTGGTACGAACCGCATCAGAACCAGATAACAGCCGCTGCTATGTTTAGCTAAAACTTAGCTAAAGAACACGCCGTGTGCTCGATTTCTCAAAACAGTTGCTAGTAGCCCCCCTCCCATTGACTAAGGTTTTTTTTGGCCTTCAAAACCACGTTGACCGCACTCAGCCTTTGAAGGGTTTCATGAAAACGGTCTACGCCTGTCCGGTCCAGATCTGAGAGCTGGGAAACCACTGCCAGATGCCTGGACCTGCTCCGGGGTCTGCTTTCAGTCCGCTGTTTGCTCCCCTCCAGACACAGGGGGGGCTTTGTAAGAACGTGTTAATATCTCATTGTGAAAGCGTCTGATTGAGAGGAAGTCCATCATGTTTGTTTCTTCTGGAATCGTCCGGCGCAAATCATAGACTCTGTCCTGTGCTATTAGCACTGTTAGGACACAAGCTTTCAGACAGTGCCACCTAGCCAACTGGAGAACACTGGACCCAGCTAAGCTTGAGGCTTTTTTGAGGGAGTTTCAGTCTGTTCCTTTAAAAGAAATAATGTACTCAATTTTTTTTTATTTGTCTAAAACTGTTGCTAAATTAAATATCTTTCATACTTCTTGAAGCTTTTCTGGAGAAGCAAATTATGACAAAATAACAGCTGATTTAAAAGTCTTTATAAAACTAATAACAGGTCAGTGTTAACAGGACGAGAGACAGAGAGAGAGAGAGAGAGAGAGAGAGAGAGAGAGAGAGAGAGAAAATCGTGTTAAAAATCTCTTTTAAAAGCCACAAAACACAAACTTTGATTTTGACTCTTTGGGCAGTGGGCGGGGCTATGGAGGAGAGGAGGCTTTTGCATGAACGAACGTTAAAACACCTTCTCGTATGTTTTTGAGATCGTAAAGCATGCTGTCAATATCGCTTTAGCATAGGGTTGTCCCTTTAATGATCGTTAGCTCCCACGTCTTGCCCTCCCTGTTGTTCTCACAGGAGCTGCAGAGAAATCCAACGATTCCTGCAGTTCTGACCATTCCTCACTGTCGTCTGGAGCGGAATCTCTCCAGCAGAGTCCCGTGTCGCAGGAAAACAGCAGAAACGGCAACATACGAAAATTATTTGGAAGGTGATTTGATAATTGGAGAGGAAGCATGTTCTTTGTGAAAAACCTGATCCTCTTTCAAACCTCAAGGATGAGGAGGACGGGGCTCACAGAGGACCTGGAGCCAGGGCCGTTCAGAAGAGGAGGCTTCAGGGCTACTGCTGGTCCTCGGCTCACACGCACCCCTGATCCTGCTCCTTGCGCGAGGTAAAGCTCCTGCAGGAATGAAGCAGCTGCAACGGTCAGTTCGTATCCCTGAACGAAGTCCTCTTGTTCTCAGCTCACACACAGCCTTCTCTAAGTGGACGACGGAGCAGGTTTGCAGCTGGATGGAGGACTGTGGGCTCGGGCAGTATGTCAGTTTGGCTCGTCAGTGGGTGGACAGTGGACAAACCCTGCTCTCTGCTACCCCCCAGGAGCTCGAGAAGGTAGATGTTAACCATTTCATCTGAAGAACCAGGAATAATGTCACTGGAGCCCAAGTCAGGAGGTGTGGCTTTATATAAGGCTCAGAACCGTGTTATAAGATACCCGTTTACAGTATGATTGACTTTTATCCTGGAAGCACTCTCCTGACCAAAATAAAACAGAGACAGAACACTGAAGCTATTCAGTCAAACTGTTGATTTATCCAAACTAAAAGTGTGTAATTGTTGACATTCTGTAGATGAAAATATTGTGTGATATTTTGTGTTTTATTGGCCCTTCACCACTTTCAGTTCAAGACCCCTGACCTAGATGATCGGGAGGGGGGGGGCACAGTTGATTCTCAAAAGCGACTTTGATACTGAAAGATCACGTTGCTCCTTGAACAGGGGATCTGTATCAAGCATCCTCTGCACAGAAAGAAGCTGCAACTGGCTCTCAGAGGCTTCAGCAGCAAGACGATGGAGAAATCCTCCGAACTGGATCACGTCTGGGTCACACGTGCGTACGAAAGGAATCAACAATTAGAACTGAAGCGGCTGCAGGCTGAACTGAATTTGTTGAAAAGCATTGAACTTGTTTGATATCAGAGCGTCCGTTTGGGTTTTTTCCAGGTTGGCTTGATGATATTGGTTTGCCGCAGTATAAAGAACAGTTCTACGACAGTAGGGTGGATGGGCGGATGCTGCAGTATCTAACGGTGGTGAGAGCCACGGTTCTTTCAGAACTCTGAAATACGTTACTTTACAAAAGATGAAAAATATCTGTCGTATCTTTCAGAACGATCTCTTGTTCCTGAAAGTCACCAGTCAGCTTCATCATCTGAGCATCAAATGTGCCATCCATGTCCTCCACGTGAACCAGTTTAACCCTCACTGTCTGAGGCGCAGACCGGGGGACGAGGTAATATCTGTCCTCGGTCCCTTTGGTGCATTTAGCAGGTGAACACGGATCAGTAAATGATAAGAGCACAGAGAAGAGGTTCTGTTCTGTTTTATACTGGGCTGCAGCGGGGAGCCAGTGGAGGAGAGTAGCTCTTCTAGCTGCCATGGAAACCAGTCGAGCCGCTGAGTTCCGAATCATTTGAAGGGCTCGATCGGTACGAGCAGTGCTTGGATGCTGAACTAGAAGAATAAAGGCCTCTTGACTCAGATCAGTGAAGGGAGCTGTGCATCTTCGTGGTGGATCTGGCCGTATTCTAATCCGAGACAATGATGAAAGCATTTCTTTCCTCTCATCCATGGTGGAAAGCTGAGGATTCAATAAACCAGACGTAACAGACTTTGTTTTTTAATCCCACTGGTTTCTTTTCTCCTGCGGTTTCAGATGTCTCCATCTGAGGTGGTGCAGTGGTCCAACCACCGTGTGATGGAGTGGTTGAGGTCTGCAGATTTGGCTGAGTATGCTCCAAACCTGAGGGGCAGCGGCGTCCACGGCGGACTGATTGTGAGTTCTAGAATCACGTGGAGCTAGCAATGATAGAGAGTCAGGGGGCTGCAGCTCACCACTTCCTGTTTTAGGGCTCTGATTCTTACAGGGATTGAAAGGTTGCTGGGTGCGGGATTTAAACATATGAGACCCAAGTGTGTGATGGGTGGAATGCTTCGGGTCACTGAACTCATCGTTTCCGTGTTATTTGTTCGCCGCGTCAGATCCTGGAGCCTCGATTTCGTGCGGAGACCCTAGCCCTGCTGCTCAACATCCCTCCGCAGAAGACTCTGCTCCGACGGCACCTGGCCACCAACTTCAGTGCACTGGTTGGGCTCCAGGCCCAGCAGGAGAAACGAGAGTATGCTAACGCCAATGGCCACGCCCCCCTCACCACCACCGCCAAAGTTAGGGTACGACACCCCAGAGACATCTGATAACTTTTACAATGTGTATCTGTTGAAAATAAAGAATCTGTTTCTGATGCAGCCAAAGAAGCTTGGTTTCACTCACTTCCGACAGCTGAGAAAGCTCCGGATGGACGACTCGGCAGATTACATCTGTCCCATGGACACAGTGACCCCGCCACAGCCGAGGGGGACGGCGACGAGGCCCTACTCGAGCGGCAGAAGGGTCAGCCCCATCCTGGACAGAGACTCGGACAGAACAGAGCAGACGGGGTCAAAGGGATGATCCACGATTCTTTCATCAGATTCTTCTTTAACCGGTCGGTTAAACCCGCTTCCGGGGTAAATATTCGGTCCACTGCAGGAAGGGACCGGCAAACAGAGCACACGTGGATCTCAAACCCTCTGATGGTGGCAGCTTCAACCCACAAACCGCGAGTTTACCCAAGCACTTCCTGTGTTTGAGGAGCTGGAGGAGCAACACTATCTCTCTGACTTTAAACAGACTACAGCAAAGATTCTTCTGCTTCATGAGGAACGCTGGGTTACATCAGGAACCTGAACCTTCCCTTCAATGTTCCGTAGAATGACTTGATAATGGGAACAAATCCCCACAGCTCTTCGTTTGATTAGCAGCTAATGCTCCCTGGAATCATCAATCCAGAAGATTGTATTTAATAGTTTTGCTCTGTTTGTAATCTGTCGGAATAAGTGTAAAGGGATTCGTTTGCTAGAGATGATTGCACACTGCAAGACAAAAATTAATTCCAAAACAATGGCATTATAGACCCTTTTGAAAAAATAGTTAAACCATAAAGAGGAAATAGTTTTCTGACCGCACTGAAACTAAACCAGTGAAAACCAGCTCTTCCATTGACAAACTGCCCAGACAACAATTTAATCGCATGCGGCTGTGATACGGTCTAAATTTATATCATGTAAGAATAGATGCGTATGTAAACCTGTAAAATAATGGCGGTTTCCTGTACAAATGTTTTGAAGTTATCATTTAATTAAAGAGACAGTTACACAAAGTAAAAAAAAACAACAAGTCTAAAGTTATTGTTTTTCAGGGTAGTGTGAGACAGATGGTAGAAGTTCTCTATCCCAGATCCCCCAAAAAAAAAGCAAATAGATCCGTCACTGGATTCCCTCAATCTGCTTCCGAGGAAAGCTGTAATATTCGGTGGACTGATCTTGAAACAGACCAGATGTGGAACAATGATCCTCACTCGATATTTGAAGAAAGCCTGCCTCCTTCTGGAAAAGAGATTCGATTCAAAAACCACATGGAAGCAAATTTCTTCTGAAACGGCCCAAAAGAGGTCAGCAGTGAGCACAGTGAAAAGCTTCTGAGCCTCTTGTCTCCACCTCTGCACAGGCGCACTAGCATCCGCACAGACGCAGGAGAGCTCCCCCTACTGGCCTCACAAGAACACGGCTCCATTCTTGAGCTGATTTCCCACATCAGCATTGTGTCTGTAGAGTTTATCATGAACTCAAAGAAGTTCTCCTTTCTTCCAGAAGAGGGCAGCGTTTGATCACAGATCAAGATGATTGATGTTGAGAGAGAGAGAGAGAGGGAGAGAGAGAGAAAGAGAGAGAGAGAGAGAGAGAGAGACTGACTGACTCTTGGAAACAGTTAAAAATAACGTCGTCCTTTACACCGAGGGGGAAAAGTATTTGACCCCCTGCTGAAAACTCTAACAGAATGCTGGTATCAGATTTGCTTGAAAAGCATCAAAATCGCTCTTTCCCTCTCTCTCTAAGAAAGGTCATTATTTATTAGAAGAAAACCAGAGATGATGTCAGAGCTGCTTTGGAGTTTCACAAATGTTGAGGGCTTTAGATTGTACCAAGCTAAGGCTGCACCGTTTCAAAATGAGGTTTAGAAGATTATTTCAGTCGTGATGCTTTGTGCAAATAGAAAAAAAGAAGAAAGAACCTTTACTTTTTACTGCAGAGTAATGTTTTTAAACTCTGATCTAATCTGTTTGATTGACATGAAAAAATATAAAAATAAATGTGGTTATATTTTCACTCCCTTAACTCTCTTTATCTCCTGCTCTCTCCTTCCCCTTGCTCGCTCTCTTTTCTCTCTCCCAATCACTTTCGAAACGCACCTCCTTTACTCCCTCCTCTCAGGTCGAAGATTCACCACCTCACATCAGACTCCTGCACAGCTCCATAAGATTCTCTTCAGAGGAGTTACTTCCTCCTTCCTGGTTCCATGTGCTTCATCTGTCTCTACTCTGCTCCTCCTTCATTCACTCCTTACCTCCACCAGGTCAGTCAACGATCTTCGTTCCTGTGAAGAGAGCGGCACCTCGTCATCTCTTCTGGTCAGTGTTTCTGTAGCCTTTCTGCTTTAAAGAAGGACGTCTATGTTTTAATGCACTTCCTGCCATTGTCCTGAACCAATCAGGTCGTCCGATTAAAGATAGAAACCATCAGGTGACTCTTTGAAGGAGAATCCATCATTTCAATCCATCAGTCAAATGCTTTTTCTTCAGCACTTTGTGTGTTGCCTCATGATTAGCAAAAAAAGATAATCAAAAAAGATAATCATGAGAATAAAAAATGTAGACTTAGAGTTGTCCTGCCAATGTCCTGCAGAGCTTAGCTTCAACACGTGTGTCTGAAAGTTTCTAGAAGACCCAGTAAGAGCATCAGTGTCTGCTTCAGGTATGTTTGATTAAGGTTAGAGCGTAAAAGGATTGGGTCACACTACTGCTGCCATTAAAGAGCATTGTTTAAAAATGAACGATATCATGCCCCTAAAGCGAATAATGACGTCATAAAACTCTCCAATCCGGTGGCTTAAGATGCGACATCGCAGGTCAGAGATCTTCCTTGCTGAACTTTTGGGAATCCGAAATCATCCGGTTTCACATTGTCTGTGGACAAGTCAGTGGAACTGTTTCAAAGTGTGTCCACCCTTAAACTCTGCAGGAGGCCGGGCATCCAGAGACCTAGGGCTCTAGGGCCACAGCAGACTTCTGCTCAAAACCGTGAGTTGGGTTTTAAAGATCGTTTTGGTTTGCATCATTTTCAAAGTTGTTCCACATCGATGGATTGGCACAAATCCATTGATGGCTTAAAAACAAAAAAACAAGGAGAAAGTACAACCTGAAACTCAACTGTAAAAGTGATTGGAAGCCAGAGAAATGAGGAGAGAGGATGAGTGATGTGACCAGCGTGGACCTGTTGATTTGTGTGCAAGCCACTATTTCCGGGTACTTTCGAGAGAGCGCGCCTGTATGCAGTCATTCATCCGGTGCACCCATCTGTCGTTTCCTCAGCCACGGTCTTCTTCAATATTCCCAGCCATAAAAGGTAGCTGGCCTTGTTTACAGTGTTGCATGCTTGCTAATTCCAGTAATGTGGGTTTGTGCCCATTGCTTGCCACTTTAATGGCTGTTATTTATGCCATCCCTGCTCATAAGTGGCTGGAGGAAGTTGCAGCTTTGTGAGTGACACCACCATTTGTCGTGTGATATCTATTGTTTTAATTAGGTGAAAGCTAAAGCGACGTTTACTGTTTCTGAGTTAGTTGCTAATGGATATTGGGAGTGTGGCGGAAGTACAGTTCAAGTAAAATATGGCACATAAAAACACTGTTGAATTGACATCAATAATTTGTAGATGCTTTGTTAATGAGCGCATATAATTCCACTCAGAGATGCTCTACTCTAATCTAGGAATAATTCCTGTATGCATTAGCCTCGATGGTGCCAGAACGCCTCTCCCGTGAGTGTTGTTACGGCAGCTTTTGATTCTGAACATTGATTGATTCTTCTTCTAATAGCTACTTATTCTTGATTAGTCTCATGCAGCGGTGCTCATGTCTCTCCGCCCCTCCCCGAGAGAAGGCCTTAGCCAATCAACGCGGCTCTGAGAGATTGAGACCGATACTGATGCATGGTTTGCTGGAAGTACAACTTAATGTTTCTGTTCCTTTGGTTCTAAGCTCCTCCTTATGGTAGATGCTGGTGTGGTTTCCCAGAGGGTGAGGCGTGTCATTGGGGCACCCTCCTTCCTCAAAGTTTCATCAAGGCCCGTGATGTCTGCAGAAGCCTGATGGTGCACCAAGTGTCTCAACGGGCCAAAGCTTGACCGCACACCAAACAGTCGTGAGCAAACCTTGGAGTTGGCATTAAACCGATAACGAGTGGCGGACAGAGGAACCTCAAAAAGGAGAAGAGGCATAAATGTTGCTGGTTTGTAGGTGACTAAAGACTTACGTTAGTGGGGTATTTACCAATGGATTTATTAAAAATCTATTTTTCTCATTTTGTCTCATTGTTGAGGAATAAAAATGTTCCCAATTGGTGACTGCCTCAATACTGTATTTATGAAAGGAGGTGCGTATACTGTATCTAAACAAACAAAACAACTGGTTTCTGAATGTCTGAACAACTGGAGCCAAGGTGTCTCCCAACTGGTGAGATTGTGGACTCTAAGAAAATGAAAAGATAGAAGAATGATTAGAAAGAGAAAAATGAAAAAAAAAGTTTATTTCAGAAGTTTTTTTTTGAGGAAAAAGGGAAGTAAAAAGCTTGGAGGAGGAAGTTAAAACCAAAGTAAGAAATAGTCTTTGGTAAAGTGAAAGACAAGAGTTAGTTTTATGACCTGAAGATCTGAGAGGATCTGAGCCAAACCCTGTCTAACAGGAGGCTTGATCTGCAGGAAAGATTTGTAGATTTGTAGACAAACTTTTGCGATAAGAGATAAACAATGGCCGCATGCCGCGCTCGACGGCATGAGACGAGAAAAAAAATTAAGAATTTTGATTCAATTTATTGATCTGCTATTGGTGCATCCCAGAGAAGAGAGGGATATTGTTTGGATCCGCAGTTCGTCGATTTCTATTCAAGCTTCGCTGTTTCACTGGAACCAGACCAACAAAGATGTGAAGAAAAGTTTCCCCCTAAAAGAAAGGAGGAAAAGGAAGCTTTGGAAGAAAGAACATTTCGAATGATGGAAGGACAGACATTTCAGAACAAACTGGAGATTTGTTCTGCTCAGAACACACTGGGGAAAAGTTCAGATGGAGGTTTCTGAAGAAAGAAGAAAGTTTCAGAAGGATCCTGTAGAAGGGAGGAAGCAGCGGCAGGCCTTCAGAAGTTCCGTCTCAGCCATTTGCTTGGAAAGAAATGATGTACCATATCCCAACTTTAATAAATGCAGCATTTGGAAGTTCCATTCTCAGAATGAAATGGTGAATGATGCTCTGCAGTACCAGAAACTCAAACAGCCGAAAACGAAATATGAATATTTTAGCGGAATACCCAGTGACTTTGAGAAGATTGACTCCTCTCCTCGACTCCAGAGGGTAAACAAGCCGAGAGGAAACGGCCTCGTTTCTGACCTTGCCACAGTCTTTTGAACAAACCTCAAACTTCTTGGCAGACTTACCTCAAATCACATTTCTAATAAATATCAGAAGGTGAGAGGCGCAGCTGGTGGAGTCGCAGGAGAAAAGAGGTTTTATCCCTGGCCCGGCCCGGTCTGTGAGGTCAGGGAGTGTAGCGAGGAACCTGCCAAGTTCCAGAGGCAGCGCGGGGTAGGTGCGCACACTCTGTTATTGTGACCTGCAGCGGCCGTGTTTGTGCAGCTGCTGCCACTCTCACATCCTGCAGAGTCCAGGCTCTCGCTGAAGCTCTTGGGTGGAGATGGATTTTTGTTGATGTTTCTGGAGAATTCTGTGGGAATGTGGCGCTGCGACGGATCCAAAGGAATATTATTTTATCTCGGGGTCCAGTTAGAGGTTTATGGGTGCAGGAATCCACCACGTCGGATGCGTCTTTGATGAGCCAGGAACAACATTCATCTCAAACAAACGTGGTTCAAACCTGACTTTCAATTCCACATAGAATCCAAAATAAAACCGATGGAAAAACAAACTTTTGTTTGAGATTCTTCTCAAATGCAGGCTTTCAGGGAGACGTCGGAATATTACTCGAAAGCTGAAACTGGATAAAATTGGTCAAGCTTAAAAAGCAACAATAATCAATAATAATAAAATCTTCAAATCCGGCCAATGCATGCAGGATTGGTGTGATGTGTTCATACCGATGCACATCTGGTGAGGACTTGAACTGGTGAACTCAGATGTCACTGTTTGCTACAGTCTGCAGTGTGTGTGTTTGGACCCAATAGGAAACACTCCTGAGGTGGAAGATCTCTGCAGACTGCGCGGATGAGTACAGCTGGGTGTCTGCGACAGCATCGCAGTGGAAGTGCAGCCCATGTTTATTCTAATACTAGTGGAAGAATATAAAGTATCAAACATCAAAAATAATTTTAAGCACATTTGTCACTGATAATCACTCCAAAATAATACAACAAAAGAGCCAGCTCGGTGTGGTCTGAAGCCTAGATCGGTTCCCCTCGGATGATTCATTGGGAGCCAGTTGTTGATTCAATTTCAGGTTGTAAAGGACTTTGAATCCGGATTTGTTTTGTATACTGCGAGCTCGAGAGCAGATCCCCTCCACTGAAGAAGAAAAAACATCTGGCCAATATTTCAGAATCCCTGGATGTAATCAAGTAAAACATAACTAATCAGGAGAAATTAAAGGCTAAAACCCAACCTCCCAAGAGTTAGCACTTAATTACGGCGTGATTAGCATAATCACACTTGCTAATGGGCTGCTAATGAACCACTCGCTGGGAGACGAGCGCCATCTCGAACTGAACTGGACTGATGCTGCATATTGTGCTGGTTCCATGAAGCTTGTTTAACCCGAAGAGCACTTCATCCATCATCAGAACCGTTTCTACGTGTCTAGCTTTGATTTGATTCACAGCACACATTCCAGTTGTGTGATTGACGGCTTTATATCGCGTCTGATCTGGAGCATCACGCTTGCAGTGTCTCGTCTCTTCCAGTAAGGGGCGCTAAAGTGCAGCCAGAAAGATTTCTTTTATTAGGGCATTCATCACACACTAGTTTTTTGGGAATTATTTCCAAAAGTAATTTAATCAAAACAATGTTCTCTCTTCTCAGTGTCTGAGAGACCCCCGTGTGTTCAGTGTGCGCAGGTTTCTCTCCTCGGTCTCTCTGTCTAATCACGTGTTCCTCGAATGCTATATTTGCTTTTCTTGCAGGATTTATGTTCGTTTTTCTTTATTCAGCCATTTCCAGTGGCTCTCTCTTTTCATGGTCATACTATACATTTTTCTCTAAAACAGCAATTTGAAATTATTTGGTATTATTGTGTTACGAAGTTTAAAAAAAAATCTAATCACAAGAGTTATGCATATTGAATTGTTATGCAATGTTTTGTTTAGGTAAAAAGAATGTGCTCATTCTTACCAGATTTTGTTTCATTTATAAAAATATTTTAATTGCAATAAAACAAATAAAATTATTTGTATTTATTAACTATTTTATTGATTTTTTTTCTCTGTAACATCTTTGGTCATTACAGTATTTTATATAATTAAAATTATTGTTTCTCAATACAATGAGTATTTTGTTAAACTCATAGAATTCATGCAAAAAATGATACAATTGTATTGAGATCTCTGAAGTCTCATAAAATAAATGTACTGTTATTTTCATTAAAACAAGAATATTTCTAATTGTAATGTAATTGTAATTGTAATATTTATAAGTTAACTTTCTTCTTATATATGTTTACACATAACATTTTTGTTATATTATATTTTTAAATTGTGGAGGGTTCATAAAAACAACGATATTCTTTTTGTTATATGTTAAATATACTACCATATTGTTAATTTTGTAGTGTTTCATGTTATTATTTTAAAACAGTCATCAGAAGCAAAAAGTAATTTATAGCTTATAATTTCACAAAATGTAACGTCTCGCAACAAAACAGTACGTAGTAATATTTGATGTTTGTCTAGGGATCTGGGCCAATCAAGGCCCGAGTCCGGCAGAGGATGTAGCACACGGGAAACATGGGTCAGACGTATGGCGATTGAAACCAGTGATGGGTCGTGTCTGGAATCCAGACCGGGTCGGCAGTATTTCCCAGTGCTGCTCAGGCTCAGCCAAAGCCAAAGACAAAAAAAAGCTCATAAATGAAGTGCGGCGGGAAAAGAAGCAGCTTTGGGCTCGAAGACGTGTTTTTAACACAGGGCAGAGCTTCTCTGTGACTCTCGGCTGCTCAAAGCTCAAACCCGTGTCAAAAAAGCAAGAGGTTTGAGGTGAAACTTCCTGAAACACTGTGTTTTTGTGGTCTGCAAGTTTTCATTGAATTAAAAGTAAAAACACAGTGTTTCAGAAGCAGAGGTGTCAGAGGCATGTGTCATGGAACCAAACTCACTGTGAGGATAGGAACTAATCCAACCGGCCGTGACCTCAGAGTCAGGTCATAAATATGACGAGTCATGAAAAAAACCAGTGGCTTCTAATTCCTCCATTCATCATCTACACCCTCGGTTTCCTGGTGGTGGTGGGGGAGGGGGGATCTCCTCGAATCCACGTGACATTTTATTAGCATGATTAGCATTGTGCTTCACCCGTTTTCTTGTATGTGTTGAAGAATTTGTGCAGCCTGGTATCATCTCTGTTCTGGAAGCAGGAGATGTTTCCTCCAGCTGCACCGTTTCCCAGCGTGGAGAGAACCAGGCACTGATCTTCACCTGGACATCATCATCATCATCATCCCAAGGAATCAATCACATTCTAACATCCTGGACCAAGGCCAAAGATCAGTCTAAGGATGTCAGGGTCCTTCAGATGTTCTTCAGCAGCAGGGACTGGAGACCAGTCAGCTAGGAACTGGACTAGACTGGTGCGATGGCTCTTTTTTTCAGGAGGACAATGTGGAATTTCTTTGTTCTTTTCTCATTTCCTCTGGGTTTGTGTCGAAACATGAGGGAAAACATAAAGAATTCTGTGGAAATCGTGCACCTTGAGAAGAAAAGTTCAAACAGGGTTTTACAAACATCAAGAGGTGATGGGAACAAAGCCTCGGTGAAGAGAAAAAGAGTAAAAGCAGCCGTGGAATCCATGAAAAGCAGGTGTGATGTGTTCGGGAGAGATGCTTCTGCAGGTCTGATCCGGAGGTCACAGGCCACAGATTGGAGAACGCTCAAGGGGTGCGTCAGCCAATCCCCCGTCTGTCTCTCTGTCGCCGGTGTGTTGTGAGCTATTGGCAGACCAGACAGTCTCACGTCGCACACAGTATTGACCGCTGCGGCGGACTGACAGGTGCATTGTGGGTAGAGGCACAAAAGAAGGCTAATTTGAGAACAGATGGATTTATGTAGATGTTTATTAGAGTTAAATCACGGCAGATATGCATCTCACGCGGAGCTAATGGAAGCTTGAGGACGAGGCTTTTGTGCTGAAGTCGAAATGAGACGAGTTCAGTCTGATGTCATCAATAGATTACGTTTAGATCTAATTGGGTCTTCATTATTAATGCACATGATATCACCTAAAGTTTGTTTGAAAGTCAGGAACGGAGAGGAGAGTGTTAATATCCGCTCTGCACTGGCTCCGGAACAGTCCCTGAACACAGCCAAACTAGAGGCTTTTCACACAAAGAGAAACTCTTCAGAGTGAATCTGCTTTAATATAAAACAAAGCTTCCAGCACAGTGCCTTTAGTAGATGGCGGAACTCAGGGTCCCCCTCCGCTGGTGCTCCTGCGGATCTCCTGAACCGTGGTGTGTCGGTCAGGTGGTGTGGAGGTGGTTCAAAAGCTCCGTTCCAGTTTTTCTGCTATTTTTGATAATTACCATTTCTTACTAAAGTTTACGCCAGTTGGGAAAAATACGACTGAAGGTACCGAAGGGATGTGTGAAGAGGGTCTTTGAACCGTTGGGGGTGGGGTCCTAAGGTTTGTGACATCACAAACACAGCTGCGGTCACTGGTTGAATGTAAAAAGAAGAAATATCGTGGCGATTGTTAATCTTTGCAGAATCTTCTACTTTCCGAACCAAACACACGAGTGAAAGCCGCTTCACTGCGGATCCCATTTCACCACGCCTTCTTTGTTTTCGAGGCCTTGAGTAAAGACGGCGTATTGAGTATCGTGTCATGGCTCCTAATTTCCTGAGACTGGCTAAAGGCGCATTAGCATTATTGATGAGGAGCTCCTGTCACCTCAAACATAGACTCTTAACGGAAGAATCATTTTATGCAAACCGTGTATTGATGGAGCAATGATCAATTGGCCTCTGCACCGATATTAATATGCAGTTGTTGTCGTGTGAGGTGCATTCCAGGGATCCTCATCACGAATAAAGGACACGCCTCGAACCGTCGGAGCAAGTTCATCAAGATGAGGATGATGATGAAGAAGAAGCTTTAGCTTGTGTTACGTACGAGAGAATATCATTGATATAATCTTGAAGTACCGTGCGGCTTTCGCCATCACACCCTCTCTAATCATCCGCATGGGGGGGGGGGTGTTCAGGAGGCCGCTGGTTTGGGTCCTGCATTCAAAGTCATCTGTTAGACCTTTGGCTGCTGAAAGACAGAAATCAATGAGATCAATGCGGTTTGTGGTTCAAACACTGATGCAAATAACATGAGACAGGAAACGCCATCGAGGCACTGCTGAGACCCCCCCCCCCCACAACAACCTCTCATCCCCACCACATGCTCCACAAGCAAATACGACATAGTAGAAATGAATTCCTCTGTCGGGAACTCTGAGTCCAGGTGTGTTCCTGGAGGGAAAGCTTCTGTTCTGTTCGGCTAATTATAAATGACAAACTGATCCTAGAACAGAGTTTGCTCAGTGGCAAGAGAACGCTCTCCAGAGAAGCCTTCGGGTTCACAGATTTAATTCGGGGTCCTGGAACATGGCCTCCTGAGAAAATGGGAATTTTTAGGTGAAATCCATGAATTTGGAGCATTTTAGAAAAAAAAGAAGAAGAATTATTGCTTTAATCCATCTTTAACTTATTTTAAGGTGAGCTTAAGTTGAACTAATAAAAAAATAACTAATGAAAACACTTTATAAAATAGTATCAATGTAAACATGTAAAAATCAATTTGATTAAATTTAGTTAGGACGGCACGGTGGCACAGGGGGCAGCTGGTACCAGTCCTTCCTGGAAGGAGTTTGCATGTTCTCCCGGTGCTTGCGTGGGTTTCCTCCGTTTTCCCCCACAATCCCCAAATCATGCGTTTAGGTTAATAGAATAATCTAAATTCCCCTCAGGTGTGAATGTGTGCGTGTGTGTTGCCCTGCGATGGACAGGGAGTACCCCCGCCTCTCACCCAATGTGCACCGGCAGACCCCTGTGACCCCAAAAGGGAATAAGCGGGTTGGACAATGAAGGAATGAATGAATATTGGTTTAATTGGAATATTGGTAAGATATGATTTCATTTGAACAGTTTTTCAGGATTATTTATTTGTAACTAAAATTCTATTGCCTTTTATTTGAATGTTTAGCAGTGCACTTCTATTCCCCCGCGCGGTTCCAACACTGAGCGTTTGTGATTAAAGTCGAGGAGCTGTATCTGTCAGACTGACCGTGTTCTTTCAGGGTTAACTGTGGAAGATAAAAGCAGAGTTGTTGCTCGTTCTCGTACTGTACATGTGAGAAACGGCCTCCCTCTTATCTTATCAAAGCGAGGATTGACTAAATCAACACGATTATCTAAATATCCAAATATCCTGCGATTAGGAGCACAGAGAGGATCCTGTTCTGATCATTTACAATCCCAAGAAATCGTTTATGACCCGGCATGTGAACTCGATTACAGCCGAGATCAATAAAGATAAGTGAGCGGGCGTGTGGTGTCCTGCTCTCCAGCGAGCTCCAGAGCACAGCTCCATCACACACTCGACTCTGAGAGAAACGCTTCCACAGTCTGAGCAAACGTGAGAAGACTCCAAGCTTCCCAGAGTTTCCCTGAAGCCTCCTCTCTCAGATCTGTTTGTGAAAGAGGAACCGAGTCTGAGATCTTCAACCAAGATCTGTCTGTACCTCACTGCCCTCATCTTTCCCTCTACTCAGATCCTGGTGCTGGAGAACATCCCCACAGCATGACGCTACCACCACCATGCTCTAATCAGCCAATGCATTTAGCCATGCAGACATGGTCTGAGTATTTCAGAAACTGCTGATCTCATTTTCACAGACTACCACCTCGAGGAAATCTCCAGTGAGGGCAGATTTGTGAGAGCAGATGCCAGAGGTCAGAGGAGACGGGTATAAACAGATAGAAAGGCAGCAGTAACTCAAAAAAAAACACTGGTATGTCTTTGGCTCACTCTGGGACCAATAGTGCCTCGTGTCAGCGCCACAGCCTCCCTGAGTATTGTTCTGACCATCTCCATCCCTTTATGAGCACAGTGTCCCCATCTTCTGATTCTATTTCCAGCAGGAGAACCCTCCACGTCATAAAGCTGGAATGATCTCAGACTGGTTTCTTGAACATGACGATGAGTTCACTGTACTCAAATGTTCTGCACAGTCTCCAGATCTCCATCCAGTAGAGCAGCTTTGGGATGTGGTGGAACGAGAGATTCGCATCACTGGATCTGCAGCAGCTGAGTGATGCTGTCGCGTCGATACGGAGTGGAATCTGGATGAAGGCAGTTCTCAAAGAAAAAGGGTGTACCTAATAAAGTGGCCGTGGGTGTGTTCTCCTCTGTAGATGAACAGGATGAAGTTGAAGGTGCACGGACATGTTGTGCAGGTGGCTCTCTGACGAAATCTCAGCAGCTCACTTTCAGTTTGCTCTGAATGGAATGGAACCGATCAGGATTTCTATTGATTGAGCTCTTCCTGATGTTCATTACAGATATCATTGCTTCTTCGGGTTCTTTCTCTCGTGTGTGTGTGTCTAAGGATTATTGATATTGGGAAAAACTCTGCAACGACAAAACAACGCAAGACAGCGGAGCGTTTTCCATTCAGGGATATCCGACAGATTGTTGGCATGCTCCCGATAGAAACGGGTATCGAACCCGCGCAATCTGTTGATTGCCTCCAATCAGAGCTGAGATAGAGTGTTATGTAAGGCTCCCTCAGCAGGAGTACGTGAGAATAACAGCCCTGTGTTCAATCACACTGATGGTCATTTATTACTGACACACATTATGTAAGGGATGCAGCAGTGAGGAGAGAGGTTACAGAGGACTCCTTGCTCCTGAGCGTCACTGCACCGCCTGCTGCATTCCCAGGCAGAGGATGAAATAGTTCCACGAGGAGCAGAAGGAGGAGGATCACAGAGAGGACACTGTTCGTCTCAGTTAAACATTTCTCAATGTTCCAAACCTTTACTTTCTCCGGTGTTTATTGCAGGCTAGATAACAGGCTTTAATTGAAGAGAAAACATGCTATAAAGTGATAAACCTCACGGCACCTACTGCCATTCCTTGGAATGCATATCTTCTCCTGTCACCTCCATAAAGTGACATCGGGTCAACTTTGTACCTGAATCAGGACCGCTTCTCACCGGACTCCAGCCGGAGTCAACAGGTTCAGCGCTGTACTGCCATCGCTTGTGTAGGTCCTGCTGAAACGCCGGCTCGGCGTGAGATTCCTCAGTCATTTCTCAAAGTAGAATTAAATACAATTAATTCTAAATCAACATTTCAGACTTCGGGAAAATTAAACTATGGCGAAGCTGCATTTTGATGGTATTTGAAAGACTTTATGTTGCTTGGACATCTTTTATAAACCACTCTACTCTAAACAGCTCTGTAGCATTTAAAAATATATATATTATTGGAAAACCATTATATGAAGACGTCTTATTGTTCCAGACGGGAAAAATAAGCAATCAATGCTGTTCGTTACGTGTTTTATTACGAGTAAATTATTGCCGTTCTAATCTTTCTTTTTTTTCAAATATTATTCAATTAAGATCACATTATTTTTATACATAGTAAATATCCCCAGCATCCCAGGTATTTTGCTTGAATCTTGATTTTGTTTTTAAAAACAATCTTTAATTTCTCTTTTACTACAGGTTACTTGAAAATACAAGGTCAAGGTGCTACAAAAGATTGCTGTGCGTCTCTTAGTTATTAATAATGTAAAATCTACAATAATTAATGAATGCAGGTGCGGAATCATCACAATAGCCAATCAAATCGCTGTGATTCACTAACGGAGAGCTGTGATTGGCGGGAAATGCGAAAATGACTGCGCTATTTCATTTGTGATTTTGATCCGGTCTTCCGATCTTTAAAATAAACATTTCATCTATTATCGAGCATACCATAATCAAGTTGTCACGCTACAACGGATACGTGAAATGGAAGCAGGAGAAGAGCTTCCTGTTTCAACAGCATCTAGGACTCCTGCAACCCCGCGTGACCCCGACAGGAAGACGCCATAGGTGCGGTTTACTACGTTTATGTTTATGCTGCTATTTTTGTTCTTATCGGTGTAAAATCAAATCAGTATTTAGTGGACTGGCGTGTACATGATTATACTTGATGTTTGGCATGTGTGCAACTGTTTTTGGTGTTAGCTATTGTTTTATTTATCTTAATGCTAACTAATAGATAAATAACAAGTATTTAATTAAAAATATTTGCTGATTAAAAGTTTTATTCAAAGTATAATTTTTTTTTATGTTTTAATTAGATGGACTCGCATTTCTTTATCCATAGACATTGACACGTAGATGCCGCGTGAAGCCCTGCCGTCCACTAGACCGATGCGTCGGAGCGGCCGCCATCTTCGGGCGGGGTAAGTTAAGTCAGAAAATATCATAGACAAAATATCATCTATAATAATTCAGTTCATAAGCATACTGCTTAAACTAAAATGAAAAACCGATGAATAAAATATATTGTATTTACTTATTCAAAATGTATTACAAAGGATTAAATTGCCTACCTGACCTGACACAGTCACATACACTGATAAATAACAAATGACATTTTTTTAGTGAGAAAGGCAGACTTGTATTTTAATGACTACAGTAACAAACAAATAGAGAAATGGTGGCAAGACCAAGTCATTGATCACTCTAGATCCAGGCTTCCATGATCAGAGAGGAAAGTCTGTGTTTCTTAATAAAATAATTTTTTTTCCAAGAGAAAAATTTCAAGTTTTATTATTTTTTATGTCCTTCTCAATATCGACAACTTTTAACTGTGATAAAACTATCTACTAGCATTAAAGTAGATACCGGCACACGTGACCATAATTTGGAAAAATCTAAAAATGAAATGTAAATCCATGGCATCAATCTTTCCCGATGTATTGATCTCATATTTAAATTTCATTAAAAACTCCTGAGCAAATGCTCTATTTCACATTACACTGTCAATAATATAGTTAAAGCATGCGCCCCATCATTGATTGATTGACCCTTCTCCAGCCTCTTCATGCTCCTCTCCCTCAAGGTTTGGCCCCAGCTGAACATCACATGGGATCTCCTTGAACTTTGGCACCTTCATTATTTTAATAGCAACACCAGCAGAGTCACATTTCACAGCGTAGGTTCAAAAATAATTAACAGTGTTGACAGATGGCGAGAGTGAAATGCCGGCGCTGAGCTGATCGATAGTCCGCATCTGATAGCAGAGCCGGGGACGTTCTGAATGGAGGGAACTCCAGCACCGTTTGTTTAAGGATGAGATCTTTTGTGTCCAGCACCAACCGTTCCGATCGGATTCACATCTCCTGCCATTGGGGATTTCTGAGAGCTCTACTTAAAGCTCAAATGAAAAACACACTTCACTATCGAATTTCTTTCCAAAAGTCAGATCTTCAGAACTTTAATTATTCTCCAAATAGTTGATAAATACCTGGAAGATTGTTTTTTAAGCAAGACGAGCCGGATATAGGAATGCTTAAGTTCTTTGATCCTCAGACAAAAGATCAGGTCATAAATGGAATCTTAAGTTTATTTCAACAGTAAGATCCATGGACTCCTGAAAAATGTTTTTGAGATGATATAAACTAGGGTGGCGTTATTTGAAAAGGGTGATTAGCATTTACATTTCATGCATTTGACAGATGCTTTTATCCAAAGTGACTTACATTTCAAGGAATGAACCCGTTTGAAACAGTTATTGCTTTCCCTGAAGTTTGAGCTCCAGAGACGTTGGTGATCTCAGATGTTTTTGTAGCTGGCTTCAGGGGATTACGTTGGAGAACACTCTAAGAACTCAAAGTGCTATTTTCCTGAGCCACTCCTTTGTTTCATTGTGTGTTTTGGCCATTGTCCTGCTGAAACACTAATCCACAAGCTTTTTTCATTGCTCTGGTTGTATTTTTACTCTTGTCGTCTTGTAAAAACAAAAAAGTCTTGAACTATTTTAGAGCTCAGAGATACTTTGAGTTCATCAGCTTCTCCAGACACTGTTTGCTTGCATTTTCTGTAATTTCATCTGGACTTTTCAACACTGAAAGGGTTTATTTGTAGTTCTGCTCACAGACTGTTTGTGTGCGTCATGTGAGGCACGTCTGTCTCCAGGCTGAAGCATTCTGGGACGTGTAGTTTGTAATAATACTTTAGTATCTCGTGAGCCAGATACAATAGTGCACACAGGGTTTAGGAGATCCTCCGTGCTCACGTCTGAAATCTGCAGAAAATAAAAGTAATCGTTGTTTTCTGAAGGATCTAGTCACCAAAGGAAGAATGTTCCTCTTGTAAATAAACTTCCCGTGTCACTGGATGGTTCTGACGAATCACAATGTTGGGTTATAAACTTTATTTCATTCCTCTATAACTCGGGATGTCTTTGTGTTTCCTTCATAAAGCCAAGCGTCAACGACCTCAGTGTAGACGAGGAGTTTTACAGTATAACTTTAACAGTCTGCTGAGCGCAGTTATGAGGATAATGAGGAGAATTAAAGAGCTGTTTGCTAGAGCTGGAGTTATTTAATGTAATCTTTAACTCCTCCGTGAAGACGATATCGCTGTTGGTACAAATTAGCACAAACCTCTTTCACGTTTAATCATATTCAAGTGTGCCCCTTGCATTTTTTCGGTTTTAATTTGCCAATTATAAACGTGTTTGGTATAGATTTTGAGGTGCTTCCTCACAAAAGACGGCAGCATTAAGAGGAATGGAGACCCGGGGGAGTTCTGCGCTATCGAATAGCTAAATAACATGATTTATGATTATGCTAAAGAAATGCAACACATTTCACAAACAATAAACCCACGAGGGATTTGGCGTCCCAGGGCCGTGTCAATAATTAGGTCAAACCTTTTTAAAATTCTATTATATTTTAATTTCAAACATGATGTTGCACCAGGCCTTCATCTGAGACGTTGGGCTCTTTGCTCACTAATGCGGAGGATTTGTAGACGCTAAACAAACACTTTAGCGACTGCTCCAGAGCAAGACTCTTCAGGTTGTTATATTTCCGTTTTGTTTGTGTAGGAAACGCGAGCACCACGGACGCATTGCTCTATGCAAGCTTTCTACTGCAGGTTATAATTGGTTCCTGCATGCGTTGGGCTCCTCTGCTCCATGGGGACTGTGGGGGTGTTTGCTACACCAGAGACGACAGAGAAAGAATTTCATCCTTTATTCAGAATATTTAAGAAAGGAACAAATTGAATGCACCACAGCTTCTCTTTCAATGTCTTCACACACCTGCGCACCCTTTTCTTGGACATCTTTTTTGCTCCACTCGTAGTCATTGTTTGGGTGAAGCCGTCTATTGCCAAACAACTGTGTCATAATTTACCAAATGACCCTGATCAAACGTTTTTTAGCTGAGAACAAGCGCAAAAACTGCCCCAGAAGGGTTCGAGCGGCTGGTGAAGGGAACCATCCTCACCTCGACCCGTTTGCTTGAAATCAATGTTTCTGCAGAAAAGGTTTCTGGCTCCTGATCGACCCTCGCCTCTTTCATTTCTGAATTCTGAGCAATTGGCAAAGCAGTGTTCAAACTCTGAAGAAGTGGAGGTTCCAGGAGAAATCCTGCGATCGGATCCTGCTGCTCGCGTTGGTCTCAGTCAGCAGTATCAGAGATCTGAGATTTATACGGTGAGGAAACATATTTATATAATCAGTAAACATCGTATACTAGCGTCGAGGATCACTCGTCCATGGACCTCTTGTATTTGCTACTGAAAAGAATTTCTTCCAGATGTAGATCACCAATTAAAGTGAAAGTGAGCACTCACACGAAAGCCCAGCACCTCAAATAATTTACATAATAAATATGTAAATAAATCCCAACATTAAATATGTTAATGACGACGGAGAGAGGATGCTCGGTTGAATCCGTGCTGCTTGCCGGGGCTTGGGGAGAAGGAAAATGTTTTATTTGGAACTTTGTCTGTTAATATCTTGAAGCGGAAGAACATTTATTTTCAGATGCAGTCGATGTTATTTTCAGATGCAGTCGATGTTATATTTGTAAAAACACGCGGCGTGATTTCCCAGAGAAAAGGGTTTCCATGACAAACTGTTGGAGAAAAGCTCATTCCCTCGTTCACTTCACTGCTGGTCAATCTGAACGCAATGCACTGCTGGTCACCCGCCACATCACAGCTCATCACAGTCAGGTTGTGTGTTTTGGGTCATTATCCTGTTGAAAAATAAACTATGGTTCAGCTTAGAACAAACGGATGTGTGGGGTTCTGTAGCACAATGCTACCAAACGTTAGACCAACAAACTGCACCTTCTTTTAGATAAAGACCTTCTAGAAGTAGTTTTAGTGCCTGGCTCTTGCATCTGAGATTTCCTGGACTCCCTCCACCTACAGAGTAGCCTCTCCATCGAGGAAGCGGAGAAAGAGGCTGAAAGGCAGCGTTCTCATGATTTCCCGTCTTCTGGCAGGCCGTCACATAACGGAGCGTACAGCGCTCTGACGAGCCCAGCACCTCCTCGGAGTCGGGGGGAGATTTGGGCCATCACCGTCAGTGACAGCGGAGATTAACCGCGTAATCCCATTTGAGCGTTGTGGGAATACTCCAGGATTTCTCTTAAGAAGAATACATTCACACATTTATTACTGCTGCGCTAATGAATGCAGCTCTTTTAAGTTTGGACAGAGAAAAGATCCAGCCGTCAATCTGACGCTGCGAGGAACCCATGAGAAGTGGATTTAACCATTAGTAAAATAGTGGTAGTGCTGAGCAGACAAACATTAAGAGTTCTCTTAATGGAGCGTCCATCTTTATTCCAGAGGAGATCTAACATCTGTTTCTGTCAGACTGCTAAGTCTCTCATTTCTTTGAACATCTCTCGTAAATCTGGGAAAATTATCTGCACTTTATAGTATCTCGCTTTCAAGAGCTTATTTGTTAAAGTCATTACGGCCAATTACGCACAATTTCTGCCTTAAGAAACATGAACCTCCCAGAGAGATTCATCTGCTTCGCTCCGGTTCCTCTGGATATTTCTAAGAAGAGAAGGAAAAGTTTGGCGTCAAACCCACATCTTGATCATTGTATTGTACCAATATCACCTTTACTCTGAGATTTTCCTCACGAACAAGGGAAATAACCCATAGCTTCTGGAAATGTGACTCGTACCAGGACCGAAGTTGGTAAAAAGTTGGAGCTGAGATTGAAAAGGCGTAATGAAGGTGTCAGACGAACATAATCTCATCAGGTTTAGAACGCGACTCTCATCCGTCACATTCTGATCGTGTGGAAAACTCGGTGTAGCTTTCACTGATCATCGGAACCATTCAAGGCTTTTTCACGTTGTTTACCTCATTTTAAATTGTTCCCTTTTAAAACGTTTCTTACTCCGATGTGAAAGTACTGCGTTTGCCCATCATGAAACGGTGCTGTACCACGCAACAGGAAGTGAGTGAGTGAATACAAGAGAGAGAGACGCACGTCTGAGTTTGATCACATTGGTTTTCACAATCATTTCTTTATGAAAGAAAACAATACAGGGTTCAGTTAAACTCTACTTTTACTTTTAGAAGCCGGGCTTTTCCAACCAGTTAACCAGAAACATGAGTCCACTTTTACTAAATGCTAGAATGGCTGAACAAATGGTATAATGATCCAATAAAAGTGAATAGGAACGACCCCATTGTTTAAATCCTGCCAGCACCTTTATGTCCCTGAAAGCCGTATAAAGCACATGAGAACCGTGTGATGCTGCAGAAACAAACTCCTTTATTCTCATTCCGGCTGTGCAGCATTTTACTTTTCATATAAAATCATCCCAGAATGTTTAAAGTAAATATTGCTGCTCTAAACAGTGAACAAATATTAATTTCAGTGTTTAATGCAGCCATTTAAAAGAAAAAAATGCCTTTTCCATGCAACTCAACCTTTAACCCTTTGTTGGTTAGTTTCATAACTGTTTAGATCGAGGGTCGTGGTCTCGTGGTCTGGATCTTGTAAGTGTGACCCGAAAGATCAATGGGAGATAATGAATAATGGGGATTTGATGCATGAGCGGCCACTAGGAAAGATTCTGAGTAATAGATAGTTACATAATAATAATAATAATAATAACCACACTTTTTTTTAAGTCACTGCCCTCAATATAACGTTAGGGGAAATGCTGAAAAAACAGAGGTTTTTTTTGAATGATGCTTGAGGTTATTTTTTTTTTCACCACGTGTGTGAGGCCAGAATTCTCGAAACAATCCCCTAAGCATCCTCCTTTGAAAGCCTCGGAGGGTACTCAGCTGTGAAATGCTTCGGGAAGGTGAGTTATTTTGAATAAAACCATGTGGAGATTACTCTGACATTGACTTATGAAATATCTCCTGACGCCGGCGCTCGAAGGGTGTCAGGCAACCTCCTCTTCTTTAGAAAAGCCTTCCTCTCAACCCTTCAGGAGTCCTCGCTTCCATCCTCAAAGCTCTATGTACATTAATTAAAGTCCCGAGGCAGGCGGCGTACGGGGCCTCGGCCGGTGGATTAGTGGATTATGATCTAGGGAGGGTCGTGGTCACCATGGAAAAGTTCCTTTTGTGACCGGCATCTCTCTGTATGGCTCTGGCTCCTCGCTGAATTAAGATCTGCTGAGGAGGGATGGACTCTTGTATGCTCGACTGCAGGGGAGCAGCAGCGCAGAGAAAGAGAGAAACTGCTAAAAGATGAGGGAGAACGACACAAACGCAGCTCTTTTTGTCATTTGTGAAATTAATAAATGCTCCGGCAGGAACCTTTCATCCACCGAGAGACTGATGGGACTGTAAAATATCTTTATTTGTTTTAATATTGCAAAGTGACCCTTTAGATCCATTTGAAGCATGAGCTCCCTCTGTGTTTCCTCTTTCTGATTAGAAACAAAAGAGGTAATCTCAGAACCCCTCTCTACAGCTGTGTAGTGAGATGTTTACGCTTCTCTGAAATCAAACATGTGCTTTTCTTCGAATAACCTCAAATATCTGTAGTGACAGAAGATATAAGAACCGTACTGTGTACTGCAGAGTTCCTGTATCTGATTCTGTATCTTTCTGAAAATTTGCCACAAATGCGGAAGTGACCATATATGGACACTCCCACATTCCACACGTAGCCATAGCAGCTGACCTGGGAACTTGTTTTGCTGTGATTCTGTCTGCTGGCACTTTTTCACTCGTAAACGGCTCACAGCATTCATTTTTAAAAGCTCTGAAGCTCTTTAGATCTTTGTTTAGCTTCGGTTCTTGACATCAGCAGTGGATCTGGGCTTCAGCCTCTTGATAATCAACACTTTAGTCTCAGGGTGAATCTTCAGCGTGTTTGCAGGGGTCTTTCTGCAGGTGATGAGAAGTTCTGGAGCATCGGGATCTTTCATACACACCTGATCGATCTTTTTTTCCTATTATTTGAGGTTGTACAGCAAATCAGAATAGAGCATCAAGACCCTCAGAGTAAACGAGGCTAATGACGACTGAACTCCTAACCACATCTTGCTCGAGTGGCCCTGGGTCGTCTCGAATCTCGATTAAAACCTGCTCGTTCACTCTCTATCGAAGCAAACGCGTGAAAGCGGAGAATCTTGATCCGGTGGTTTCATCGCTTGCTGGAATGCCAAGCTCTCGAGTTTTAGCGCTTGCTCCGGGTGGTTTGGACACAATTGATTTGGAAACAAAGGAAGAACTTCTCCTGTGTTGCCTCTGAACCGCGTCGCCACCCGTTCAGTCGGTTTGTCAGGAGGCCGTTGGCCTGATTGTCTTTGGCCTTGCTCATTAGTGACCTGATAACCCGTGTGGGGGAAGAGATGCTGCGTCTGTGTTCTTTAATTTGTGCGTGCTCAGTGGATTGTCTGCAGGAGCTTCCAGTCCCTTCGGTGCTGTAACGGGGCTGTGGCCTCGTGCTAATTTGCCTTGTTTAGAAATCTGCCCTTACGCATGTAATTTCTGTACAATTAGAGCGAGGCGTAAAGATTGTGAAAGGAACACCTCTAGAGATTGCAACGTTATTAGATGTGCATCGCTTACTCTAGACGAGATCTTAACCGAAAGCAGCTGTCGTGAACGTACGAGGAACCAAGCACTTCGATATTATATGTGTTCCGTTTGCTGAGGACCACTACGCAGATATTGATCATTAAAGCCGGAACGAAGCCGATCTAATATTAGCCTAGCTACATCATGGAGCTCCGCAGGAGAGACGGCTTTACTGCAGAGCGATGTCAAACGCCAGCAGCTGCTCGCTGTGTGGCCCTCAGACGCTCTGGCGATGCACAAGCTCTCAAGCTTTTACACAAAAACACATAAAACTTTTATTCTTTCATGGGATCATGGGGTGGACGCTCCGGTGTCCCACTGAGATAAGTGAACCTGCAATAGCTTGAGAGCGTTCATTAATGTGGAGATCCCTGAGCTGCTGCAGATTGATCCCAGCTCCTCACAACACTGTCTTTATGTTCACGAAGCTTTTTTCATCTTTTAGATTTCTCCGTCAGAGTTCCCATAGAGCCTGAGCACTGGTTGGTCCTTCTACGGTGCATCTCTCACCGTCTCGAGTATGTTTTGGCGTCCGTGGACTGAGGTGATCCTCGAGTCTCTTGGGATAAATTCAGAGAGGGTGCTCCAAACCTCATGCAACTCTCTTTAGAAACCGACCCTTTATACAGAAACAACAACGGGTTTGAAACGCTCTGAAAGTTTCGTCTTAGAAATCTTTTAGTTCAGAAGAAGAGGCACAAACGTCTGAACGGCTCCTTCACCTGCCACTGATGCCGATTGCAGACATTTACTGCGACGTAAAATTAAGAACAACACATTTTAGAGGACCTCTATTATTTTGAACAGTATTTTTATTTTGTGCCAGAGTGTGATGAGCCAAGCATGTGATTTAAAATGTGTAAATGTGAGTTTGGGATGCAGCAACTCTCCGATATGATGAAAGCAGTCTAAAGATAAAAGTGTATTAGATAAAACTCACAGCAAAGGTGCAAAGTTCTCGTTGAAAGCAATATTTTACAGGCTTGACCTTTTTAAAAAGAGTGCCTTTAGTTTTGCTTTTAACCTGTTGCTATTTAATGTTTAATGAGGATGCCCAGCTGTTATTAGTCAGTGATGAGGAGGCCTGGATGATGAGGAACGACAAAGAAAAGTGAGCAAAAGCTTCCATTTTTAGCTTTACCTCCTCGAGGCTTCCTCTCCTCTTTCAGCTGCTGCCAGCTGATCCATTTGTAAATGAACTCCCAATGAAAAAATACACATTTAAAATGAAGCAATTGTCAAAAAAACTCTTAAAGCTGGAGGTGCACTCTGTGTCTGGAGCAGAGCCAGTGCAGCGTGTGAGCGCTTCATGCCGCAGTGCTCTTATCTGGAGTCACGGTGACATTAAAACTTGTAAAATATTGCCTCTTGACATTTAACATTTATCCTGCCATGACAAAGTGATGCTATGCAAATCAACATACTGTTCCAACGTGATCCACGATTAGTTATTTATGCATTTTTAATTAATGCACATTAATCTCAGAGGGCCATTCTGAAATCGAAGAGCGAACGCAGGCTCGAGATCTGGCTGGCGATGTTTGCTCGGGATTATTCATCACCAGAGCTACTTTGATGTAAGCAGAAGAGAATCGTCCAGAGCTCGAATCTGAGCTTTCGCTTTAATAAAGCAAACACTCGTAGCTCGTTTTTATTGTGAAATTGGTTATTGATGTCACCAATTCATAAAAAGTGATATAAAGTCTCTAGCTACAAGGATGTATTCTTGGTTGTCGGTTCTTTATGTTTCTCTTTATTTATTATTTAAAGGGGTCATGAGCTGAGAAACCAGAGTGTTCTACGATAAGAGCCTTTACGTTCTTTACGTTCGGAACAGTATTTTCTCGGAGCTAATCAGGCTTCTAAATGTTGTGAAAGTGACGAGCTATGATCACTTTATTAAAACGATTTACTGGAACATTCTATATTTCAGTTACTCAAGGAGCAACCTTCCACTCCCCCCAGAAGTGTAACAGGAAGTGACTGCTTTTCATCGACTGACCACTAGAGGGAGGTTTCAGTAGGGAGCGGATTCCCATTTAGTGCATTATTAAAGTACGTACTTTGAGCAGAAAACAGAAGCCGGCTCGCTGTGGCTGCTTTAGGGGATTAAGGTCATCAAAATGTAGCCGATAACCCCGGATTTGGTTAACCCCCCTCCCCTTCTATAGCATCAGTACACAGCCACTGACCTCTGATTGGCTGCAAGCTTGTTTTGGTAGTTGGCCTAAACGGCATATTTATGATGTTGGCACCGAACACAGTAAGGACACAAAGAAACAGACTCCATTTTCAGATATTTGGCACTTCCTGTTCATTTAAACCGACAGCAGACGAGAGAAGCCCGGTGTGCCGCATCGATAAACACTGAACACATTCAGTCGCTTCAAATTTTGACATTTGGGGACCTTTGCAGAATTCGAGAAGTGTGTGAGTGACTTTACGCTGTTCTTCTGCGGCGTTCATGCGCGCACATGCATTAGCGTAAGCACGCTGACATGATCCAGCTTTGTCTCTTCGTGTTCCAAGCAAAGAGGAGACACCTTCACACCCCTGAACACACAAGCTAATCCAAGCATTAAAATCTCTTTGCAAAATGGCACGAGGCTCACAGCTGAAGCTTTCACGGAAGGACAAAGTGTCACGACTAATATGTTACATTTATGCCATTAGCAGCGGCGCGCGGACGAAACCGACAGCAGGGTTCTTCTCATCAAGGGAAAGCAAAGAGAGCGTTTAAGCTCGACAGTGTGTGCCTTCCATCGCCACCGTGGATAATTCCACCCCGACCCCACTGCAACACCCGGTGCATTCTGGGATAGGGCAGATGAGGTGGCACCTCGTAATTCTGCGGTTTCATTGAAGCAGTATACCCTCATACAGCGCTTGGAAAATAAATGAGCTGTTTATCCAGCTTCGTGTGCACATCTGGCCAATTCGGTTAAAAACAAGCTGGTGAATTTATAGCAGGCACCCTGAACGGCATCTTTCCCGCTCGGCTCACACACGTGGCCATATACTGCCTGTGAGGAAGCAACAGGGGATTTATACGAGGCAAACACCACAGATTGCTAGCAACTGCTGGCAAAGGTGGCAACAGGACTGGGAATGTGAGATGTGCTGGAGCGACAGGGCATCCATCTCTGTGCAGCTCATCCCATGTTCAGAGATCAGAGGCGGAGCGGCTGCTGCCGTACTCAAGCTTTGTGATCTCTGAGGTTCACATCGAAGATTTCCTTCCGTTTCCGCCATCACAAGCAAAAGGAGATCCCTCAGGCTCGACGTATTGCTCCCGTTCCTCAGATATGGCCTGAACATCACCATACGCCAGCAGTGCTTTAACGGCATGATGCCGAGGCAACGTTAAAACTTTCCGATGCAGGGTTTTAATTTACCCCTCGCTGTAGATGACCTTGCCCAACTGGGCGGGAGAATCTTTAAAAAGTCACTTTCAAAAACTTTCCTCATTAAAAGATTTGTTTTGTTCTCTTCCAGCATCCATCCCTTTGCTGAGATTCATTTCACCGTGTGGCCAGTCCCCCGTGGTGCATTGTGGGGTTTGTAGTCCAAGCCGAGTTCAAATACTTTCACATTCCAACATTAGCTATGCTAAATAAGAGTTTGTCTAAAGATCAGACCTCGCAGCCTCAGCACAGCCTCAGCTCTCGAAGATCTGTCCAGCGCAACAGAGAATGGTGTCAGGCTGGGCCGGGGTGGGGGTGGGGGAAGGGGGGGGGGTGCTGAGTATTAAATCTAAATATGAAGCTTGTAGAGTTTAAGCCGCTGTGAAATTAATTTCTTTCACTTTTACAAAAGGCTTAGAATCAAAGTGTTTGAAAATGTGTTTTCTTTGCTGTTTCTGGGAGAATTTTGTAACTTTAATAATTTTATGGAGGAACACCGGTTCGTTGGAAGGATCTGATTGGGTGGATCAGGAACCCTTTGTGGCGTGTTCTCCCTGAGGAGAGCGTCCGTGCTAAGAACCAGTTTAACCCCGTTCTTTTACTTCAAGAAAAGCATTTTCACTTGATTTCATCAAACTTTGTGCTCCGTTATCTCAGATTAATTGAGACGTTTCCTGTTCTTCAGATCTGCTGTTTCCACAGATGAGTGAGCTCTGATTGGATCTCACAGATACTTGGGTTTTTTACACGATCAGAGTCACATATGAGCACAGAATATGCAAATGTTCGATATGCAAATATCAATGTTTTGAGAAACATTGCAATGACTAAAAGCTTTTTATACACTGTCTATCGTTTAATTGTTCATCATTTGGCCCAAGGCTCTTTCCAGATCTCTGTCGAATTACCACAAATATATTTGAACCTTCTCCGATTAAAGAGCTTCCATCTCCGGCGATGTTTAAACGTTCCTGTACCTCTCAAGATCCGTTACAAAGCTTTAACTGTAATCGACATGAAATATGAAAATGAGCTCCATGCTAAATACTTTAATACAATTGCTATTGACTGCACACACACACGCACACACGCACGCACACACACACACACACACACACACACACACACACACACACACCCTGCTGCGCTGCCTTACCCCTGAGGAGACACGGCCCTCACTGATCTGGAGCAACACTTAAAATGAACGAGGACGAGGGGGGTGTGGAATTAATCTGCGCAGGAAGTAAAACACTCATTATGTTCTTTTAAAATTCTGAGTAGCACCTCTTTATCTGGAGTCTTAAAACACAGTAGTTAGTGCTTCCGCTGAAAGCCCCGTCAGCACTTTCACTCTCCTACTATTTAATATTGATGATTCTCACAGGATCAAATAAGTTTAGTCCAGATATGTTAATCCTTTTTTTTTTTTTTGCTTGCCAAAGACGTTTATTTACTCAAGGGTGTCAACACGCTCTCCACCGCACATGCAAATCATCTCTCACTTCACCGTCACACCACAGATGAGCAGAACTCAAGGTCGAAAATTCACCGAGCACTTTCATAAATCGTATATTAATGGATAAATAATTAATGATCGGTTTTTGGGATGAAGATCAGAAATGAGAAAACAAAAATGCAATATGGAACCGCTCAGAGATCATGTCTTCAGGCAGAGCAGCAGCTTATGAGCAGGTAGCAGCAGCAGCAGCAGCAGCAGCGAGGGGTTCATGCGGATCCTTTACGCTCGTCCCTGTCTCGCCGGAAACGCTGTTTACCTAAAGAAGTGACTGATCTCTGGTTCTTCAAGCACATTCATAAAAAATGAAATGTAAAGTAGGATAAGGTCCCCAAGCTTGGGAAGATTCAAGAGAGCTTCACAAGGAGAGGACTGAGACTTTGTCGTAACAAATCTTTGTAGAATAAAAGGAAGCGTTGGGTTTTTCCTCTCTGCTCCAGGCGGCCTCTTCCTCCAGTGTCCGAGCCCCTTGGGAACGGCAGGTTGGGCGCCTCCTGCTGGCCTCACTACAGTGCCCTGGTTTAGTCGTGATGCTCTGCCCTTCAGTAGCCAACACCAGCCATGACCTTCTGGGAGCCCGGTCCTTAAATTAAAACGAATAGATCTCTTGGCTTACAGACTTTCACCAGGCCCAGATCCTCTCTCTCTCTCTCTCTCTCTCTCTGACGGATGGAACAAACTCGCTCTGACTGCCATTAATGTCTCCTCTCTCCGTGACCGGCTTCTTCCAGAGGAATCTTTGATAGCGAGCCGTCTGGCGCTTCCTTTAGCCTGTGGTTGTAGCAAAAGCCGTGCGGTCGCCACATAACTACCAGTGTCTGACAGACTGGACAAGTTTTTTTGTGATTTCCCCCTTTTGCTCCTGCATTTTATATGCAAAGGATAACGTGTGTCTTCTTCAGAGATCATTAATCGAGTTTCACCATGAGAAACATTTGCGTTCGGTGAGGACATGGAAAAGCAGATGGAGTTACTGAAGTTACACAAGCTGCACTAGGATTGGGCAGAGGCTAGAAAACTAATGAGGAAAACGCTGATGATTCAGAAAAGCTTCTTTCAGCATCAATAGATGGATTCGAACCTATTATCAAATTAAAATTTACTTTAAAGTATCTTCTAATAACCCAATCTTGAAGTTTCCGGGTAAATGTTACCAAAATATACAAAATACTGCCCAAAAGATAATGGTTTTAGAACAGAACTTGATTGTGCAAACATTTTTTTTAATTCAGAAGCAGAGAAATGATCGAGGGAAAGTTTATTTAAAGCCATTTTGCTTCAATACTCTGATAAAGATATAAAATTATAAAAACTTTGATCTCCTGCACAAGCATTAGCAG
Source organism: Danionella cerebrum (assembly GCA_007224835.1). Lineage (NCBI taxonomy): Eukaryota > Metazoa > Chordata > Actinopteri > Cypriniformes > Danionidae > Danionella > Danionella cerebrum. The sequence goes on along the minus strand of SRMA01027312.1, from coordinate 528,911 downwards.
TCCCTGCCAGGATGAGTCAATTGTTATTAAGGCACATATAGCCTCAAAGGTTGTACTTTTTTCAGTTTTTCTAATATTGTGAAATAAAGGAAACAAATAAATTGCCTTTATTTACTAAATGGCACATTTCTGATGCAGGCGCTGTACTGTCATCCGTTGTTCTAAGAAATGAAATAGTTTAATTTCACAAGAAATTTGACGATGAACTCGAGATTCGAGAAGCTCCGTGTTTGGTCAAGCCTTTTACCAAAGAACAGGATGTTTAGACCTCATTCATACTGAGACGGCGGGGTTTCTGTGGTCTCTGTGTGATATGAAGAGCGGTAGAAGCGGATCTGATGAGCGTCAGCAGCCTCTTTCTGTTTCATCTTCTAAGTGTCGCTCCTTGACTTACAGGATGTCAAGAAGATGTTCGCATCTATTGATTTCCTAACAGACGTGACCACTCTGAAAGCACCTTGAGGGCTCATTGTGGTAGCGTCAAACTATTCCTCAACCCTGTTTCTCATTGCTGATGCTGTAGGTGCTGGAGATGCTGCTTCTGCTGCTGCTCTACTTATCTTCGCTGCACTTTCATTATGATTGTTGTGAGCTGAAACACCAGCATCAGGAGATGCTCTGGAAACCGGCCAAACCATTTTCATCCAGTTTATCCAGGACCTGGTGGTTGGGTTGCACTTTGAGCAGAGGCCCGTCCTCCAGGCCAGTCTTGAAGCTGTTTGGAGCTCTCCAGTTTATAGCAGTTCAGTGCATCCAGCATCTTCTTCAGAGCCTCCAAAAGAAGATATCCCCTTCTCCAGAAGCTCAAAGTCCTCCCCCTCTTGCTCCCTGGTGGACTTCTTTTCTTCTCCTACCCAGAAAACAAGATTGCTACAGAGGAGAAGGTTTCTCTTTTGCTCAGGTTTCATCCTGTAGAAGGTTTTTTGTGTTTCCTCCACTTTCTCAGCAGAAGGCGTCCCAATCATTGAAATGGGCTTTTACTTTTCTGCAGAAAACACAAACTCCAGAATGTACCGGGTTTAATGAGTGCCGCCGCTGCTGATTTATGGAGCAGATTGCAGTTTGAATTATTTTATTACTGACGTGTTTACAAGGCTCGAAAGCGTCAAGAATAAAACTTTCTGGATCCTGAAAAGCCTCAGCACCTCTGTGTTACAATGTCTGTGCTTCCTACACTTTTCAGAATTTCGTTATTAGTCATTATTAGTGACGTAGCACAACCTCTTCAGCCGTCGCTCCGCTAATCTGATCTCAAAGAGCAGCGTGCTTAACCTTCAAGCAGATATATAACTCAGTCTGGGGTTGATGAGGAGAGCAGGAAGCCAGAGATGAGTCCTGGCAGGCCTTCGGGTTGACCTTGTTTGAGCAGGCAGCTGTAATTAAGACACAGGCTAGAAATCGGACTCCGGCGTGACGCAGTCTCAGTCTGGCTGAAGAAGTGGAGGTTGGAAAATGAAACGCGATCCTCGTCGGCTCAGTGGCTCCACTCGAAGCTCTGCCAAGGCCGAGGTTAGCCCACTAATTCATCCAAACGAGAGCTCTTACACACACGCAGACACTCACATAAACACGCGTGCCAGCGCCGCCGCAGACCAGAGAGGAGTGGAGCGTTCTGAGAGCTTTGGTTTTCCTGCGTCTGAGGAGAGCTGAGATGTTCGCAGCCTCTGGTCCATCGAGAATTAAAGCTACAGCAATGATTTCAGCCACAATTCCACATCGATTGTTCAATATCTGTCAAACACGTGGTTATAACGAACGATCTCGAGCACGGATCAAGAGGATCTCTCTAGAGATGAGCGAACGATGGACGGCGATCTTCAGGATGAGAGAAGTTCAGATTAAGTGTTTGTTTCAGAACCCTGAGCAAACACGGAACAAACTGCTTCAAACAGGAAGTGACATCACAATCTCCGAGGGGCAGAATGTTTCAGGGATAAACGATTCGATTTATATCTAGATACACAGGTTACAATTTCATCCAAAAACGGTATCCTTTATTGTAAACTGATAGATTTCACTTGCTTTGAATCTTATAAACTTTGTCACTTCTCAAAGATCACTCTTGTATGATACATTTCTCATCCAATGATTCATACATGAGCATCGTGAACATTTACAATCTTTTGAACACTGCCGTAAATGTTGAATTTGTTGATCATAGAATAGAATACAAAGCTTCTCTTTTCATTTCAGTTTCTTCTGTACATTTTTGATCATCATGATGCACATGATTCTTTCTATTATTCTCTTTGGGGTCACCTGGACAGGTTTCGCCTGAGGGGAACTTAGATTATTCAATTAATCTCTCCGCAAGTTTTTGGGATTGTGGGGGAAACCGGAGGAAACATGCAAACTCTTTCCAGGAAGGTGAACCGGCAACCTGCTAGCCACTGCGCCACCGTGCCGCCTGAGCCGTGTTTATAACACTAGATATTTGTGAAAAGTACTTTGAAATCCTCTGACTGTTGTCTGCTCGCAGTGCTGGGATTAAAGCCCCGTTCAGGAGCATTGCTTCTCACAGGAACGGGTGATTATGTTCCTATCAGGATTAGTTCATTTAAAACGATGTTTGGCTGAAGCTAGATATTCCTTAATTAAGCTCTTCTTATCTGTCGCTCGTAGCTAGGATTCTAGGTTTGTTCTCCAGATGTTAACAGAGCATCTCTCAGGAGCAAAGTAAGAAGGTTTGTGATGTAAACTGATGAATGGCATTGTGTGTTTTGTTTTCTGTAGAGGCAAATCTTTTTCCTTTGGTTTTAATTCAATCATTCCTTCATCTAAGATCGCAGTTTCACAGAGCGTGGGATCCGGGCTGATGGTTAGCTCGGGAAACTGAGGCCGCCGCGTTCAGGATATAAACAGCACTTTAGTGGGCCACCTCTTTGCTGGCGCTCGGGCGGCATGACTTCGTTTTCTGGGTCAGTTTTCGTGATTCTCCGCGCTGACAGCACACGTGATTAATTGTTGGGATGTGTAGCGGGAACAAATGTACAATTCATTATGTTAGTGTATCATTGCGTCGCGGGTCGTTGTGCTCTCTCCTGTCAAGACTCCTCTACCCTCTTCCCTCGGAGTGAAATCCATCCATCAGGCCTTAAGTAGCTTTCCAACAGGACATTGACCTTGAGTACCTGGCATTGATTTCCTGTGGCGTCGAGCAGAAAGGGGTCGTTACCAGGCTGGCGAACAGCAGGGCGTGATTGGGAACAGATTCTTCAAATCCCGATACACGGAGCTGATGGATGGCCTTTGTCTGCAGCACATCAATTCTCACCTGCCTCGGCGGAGGTGACACCTGTGCTGAATTTATCATAATACACCAAACTGACACATCAACCTGGGGAAGACGAAGCAGAGTGGAATCCCTAAATAAAATCCCTCGCTCTCAGAGGACCTGAGCCTGAAACAACTCCCGTGGGCTCATCGGGAGACAGAAATACACACAAACACAGTACTGGGAGGGAGGGGGGGGGGGGCTTGTCCTCACTGTTAATATGACGAGGCAGAAAGTGCTGCCTTTATTCAAACAGATCTTTTAAAAGATCCAGGAGCACAGTTTTTCTTTGTGACTCAGAACATTGATATGTACAAGAGGAGAATAGTACCGGTGACAGGAAACGCTTGGCACACACGACGGACAAACATCTAAGAGAGGTCCTTCTCAAAAAGGAAAGTCGTTCCGAGATCACAGGTCTCGAGCTCCAGTGTTTTTTCATCGGCTCTCCTCTCAAACTTTTCCTTCTGTCACAATGTCTGTTCTGTTGGTTTGAGCTCCACGGGCCGTTGTTAAAATCCAGGGTTTTCTCCTCCTTCCTCATCTCCTCACTGGTTCCCATGTGTCGCATCTCTCTTCGCCTCCTGGTCTTCTTCTGTCCTCACTTCTCCTCACCTCTTTGTTCCAGTGTGTCCTCATCTCCTCCAGTCTCCTCTAGTTCTCATGTGTCCATGTCTCTCTCAGTGGTTTCTGTTTGTCCTAGTTTCCTCATCCCCTGGTTCTCTGACATGCTTTATCCTTGACGGGCATCTGTGAACCGGCGTTGCGTGGAAAACCCAAACCAGCACAGAGGGGGCACGCTAAGATCAGCTCTAGAAGGCCGAGAGCGTGCCGCAGCGTGCTGCATAAAGAGATATCGCTTAGCCTCCAGATAAAGGCAGTTCGGCCGAAGGAACATGTGTTCATTTAGTCTGTTTTGGAGCACAGGAGTATCCATTTCCTGTCATCTCACTCATACGTCTGGAGGCCACAGATCGCAACCCAATTAGGGCGAACCGCATAATCAATACGCAGCTTATTCGGAGAGCAGAAGGTAAAGAAGTACACCCATGAGAACTGCAACTCAAACTGGTCTGGTGTCAGAGGCAGAAGAAGCAGAGCCATTGAGATTCACTTGAGCCTTGCAGCCACCTCGGGTAACGGCGGCGAGCTCATTTTACAGTCTGAACGGCATGAAACGGTTTCGTGATAAATGGCTTCTTGTTCACAAAAAGACTGTTCTGTCAGGCCACAAAACATCTGGTTTCTCTGTAAACCCTGCATGAAGAGAACGGAGCAGAATGCTGGAGCATCGCACGACGAGGAACGATCCTAATTTCCATCCCAAGCGTCTGTGGGTCAAGGCATGCTCTCAGCGTGAGATCTTGAAGTGTAAACGAAGCAAACTAATGCTTTTGGATCTTAAATACACTGGATTGTAGCATACAGCCATCACAGAGATGTCGGAGAGCCAAGGCCCATTTCTCACCGGACTGGCCCTTCCGAGCTATGGAGCTGAGCCATGGTCCCTCTCTGTTTGGGCTTAGCAACAATGGAGACCCTGAGCACATTCCCAGCGGCATGGCATGCATTGCAGCACATAATTTTGCTGCACGTTCGGCCTGTAGCCTTCAGCATCTGCAGACCATTCCCAGATGTAGTCTTTCAGCATCTGCAATGCCCCTCTTTGGTTAAAGCGTAGAGGACCAGGATCTCCAGAAACTACTGAGATGTGAGTAGCTACTACAGCTTTAGCAGCAGATTCCACAGGCTTGGATGCCTCCTCTTTCTCTTTTGTAATATACATATAGGAATATAATTGAGGTTTATCGGGCAGCTTTTGAAGCAGAACACTTTGGATCCAGCTGAAGAACAAAGGGATATAACTGGAGAGCAGCAACGAGGCAGAGGGAAGGATCACAGCGGTTTAATTTTTGATAAACTGCCCCTTTGTGTATTTTAAAAATATTAATGTAATGTTATGCATCGAGGCAGATGGTGCTTCATCTGCCAAATGGAGCTGGAGTGAAGGTAAACCGTACAAACAAGCGGAACCTCTGCTCCTCTCGCTGCTCTAAGCCGGTGTGGTCCCTCAGCACCCGTGAACCAGAGGCGACTCCTAAAAAAATAACATCTCAGGGGCATGTCCTGCCCCTCTGAGCAAACAAACCCTCCAAGCGTTTTCATATGTGTCGAGACAAATGAATAATTTAACGCCGCGCCCAGCAGACGGAATAAGTGCCGTGAGGGAAGACTAATATTTAGCGATCAGAGTTTTGGAAATCGTGACAAGTGTGTTGTCTGTAGCTTCTGAGGTGAATATTCTGATAATTGGAGATTTCCGTTTCATCTTTGAGCAGAAAACCACTTGCTTTGGTTCTTTCCATTTGTTGCGTTCACACAGATAAATCGAACTGGAGCTCGAGGAGCTAAAGTAGTTCTATGATAACAGGTCAATCAGAAAAATGTGCTTCATATCAAAAAGGGTCGCAACATGCAGAAGTTTTCAAGTTTCTCACTTTTGAAAAAGGGGTGTGGCCAGCTCTGAAATAATACGATGCTGTGGGGACGGTTTGGGGTGAAAATTTCAAATCCTGTTCAATAAGGAAAACAACTGGTAACATTCTGCTCCATGAACATCTGAATGATTCAGAGGAGACCAGAATCCAGCATGAGATGAAACTCTTTGTGTTTGGAGGAAGAATGTTGTTCATAAACCTTTTCCTCCCAAGAGGACTTTATCTCCTCAATGTTGTAATCTTTGGATTTGTGCAAAGGTCGTTTTAAAGACAAACATTTGAAACAAAGTTGGAATTGGAATGAAACACGAGCGAGGATCAATTCCTCATGCGAGGGAGCAGCAGCAGATCAGGAGCACGAGGAGGTTTGCTTCCTTTGTTCGATGCAGATCTTCTGGATGTGTCTCTTTATCCTCCGGAGAGGAGTAGAACCCTGCAGCTCCTTCTCTTTTGATCCGTCCGCTCTTTCACTTCCGCTGTAAGGTTTGATTGGACGGGGGAGAAATCCATGAGCAGATGTTTGCCGGACCCAGTTGTGCCCCTGATTAGCATGCTTTGATTAGGAAGCGCTTTGAATGATTCTAGAAAGTATTGATCGTTGGAATACAGCCGTCAGGTGGCAGAGGAAGTAGGACAAAGGATTGATGCAGGATTATACGGATGAGCAAACTTTTGGCTGGAAACACTTGGCAGACTTTTCAGGAGGAGGTGTACTTCGTTTTAATGGTGAAGATATTTTATAAAAAGGCGCAACATTCAGGGAACGCAATCATTGATGTGTGGAGGAATAAATCCTTGTGTAAAAGCAGAACTCTTGCACTTATCTACAAGCGAGATATTGGAGCACCATCAGGGTCATCGACTGCAGCTCAGCAAAGATGCGTCGCATGTGCACCGCCCTCTCGATAACCGTTTCAAACAGCTTCTCCAACCTCTGTTCCCTAATTACAGATTCAATGATCGTTTTCTGTAACCTCGAATTCCCTCGTCTGCTCGCGCTTCTGCCACGCCCCTTCAGAGGAGCAGCTCTGCAGAACTCACCAGATGTCTGTTATTTGCTCATTTCAGGAATTATAAATAAACACTAGGATAGATTATGGAATTAAAACAAAAAACATCATTGATGTGAATAAATAGGTTTTTTTCCGGCTGTTAAATCCATGTTTCGAAAGTGGGTAAAATGGCTTTAAGATTCATGAACAGAGAACATTTAGGTGCTCTAAAATACTGTGAGCCTTTATAACCGGACTCTTTTTGTGTCACTAAGAGAAAACACAGAAGTTAAGCAGGATGAGAACAAGTGGAGGAACAGGAGCAAAGAGGAGCGACTCACAGGAGAAAGCTTTTTTTATTTCAATCCTTCACGAATGTTCCATCACAACCCTTGTCTGATCCTAGGTCTGTGTTATGTCATCAGCATGAGCAGATGACTTCCAGTAAACGCAGCGAATGATGGAAGCTGCAGGAGAAGGTTTGAAGAGTTCTTAGATGAAATAGAGCTGTGCACGGGACGACGCATGGAATCACCTCTTCCATTAAACGTAATGAACGCAGGAGTGGAATAACACTCGGCGCGTCAGCGTGTGTGGTCTCCAGCCCAAAGCCCCTCTGCAGCCCGGAGAGAGTGTTTCCCCAAAACTCATGACGGAATCCAACTCAAACACGACTGAAGCGCTGAGGCCTTGTGTCCTAATGCCCCTCTAACATCCCGCGTTTGGATTCAGGTTAGCATTACACACGTGTGGAGACACAAAGGAACCGAGTCTCTAAGCAGAGCGGCAGGGAGGACCTGAGCCAGGCTGCAGAGTCCAGGGCTGCACTTGGCCCTAGCCCCTGGAAACAAACTGCTCAACATATACGCCTATGCATTGGGACACCCCTACAAAGATGTACATACTCTGTCATGTGAGAGTCTGTCGTGTAAGAGAGGTTCATTGATTAGTGAGGAGTTCAGACGATCTTTTTCGTGGTGTTTCTGGAGACATCACCAGACTGAAAACGATCCGAGTGGCTTCCGTTGGAACTGAACCAGAACACGGCTCTGCATCGGGCTGCGGGGGGTTTCCAAGCGTTCTGTTGGATGTGTTTTCATCTGGATGACATCGGCTTCTCCCCGAATGTTTCTATTGGAAGCGCTTGCGGATGCTGCAGTGTGGTGTTAAGCTCTTGAGCGCTCGGGGTTAATAGACGTGGGGGGTGAAGCCTGTTCGTCTCTGGTTCACGGAGGGCCGCACACAGCCTGAAAGAGGGCATTGTGCAGCAAAAGGGAGGTACGAGGAGACGGGCCAGCGGGTGAGGCTTAAACACTCGTCTGCTCCGTTCTAATGGCCTGCGGTTTGGTGCTGGCGCTGTGGTCTGGCCTCCTGAGAGAGAGAGAGAGAGAGAGAGAGAGAGAGAGAGAAAGAGAGAGAGATGTTTGCTCCATCTCCTCATCTCTTCACGGGCTGTTAACTCTGTACTTTGCTTTTCCCGGCGCAGACAGCGACTGTAGACCCTCGTGAGAGGTTCCCTCATTCAATGCTCCACTGGACTGACAAAATTTAAGAAAAACAACCTCGAGGGAGTCTTTAGTTAAATGTGTGATGGACAAATCCGCCCAAAAGCATGTAGTATGTTCAAGAGCAGCTGAAATCACATTTTTGCTCGTGGGGAACTGTTTTCAGATAAAACATGGCGTCTGCGGCTAATAGTGCGGTTTATCAGCGCCGTGACGTTTGCATTTTCAATTACATTGAAGTGTTCCAACCAGCAAAGAATGCAAAGCTTCAAAACCACTTAAACATGTTGAAAGGGTTAGTCTATGTGCTTTTCAGAGATTTCTATGTGTTGAACATTATTTAATGTCTGTTTAACTGGGGAGAAAGTTTCTGAGAGTTTCACATTTCTTCTTTTGCAAACATTTGTCCATGACTCATCAGCGCCTCATAATTATTCATGAGCTTGAGCTCTTTTATCCTATGGGAAGGCACATGTATTAATAACTCAGAGAAGACCTCGCAGTAGTAGTTGGTGTCGTTTGCTAAGGTTTTGTTGATGGGAAACGGCAAACAATTTCAGTAAGCTTTTGACCAAAAGTGTTTTTACAGAACAATTAAAAACTAAACTAGTATTTGGATTCGTGAAAGTAACTTTTCACATTTAGCAAAACTATTATACATTTAATTCTAAGCCGCTACTTTTGGCAGCAGTGTCCACCTGCAGTGGATTTCTGTCCCCAAACCAGACTGTTGTACTGGGATGGCTGCTGTTAGACCGGTTCCCTCTCGACGTGTGTTAGCGAGAAGCGGTTAATAGAGTCGGGTGGAGGCGGACAGTGCAGCAGAAGCTGATGGACTGGGGTAAATTTAACTACTGGAAACATCATCCAGTTGATGTCCAGCAGGAAAGTGCCTGACTGAGCAGAAATGATGGAAGAGGATGAAACACCGTAAGCTCTTACTGGATTTTAAAGTCGAAAAAAGCATTTGCACTGTAGGGAGTTGCTAATGTGGGAAGAATTACTGCATACATGGAACTTTAAAAGCTTTCGAAGGAAAGTAAATTTTAATTCCATCATGCAAAATGGAATATATAATGTGTGTATTTGTATATTTTGTTATCCATCCATATTATTTTGAAAAAGAGATTCCAGCCTCTCTCTGCAGATCCACGTTCAGATTCACTGATGCTTCTTTCAAACACTTCAGTAAAAGATTCTTTATGCTCCAAAACACTCTTTATCTTTACTTTAAAAACGGGTTTTAATATGACTCATTATGTTGTGGCCTGAAAATACAATTAAAATCAGCTGAAGATGTGCATTAAAAATCTCTGGTTCAGCCATTAAGCTCCGCCCACTAACGCTGATGCAGAACCCAGCAGAAGAACAAACAGAAGAGCATCTTTTCAAAAGCTCTTGGATTTTTCCTGATAATGTTATCACACGTCAAAATAATGATCCTGAAACCTGAAGAACTCGCTCCATGATCACAAGAGACACCTGAACTCACACCAAACCAAAGGCTTTGAACAGGAAATCATCACTGGGATAAATGCAATACAACTTGAGCTTCAAAAAAGCAGCAGAATATCTCAAGGGTTAGGGACGAAAAAAACAAAATGATTTTTCTGAGATCACTGGGATCGATCTACTGCTAGAGGCAGGGTTTGCTAGCCCCCAGACATCCACCAGAGCCAGAGAAGACACATTTAGAGTCCTCTGAGCCTGTGAGAAACTTTCTCTGGTGAGATCCGGAGCCAGCCGCCAGCTCTGTAGCTCTTTGTCCGAGTGCTCCGGCATTCCTGGAGTGCCCACATGCTCCGGAAGGCTCTCATCACTCTCACGGCTGAGTTTCTGTGTGCTTTCACCCAGGCTCGTTCTGCTGGGTTCATCCATCTTGGTTCATAATTGGTTTGTTGAAAGGGAGTGTAGGGGGCGCTGATGAGCACCCTTTTACTCATGGAACTACAAAAGCATGACTGAGAAACCAGAAACTGCTTTTGAGGTATAAGAACCAGTTATAGCTGCAGAGAGATTTGTTGTTGGTGTTGTTAAAAACTGGTTTCCCAGAAGTTCCCAGAGTTCCAGGTCTAGAGACGCAGCCTCGGATGAACTAAATGTTTTAAATACATTGAACTTAGCAAAGCGCTTCTTAGCCTTTCTCTCTTGCGACAATCAAATTCCGCTGAGATGTGAACATCAAATATCATCTAAACAGGGAAGAACTTTATACAACATTCTCTGCATGCAAGTAAGCGTAGGGGGCACTGTGGAACACACATAAGTGTAAAAATGATGCATAGAACATTAGGTTTACATTTGTTTAGTCTTCAAAAGCAGCAGCAGAGGCAGCTACCAGCACTCCGCAACATTTCCTTTCAGAAATTTGTACGTAATAAACATGAACATGAAAGTTTTCTTGCGCACCGTTTTCAATTATCTGAGTCTTTAGATCTTTTTCTTCAAATTCTACAGAATCCCTTTTTGTTTTATTTGTCTATAACCCTGACCCTAGAGTTCCACTTACTGTCACTTTGTCTGAGGCGGGCATCATCCTCACATATTTGTACACTTCGTTCTTGGAAATCAGTGCAGCGGACTCTTCTTTGAGATGAAGAGTTATGTAAGCTCTCTGACGTATTGGAAGCCTGGTCCAACAGTGGATGTTGTTACACAAACAGTGATTCTGCAGGGGTCAGTAGGTGGACGGGGTTTAGCTTAAGTCCGGGAGGCTTCAGTGAAATGCTGCAGTCGTGTGTTGTCCTCTCAATGAAGAGAGATCTTTATCACCGGACGAGGGTGATTAGCTCGGCCCCGGCAGCTCAGCCGTAACCTGACCTTCTGATGACAGCTCAGCAGAGTCTCCTTTGTCATTTTAAAACGATTCTGTAGCTTAGTATCGAAGCAAAAATGGAGAAAAAAAGTGCAATATGCAAAAAAAGCCATTTTTCTGTAACACGCGTATTTGTGCCAAACCTTCGTTTTAAGAACGTAAACGACATACATTTCAAAGCTTCACACAATTTGAAATAAAACATGCATGATTCACCTCGAAGTGTACCATGTGCAGCAGGAACTGCAACGAAATGATCTTTTAAATGTTGTTTATCCTAAATGCATTTGAAATTTTCTTTTAATGCTTTGGGACCAACGTTAAAGTCTATTTTGTAAATTTGCTGTATGTAAAGGTTGTATAAGGGGCCGGGCGTAACTCGCTACAGCTACGGCTGGCCGAATGTACATCAATTAACATATCGAGACGACGTGACTCCACCCCCTGCCATTGAGCCATTTGAGACGGCCGAGAGTAAGATTCGAGCGCAGCCACGACAGTCAGAGAGAGGGTGCATCCGCTAGCAGAAACAAGAATTTGAGATCGACGTTTGGATGTGTGTGTTACAGTAAAACTGAACTTTTCTCTTCTTTTAGTTTTTACTTCTGAACATTCTACAATTTGTCTTTTTCCATTTTGTAAGCTTTGAAAAATAGAATTTAGTTTGGTTTGATTTTTGTTTCTCAATTACTAACCGTGAATGCCATGTTTGCAGACCGTTGAGCCTGATGCCCGGGACAATAAATGATCCAAGTTCAAACAAATATTAGCTAAAAACAAGGTTTTTGGATTCATTAATGGATCATGAGAGCCGAGAGCGTTAATGTTTGCAGCTCTTCGCTTCAATCATTGCCTTTTTGCAGGAGGTCACGAGAGTCTCCTGGAGGAGCATTCTGTAGTCCACATTAGCTCCTCCTGTGATGGAGCAGACCTGGTGAAGATCTACAGGACTGGTCTTCTCCAGATCTTTCAGTCAGGACTTAAACTCAGGGAGGAAGAATGATTCTCAACAATACGATTCATTTGAGTCAAGCTGCAGAACGTTTGAAGCGATGGATTTATTTCCATTGTTCGAATCCAAGGGATATTTAAATTTTTATTACCCGCTCTCACTCTGGTTCAGCGCATTTCAACTTCATCCCTGCTAAACCACTTTTGTGGCCGCGTCCCTGGTCGTTTTAGAGCCCGTGTGGTTTATCCGAGCACCTTCACCTTGATTTGGTTGTGGATTGTTTTCAGATATAAAAGACTGTTCCCTGCAGAGAGCCACAGGCTTCCAGTCTGAACAAGGTTTCCACCCAGCAGCCGACAGCGTATTAAAGATTCAGGCATGAGCCAGCAGTCTCTGAGCCTGGTAAAACACTTTACAACACGGAAGAACATTGTTTCGTTCTTCTAGAGCTTTAACTCATGTTCATGGTTAAAGAAAACTCGATTTCCGACAGTGACGTGTGAAATAAATTAATAAATTACGTTTAATTCAATATCAGTCCATTTCAAAATTTGGTATGAAAGTCCCTTGCCATAAATTGAATTCAGGCGACCAGTCAGAAGTCCATTTAGGGTTTAGAGTCTTCTGCCAGACCGCAGTCATCCGTCAAACATTCAAAGCCAAAGCGGAGCAATCAGACGTCAACACAAGCGTCAGATTGACCGTAAAGGGATCACTCGTTCTGAGGAAGTTATCTGCAGCTGTTGTCTTACGATAAGAGTCAGTGTGCGGCTCCGGGACGCAGGAAGTGGGGGTGCAGCAGCGCTCTTGCATTATCCTCTCTGCAGCGAGAGAGAAAGATGGCTGACAACGGCCTCTTCCTATAGAGCGTGTGCGCCGAGATCTGCGTCAGTGAAAGTCTTTTACAGGAACAACAAATGACTGGAAGAGCTTCTACAAAAGCCAGTTCTTCTGGTAACACCTGGAGGAAACCCAGTGAAGAACCCGAGTGATTGATGTGGGAGATGCTTTGGTTTTAAGGAGGCATCTGATGGCACTCAGTCTTCATCTGACATGGTTTGGATGCTGTTTGTGACGACGGCAGATTTCCTCTAGATGTAAAAGTCTAATGATGATGCTCTGGATGGTAATCCGCTCCATCACTGCGTCTTTTACAGTATGTGCTGCTAGCATTGCTGCGAGAATTAAATTATTTTAATTTCCCCTCTCTGGAAGATGTTTATTAGAGGAATAAAGTTCTGTTCCGCCACTGCCAGAGATATCTGTAGGAGGATCCCGGGCCTCGCTGTGATGTTTGTTATTTGTGACCAGGTTCAGCGCGTTCTCCAGGACGGCACACGTCTGCATGCAGCACACGGTGTGTAATTATTGCAGCGCTGTGGGAGAATGAGAGAATGGAAGCTTCCAGAAGCACTCTCCAGATGCTATAAATGATTAATATCTACAGAGCCACAGCTTTGAACAGCAGCCACACACCGTATAACTTTAAATAAATGCTTAGTGCTAGTAAAATGTTTACAGCCATTCCTTCTTGTAGCTACACGTGCTTTTCTCTTTTTGTTTTCTGGAAATAATGAGCCGCTTCATGCGGAGCTCTTTTTATCGTACGGTGACGACACGTGGCCTGTCTCAAGATGAGGAGCAGCTCCACCTGTCGGTAACAAGGATGCTCTTGGTGATCGTCATGGAAACCGTGATGAAAGTATTCAAAGAGCATTAAAGGAGTTTTCAGAAGGAAAAAGATTTGATCGTAATATTTTCTCTGGCTGATAAATGCTCTGATACCGAGCTGAAACACACAGGGAACCATCGCTCAACAGTGATGTAACCGCTGAAGGAACAGAGAGCCTCCTGATTTCAGAGCCGAGTCTGTGATTACAGGAGGAACGTGTTCCTGCAGGCTTTAGGTGCTGGGGCACCGGAGCCCTGCTCCTCCACATCTGGAACGATCTCTTTGTATCTTCTTCCCCCTCCTCTCCTTCTCTCTGAGTCAGCTAAGGAGGTGTGGATTCCTGGCACAGACCAGTCCATCGTTTTAGCAGTAACCATTGGCGAAACCATTGAAATGATTATCACTGGAGATGTTCCCCTCTGGGTCATCGAGTGGGGAAACCAGTGTCTGGGGAGGTATGCCCTCAAATTCAAAATAAAGGGTAGGTTTCTAAAACTAATACTAAATATTGTTTTTGTAGGGTTCGATATAGTTTCTGTGCAGGGGTGGGGTGGAAAACCAGCAGAAATCCTTCCGAGGTCCCAAAGTTCACCTAAACTCATGGAGCAGCTCCCAGCTATTGGGATTTATGGAACTCTTGAAATGAACAGTAGTTGATCGGGGCCCAAAGTTCAGACGGGTTTCTCTGGTTCATTATGTGAGCACAAACATCTGTCCTCTAGGAAAATCACGGAGCATCTTCATTTAGTCTTCCCCCAAACAATGAGCTTCAGAGCTGTTTAATTAAAGCCTCGCCTCGTTTCCCGCTCCTCGTCTGGCCGGCAGACGTCACCGCTAATAACCCGCAGCAGAGTGTTCAGGGGGATTAAAGTGGAGCTGGTCAGTGGGGGACGTTGGTCTCTGATTGTGGAGTTATTAACAGGATTTGCTTCGAATCACTATATCAAAGTCTCCCGCTACGATAAACAGTCAGCACATCAGCAAATTAAAAAGCTGCCCACAGGTGTCATTCCTCCCGCTCCTGATGCAGGAATCAAGCACTAATTGCTTTTAAATTCTGTTAAAGGGCCATCAAATTAAAGGAAGAGTGGAGAGGAGGTTTTACTGAGGGTCGAGGTGCTGCGCGCAGCTCTTGTGTTATTATCCCAGAGCGGTCGATAACGGCCGGCCACAGAAACAAGGACGGGGTGTGTGTCCCACTTTCTCTCTCTCTCTCTCTCTCTCTCTCTCTCTCGCCCCGTGTTCTCTTCCATACCGTTTCCTAGCCAATGTGAAAGACTGTAGATGTTAGGTCTTCAGCTGTTCTTGCACGTGCAGCGGCAGCTCTGAGTTGTGGATTCTTCTAGTTTTAGACTCTCAGATGATTTGTTTAGACTCGATCTGCTGTGATTTGTGTTTAGACTCAGGTCTGCTGTGATTGGATAACTTTATGAACCCAGCTTTTTCCGTGTCAGGGGTTTGGTTTGTCCAGAAGAGACATGGCCAATCACTAAAGTACAGGAGGTACAGGAAGCAGAACATCTCGAGGATTGTTTGGAGTTTGAAGTGGCTGAGAGATGATCTCAAAGCTGCATTTTAACTTAAGTTAACGTTTAGATTGGTTTCTTTTACAAATGTTTTTATTGGTGGAGCACAAACACGTGTTGTTGCAGGGGATGAACCGATGATGATGATGATGATGATGAGCGCTGTGACAAACATATCACCCTGCTCTACTGACGTGTTCAGACGTGTCGAGCTCATGCAGGTAATACATCAACAGCACCACCCATTGCTCGATAATATCCTGCCACTCTCCTCTGCATCCATCTCGCTGAGCTCCTAACCGGGGATCAGGTTACGGATCTTTTGTTATTGCTTTGGTTAAAGTAATAGGCTGCAGCCCTCCGGGGTGTTCTCTTCTGCTCAAGTTCACTATCATTAAGCCGTGTCCGGCGGCGCTTCGTGTACACGCTTGATTCCTGGAGGCTTCAGGGGATGGAACTATGCGTTATCCTGTGGGTGGAGGCCTGGCTCTTCAGGACCTCTGACCCCTTGCCGTGCATCAGTCCGCTCCAGAGTTCTTACACTTCTCCAAGGTGCACATTGAAGAGATTGTTAGATCTTGTGATGTTTATCAGATGTGCTGCTTGCTCTAAAACATCGTAATCTTGTTCAGAGATCGTCAGTGTTTGCGTCTGGAGGATCTTCAGCGGTGAATCCGGGATGGTTCCGTTGCTGTGGGAGTTGGTGATGAAAGGAACTGGTGAAAACCTCCCAAAAATACTTTACTGTGGGATTTTCATGTTCCATTTGAAATCTATAGAAGAAACTGGATAAAAATAAACCAACATCAGTCTAAGAAATACAAAGAATTTATCTCTTTATGCCGGTGTCTTTTGTTTTTATTCATTTTTTTCTTCCACTCGTGAGATTTCAGTTAATACAGTTAATGCAGCTCAGGTCGGATGAGAACATGGCTTGAAAGGATGGTTTCCAATCACAGTGCCTCCTAGAGGTCACAAGGTGTCACTGAGCCTGATCTCACTGCCCGTAGTTTTCATTCATTCCACACGTTCCAAATACACGAATGGTAGAAAAAAAGTCATCTATAACTCGATACGCACACTAGTTATTGTTGTTTAAACTGTTCCTAATTGGTTTTATTTATCTGCCATCGCACCGCACGTCTACAGCCAAGAGCTCGTCAGCTGTGGGATGTGGTCGACGCATTTCTGCATCTCGTGTTAATGAGTCTAACAGCTTCCTGCATTGAGACCAGGACACCGCAGGAAAATCCCTGGCTGTCACCACCACCGGCCTGATACTGCACGAGAAAGAAAGGAAATTAATTTCTGCTGCACTTTCTTTTCATGGCCCTCGGTAGCTCTGGAGGACTCCTGATCGACTTCCTGACCTCACGCCTCAAACGTCTTGTAGGATGTTATACAATTCACCCCGAAAGATCTTCTTCAGTCATTCCTGACTTCCTGAAGCTGTGGTTCTCCCAAGAATCACATCCTAGCAGCGTTTTACATTTCAGCTTCAAATTTGTACTTTCTATTCATTATAAGTATTTTAACTAATTTTGTTTTGCATGATCTTAGAGGATGCTGTGTGGGGGAGGGGGGGGGGGGTAAAAGTGGCTCAATTGCTCATGATTAAGATCACAGATAACCCCTGCAGTTATTGCTAAAATCACATGAGCTTCGAGGGATTCCATGGGAATAGGGTTAAGCTGTGCTCGATAGACGTGTTGCTCTGGATGTAGCAGGGGTTTTATTTCCATGGGGTCATCACAGACCTAACCTTCCCTTCCTCTCTGAAATAATGCTGCATTTCATTATGGAGGAACAAGAGACAATGTCTGGGATTTATTGAGTTAGCTATGATAATATGATTTGAGCGCTACTCGAGGAGGGTTGCATGGGCGATCAGAGTTCCCTTGTCTCTGAACAGGCCAGGCTTTTGTCGGGGTGTGGAGGTGTTTCGGACAGGCCCTGCTGCTTTGCCTCTGTAATGGTGGCCTGGAATGCTCCAGCTTCATGATGCAATTCTCTGAGCACTGGAGATCATTGTTAGAGGAGCTTGGCAGATCACCGAACAAACACGAGGAAACATGGCGGCTCCGTCTAGTTTTGCCATGTTTCCTGAGGGACAGTGTTAACCGGACTAAGATTTCATTATTGATTTTGGTTGTACCCTTGTATTTATGGGATGTTTGTTCAGATTGAACGATGCCCACTATGTTCGTTTCAGCTGGTGGTAGTCGGTTGCTAGAGCATGGCTGTGCCTCTGAATGAACATGGCTAGTAGTGTGTGGCCCCAGACGACACGACTTTCTGTGAAAATCTGACCAATTAAACGGATGTCCGCCCCTCCAGCACTCATGCACCCAACGGGTGCCTCTTATCAGATCACAAGCACATCCTCCAAACACAGATCTCACAGATCTAGCGCTTTCTAATCAAACTCTCTTCTCAGCTGTTGAGGAAGCAGATAAGTTGTTTAAAAGCAATCGATGTGTTGCCGTTCACACGCAGCGCCAGAGCTAAAGATGCTCAGAGTGTCCGAGCTCCGTGAACACATTGGGCCATCCGTCCTCAGGACCGTCGCTGTGTTTTTGCTGCTGGTCTCTGTCTGTCTCTTTTACAAACACAGTCTCACGGATGCTTCATTGTTCAACAGGAAGCACCAAAAGCCTGTCTACACTAGACTTAACCTGAGAGAGGCCCTCGCAGCTCTTGCCCTCGGTGGCCTTTCAGGGGCCCAGCAATTACACAGAGAGGTTTGGCAGACGCACACAACCGCTCTCATCCAGTGGGGATCGTCCCCAGCGAGGTCCACAGAGAAGGGGCTCGCAGGGAGGAAGAGGAGAGGGGGGTGTTTAAATATGTAAATGTTCTATTTATGTCACTGCTGCTGTACAGTAATTAAACGCGTGTCTATCTAACGGTAGATGCCAGAAGTTCAATGAGAATGCTACAGTTCAGAATCCTCCGCATCATCGTCTCCTTCATCTTCATTACAGACCTACCTTGACTAGTCCTCCGCTAGACTTTGTCTCTAAAGCTCGAACAGCTTCAATTCTTCTCGATTGTCTCTAGATTCAGGGCTGTGTTTGTAGGAGTTTCTGAGCATTCTCACAGAAGTTCAGATTCTGACGAGCACCATGACATTGGAGAGAAAGTATTGGAGAGAATATTTCTTGTTGTAATTTGTCGAGTTAGCTATTTGAAAAATGGAATCTCAATTATGTTTACATTCATGCTTTGTGCAGACACTTTAATCCAAAGCAACTTCCACTTCCAGCAATGAACAACAGTTCTCGCTTTTCCTTTGCGTTGCTAGCACAGTGCTCTGCTGACTGAGCTGCAGGAAAGCTGTACCAGTCTGAATTGGTTAAGAAAACTGAATGAACCACAAAAAATTCATCTATAAACCATTTTCCTCCCAAGGATTCTCAAACTGCTGCTTAAAACGTTTTCTTTTGAGGCAAATCCAGTTATTTATCATGAATTTTGTTAATTAGTAGCAACCAAATAAAAAAACAAAAAAACAATATAATAATAAAATAACATTTTGTGCTGCAGTTTCAGTAATGTATAGTTTACAATCTACTGCATAGCATCTGAATAAAAGACATTTTCATAAAGAGTACGATGCTTGTGTGCTGATCGCTTTGCTGCAGTCCTGGGGTAACTGTAAGAAAGATTTGACGGAACGGGGAACAATCCAGAACACTGGAACGTTAGCTTGCTAATGCTAACCATTACAGCTAATCAGAATTCTGTGAAACATTGTTCTTTCTTGGCCTCAGAATTTAGCCACAGATGTGAAAAATATATAATATTTTAAGAAAAAATAAATTACAAAAAGGGTTGTGTTGGATTTTACTGTCCAAAAACTTATACTGCGGTCAATTTTTGTCATAGACAGAATATAAAATATCTTATGAAAATAAAAGAAAGAAAAGAAAACTGATTTGAAGTTTGAATTTGAATCGAAACTGTTTAATCCGCAAACGGAGGGCGTTCACAGACTGGCGAGGCGCTGGTTGATTGTAATGAATCGACTTGTTCTCTGGAGGGGAGGGGCTAGAATGGCCAGTGGACGCCACTCTGCTGGTATTTCTGCAGAAGCCCTTGGGGAGAGCAGCTGTTCCCGTGCTCTTCACTGGGGGGGGGGGGGGGTTGCTGCAGGTGTCCTGGTTTTTTCACAAGGGGATTTCCACTGGAAACCACAAGAATTCAGCTCCAGTATAGTTTCCCAAACCCATGCCGCATCGCTTTAACTGTTTATTACACTTCACTTACGGTAACTCTCTAAAAGTTATTGATACGTGTTTTAAATCAGAGAAATAAATCGTGATTTTGAGTGAAAGATTATTAGATCAACTGTATAATTTACAAATGTTCTCAAGTAGTTAGTTACTAGTTTAGTTAAATTCTAGTTTTTATATTCACAACACAAATGATTTGCATCTGGATTTAAACAAGTTGAAACAAAACGGAAAGATTGTTTTTGTGTCGTTCCAGAGCCACTGATGCAGAGATTCATAAAGAGATGCTGTTTACTTTAAATGATGTGAAGGATGCTGGGTAAAAAGATCAAACCTGAAACTAACTTATATCTCGAACAGCTAAAGACAACTGATGCATAACTTACAGCTGCATTAACTTGATCAAAGTTTTCTTTTGGTTATGAAACTGCTATTTTCACACAATGAAATAAAAACATGGAGTGAATGAAGCTGTTTCATCCTTAACTTTTGAAACAACACAGTCAGTTTAAATGTAAATGTATAAAGCTGTCTGTCGCTCATTAACCACGAGCTGCATCCGCGGAGAGCTACGACTCCACAGAGTGTTCTAGTAATGCCTTTATATATGAGCGCGGTGTTTACTAAAGAAGAAGTGTTTTTCTGGAACGACAGAAATGATCAAATGTTCTTTATGGAACCTGCTATAGTTAACTGAAACAAGGCTTTGAAAAGAGTTTGAATCACATGAATCACATTTTTGAGGCTTGGGGAGGCTTCAGGAAATGATCAGCGTCTTTACTCAACTTTTGTTTTTATACTAGTTTACTCACAGATACTCAAGGTAACGAGGTAAATGTAATTAGTTACTTCTCACCCATGACTACAGGAATATACCGAGATTCAATGCAGGGAAAGACGCCACAGATCTCACCGGCGGTTCACGTGAGCGACTCGGGCTTCTTCAGATCATGCTGCTCTCTACAGTTTAAGCTAAATAAAGAACGCCCTGTCGATACGATAAAATACTACACGTCTGGAGGACCTCGGGGGCATTCTCTCTTCCTTTGGTTGTGCCGCGATGCCAGTTTCAACGTGGAGATCTTTAACCAGCACGAGGCTCTCGGGCCGTGTGAATAAAACCTTTGCAGGCCGGGGAATAATGAGAGCAATAATTACATGCGGATGAAGAGTGTAAATCATTGCATGACCCAACACAGAAGGTTATTTCTGAAGAATGATTCATCTCTGTTCTCCAGGGGTGTGCAGGGAAAGGTCAGAGCAGGGGTGTCTCATTACTGTGTGAGGATGAACACCGAGTCACACTCCTGCTCAGCTGCAGCGCGGCTAACATTAGCCACGGAGCGCACTGCGGCTCCTGACGGCACCCAGAGGTGTCTGATCCAGGGTATGGAGACGTTTCTAGGGAAAGAGCATCAAAGATCTCTGAACTTAAAGTGAAGAACCTCCTCACAGCCGCACATTACAGACGTGAACCAGACATCAAACCTGTTTTCTTCTGCTGTAAAGCTGTTCACGATCCCTGGAGCCAGTGCTCACTACTGACACCAGACTCTAGTGGTCGATCGATGAATTTGCTTCACTCACTTCCTGTTACGCTTCTGAAGGAAAAGTGGTTTTCTCCAACTTTTACTCTCAAGAACATGTTTAATATTTGTTTTTATCAGAGTTATTTCATCTTAAAGCAACACTGTTGGTAAAACACCTCACAGTAGCTTCAGTTACACCTGAGCGTAGTTCAACGTCCCGACTCCAACGAGACATCGATTCACTGCATGATGAATACAAAACAAACTCGATACGTTTGCTGTTTGCATCAGAGGAAGTATTTCTCACAGTCGTGTTTGAGTCGTGAACAAAATGCTCTGATGGGGAGGAGAATCTCTCTCTCTCTCTCTCCTCACTGAGGGGAAGAGCTCAGTTACTCCTAACACACACACATCTCACAGTGGTGGACAGACAGACAGAGAGAGAGAGAGAGAGAGAGAGAGAGAGATGTCGATCAAACAGAAAGATTTAATTCACATCATTCTTGCTCCGTCACCTATTTGGTAGAAACACCTTAAACACACGCAACAAAACACCTGCTGCAACCAAATACTGAAACATGCAGCGCTTTAAATCCTAAATACAACACTTGCGAGAGAAACGCAGCACATTTACATTAAGAATTGCCATTTAGAAGATGCTTTGTTCCAAAGCGACTTAATGACGAGGCGTGCTCACAGAAGAGGATCCGCTGATTCTGAATAAATTAAGTGCTTTTTTTTATTTATATCAGGGTAAGTTGAGTGCTCTTAGTAGAGTTTTTAGTTGCTTTTTAAAAGTAACAAAAACCAAAAATATATTTGGGGAATATTTTCACATCTCTAGCAACTTCCTCCGAAAAGTTCTTTCCAAAAAGCGAAAAATGGTCAAATTTATTTTCTGCTTGAACTAAGTTTTAATCAAATGTCACGCCTTGGATCATAAATCTTGAGCTCTGTAGAGAAGTGTCCCATCCTGGAAACACTTTCAGATCTGCTCAGATCGGCCTCCTCTGCTCCTCCTCGCTGTCCTCAAGCGCTTCGTGTCTGTTGGTGTTTTTCTCACGCTCGTGTCACATCGTTGGTTTACTGCTGCTTGTTTCTGACGCTCTAAAGGTCGTGATGACTAAAGTAAATCTTCTGAACACTTCTCAGACCGGGATGATGCAGCAGAACCTGCTCTATTCTCTCGGGTGCCCGGGCACAGGATGATAAATGATTAATGTAATTACTCGCAGTGCTGCCCACATTCTGGGAGCCGGGTGAAAATTGAGATTCCACAAGGGCCCTTTTGCTTATCTGAGAGCGGGAACATTCGACTTGGCTTCTGGCTAAACTCCGAGGGAAGATCTTTGATTCATAACGCTGTGTTTTTTGTCACAGGGTGGTCTCACATTTCCGCCCGTGTCAAGTGAATTATTCCGGGTCTTTGGAGAGGAGCTGAGCTGCTTTAGCGCACCTCTGGGGATAGCTCTGGAGATGGAGCTGTTTTAAACCGTTTTACATGCAACATTAGGACAATTTACGGTGGAGCTCGGTTGTAAAACATGATTCACGATGAGAGTGGATCTGCAGCTTTTAATGCACAGGCTTATTTCCAGAATCTAATTAGATTGCTGCTGCGGGTTCCACAGACAGATATCAGTGAGCAGGAAAATAAGCCGTGAATATGAGCGTAAACGGAGCGGATAATGCAATCTGCGTTCGGCGGAAAATATCCTGGTATTAAACCGACAGAATCTCAATCTGGTTACAACTAATCGATGATTTATTCTGTTTTGAAGCCTCGTCACAGAGCGATTAATGAATGAAACTTTTCCAATCCCATATTTGTTTGAATATACAGCAGTTTGCAAAAGTTTGGGCACCCCTCGTGTCAGGTTTGGCTTTTCAGAGTGGGCTCTGACGGGCTCCAGTCTCATCATCTTTAGTCCACATGAAGCTCATTTGCCAGATATTGTCGCTTGGAGAAGAGCAGATGTGATGAAGCTACTCTTCAAACCCTAAAGCACCGTACTCCAGACCTCCAGCTAGAAGCCTGCAGCAGCTGCTGGGAGAGGAGACACACTTTCAGTCGGGAAACCCTTCTCCAGAAGAAAACCGTGTTCTCATCATTTGACCTTTAGGCCTGGTGCACACGGGTTAGGACGACTCGTTTCTATCACGTCTGCTCTGAAGTCTGCTTTACAAGTAGAAGTCCAGTGATCAGCAAATAAAAAAAATGATTTTAGAGTGGAGGGGACCTTTCGCTCCACAAGCTTCATACCAGAGCTCGGTACTCTGCCCCTCGGAGGCTGTGAAGTCATTTCCTGCTTGAACCCGTTCGTTCCGTGTTCGCTCGGGGGTCTTCTGTGGTGAGGATGATGAGAGTTCTTCAGGAGGAAATGAACTTCCATCAGAGCTTCTCTCATCCTGAAGATCATCGTCCGTCTTTAGCTCCAGAAATATCTTCTTGATCCATACTTGAGTTCCTCTAGGTCCAGATTCAAGTGCTCACCGTGCAGAACCAAGCTTTGGACAGGTTTTATAATAGAAATTCTGACTGGATTGGTATCGGATTGGTGACTCTAAATGTGATGAACTGAGCTGATATTTGGTTATTCTCCTGTAATTTGAGAAGACAAACCCGTGTTTCGTACTTGTTTCAAGTGTGCTCCACTTGATGATGGAGATGACTTCATCACGTCCTCTTCTCTCTGCATGAGAGTTCAGTCTCAGCTCCCGTGTCTCCGCTCACGTATGTCTTTCCATCTTCCTCTGCTCTCTCACTCTCACAAACCTCTTGTTCGCTCGGGTCAACCCACATCATCTCACGGTGAGAATATGGGTCAGAACAGGAGCTTTGTGGTTCACACCACATCATTTCTGGAGATCTTTCATGAGCAGTGCACCGCTGCATTGCTGCTTAAGAGTCTCCCTTCAGACTGTGATCCGTTCCCTTTTTTCAGAACTGAGTATAATTCCGAACAATCTCGAGCATCACTGAGAGTCTCTGTGGGATTATTAAACAGATGCTTGGATGAAAACCTCCAGCTCCAGGACATCAGGAGATTCCTGCACTGCTAAATAAGCCTCCTGCTTTTAAATCTATTGTTTAAATATGGAAGATTAAATATTACATGTATGCTTATCAAGATAATTGTTTATTTGATCTGCGATCCAGGGTGTACCCCCGCCTCCGGCTAGTGTGTGCTGGAGATCGGCAGACCCCTGTGACCCCAAAAAAGGGAATAAGCAGGTTGGAAAATGAATGAATGAATGTTAATTATTTGATATTATATAATAAACGATTATTTAAAGGAATAAATTAAAGAATAAATGAAAATGTATCAGTTCCCTGCCAGAGGTGCGCACTGATGGCACTTTTTAAACACTCGTGATGAATATTCTTATCAGCTTCTGTGCCTGCAATATCACTTCTGACCACTGCAGCCCTCTGGCGCTAGAATCCTTTCAGCCTCGTGCAGAGCACAGCAGAAGAAGAGGATCCCTCCATGCGGGGATTCCGCTGCTCTCACGTTACTAATGTCGTTATGACGAATCCCTTAATGAGATATTAACATTGATGGGTTCTAGAAGAGATTTGGGTAACAATCATCTGTTTTTGTGTCGTTCAATTCTCATTAAAGTTTAATGGCTTTACGCTTTCAGGAAGTCAAATACATTTGCATAATATTTCAGCAGACAAATTGTGTGTCAGTATGCATGAGGAAAAGCTGGTCATGAACGAGTTTACACGGTTACACATCACCTTGTTTAAAATAATTACTTGGCAAATAAACATTATATTCATATATTTTAAGGAGTGTTTATTAAAATATTCTTTATTTTAACCTTGACTACCTTAAATAGATGGCTAGTATTTTACAGAAACCTTGATGTTGGCTTGTAAAAGTGCCTTTAAACATATTTTTACAAATGTTCCCAAACTCACTATGAGTAACAAAAACCAACCCTCATGTCTCTATGATGTTCATAAGCTGAGATATGTACATGCAATTTTGGTTGCTATGGTAAAAGGTCTGGTTGCTGTGGAGGGATCAACGACAGAATGTCCTGACCAACTTCCATGTTCAGGTCATTAGCTAAATTTAAGCTAGAATTCAGAAAATTTGGTTGCTAGGGTAAAGAATTTGGTAGCTAGGGAGTAGTCAGTGATGTCATCATTTTTTTTACTACGAATAACATTAAACGACTTGCTGTTTCTCTGTGAAGTTTCATCCTGAAGATATTTTTGTTGCTGTTTCCCATTTATTTATGGCCATCATAAGTCTTTCTAGAGCTGAGGTTTGACATGTTCCTGCACAGACAGATAACCTCAGTTTGAGGTACAGTTTCTCAAAGTTTGACCCCGTATTAAGACAAAATTTCTCAGGGATTTCCCAGACTTCCTTCAGTGGTCCCAGTCTGAAAAGTCATAGCAACCTGAGGCAGACATGTTTGGATGCCTTGGCAAAGTTTGGTGGCTGCAGCTCGACCGCTCCATGAGGAGGAGGAGATTGGTTTTGATCGGAGCGAAAGGCGAACAGCATGTGGCTTTGACGATTTTGTTGCAGGCAGCAGTTTATTTATTTATGGCTCATCCATCTTTGTTTTAGTGGCTGAAAGTAAAACTCTGGTACATTCATTAAGAGATTATGGTTATTTGAGCATTTTTGAGTCAGTTGTATGAAAGATAAACGTGTTTTTTGTTTGTTTGTTTTATTTTCATCATATTTCAATCATATTTAAGTCTCACACTGTTTTCACAGTGGTTAAAAGCAGGGCGGGGGTTTCCAGGAGCCGATCTGAACCAAACATGGCTCTACGCTACAGAACTTCTCACAGCCGAATTAAATTATTCCAGTACCCTTGGATACAGAGCCCCCTGTGCTTTCTGTCTGCCCTCCGGAAGCTCTCACCAGGAGAAATCTGGGGGGAATACGTGAGATTCCTCGTGGTTATCTCATGGTTATTATCTTTATTTGTCAAATCATTACGTGGAACCAGAAAGCAACCAAACATCTAGAGCTCCTGACTCTCTGGAGATTAATCACAGGCAGGTTGAGCAACTCACAGCACAAACAGATTGAACCTAGAGTTCCTTTGAAGGGAATCAATCTTTGTCTGGAGATCTTTCATCGTGTCTCTGTTTATTCGTGATCAAATGTGAGGTTAAAGTTCAAAGCAAAGCCCTTGATCAATACGAGGAAATGCGACTGTGAGGCGGTGAGGCCACACACTGTCAGGCCTGAACCAGGCTCTCGGGAAACATCTCTCGCTCCCTGGAGGCAGATTTTAAGCAAATCTAAAGTGTGTTTTCCCATGGAACACCAGATATGTTCGGAACCGGCTCATGCTCCATGGTGTGTTGTCTAGGTAAAGTCTCTGGTTCTGTCTGTGTTCCTTGCTGGAACATTATTTAGATCTTAAATATTTTATCCTCATCTCACTCAAAAATAACTTGTAATAAATCGAACGCTTGTAAAGAAAGAAGTTCACGACTTCCTTCTTTGGGCATATGTTTGTGTTATAACATGGTAATAAACCACAGAGAAGATCTGTCTGGTTTGAGGAGGACAGTCATGAACCTCGTGAAGGTACTGAGGTCTAGAGAAAATACTAGGCCGAGGTAATAATCGTGACTAATCAATGAAGATTCTACTAAACTATAGCTTTATTAAAATGATAAATGGTCTGAAAGTGTTTGTGAGGGGGAAAGGTTCTGCTCTTCGAAAGCTTTAGAATGCGATTGGTTGACAATGAAAGCACTGTTTCCTCTCGGCGTATCGGGCAATGTTTGGAAGCATCTTCCAGAGCAGGAAACTGAAAAGTTACTGGAATTGAGCTCTACTTTTATCTGCTCCTAAGTGACTAAACTTAATTAAAGTTCCGTGGAAAGGTTTGTGCACCCCTGTACGTGTTCGAGATGCTCCTTTAGAAATGACTGGTGTCTGGATCAGAAATGTTGGTTAAACATTAAGATGTGACTGCTTGACGGAGATAATTTACTTTGGAACTCTTTCAATTCTTGTTATTGAAGCTGAATATTTAGTTAATTGTTGACTTTCAATCTGAGCAAATGATTAAATCCCTTCTCAGTCCCTTAGAGAAATTTGTAGACAGTAGATTAAATAAACGTTATTATTGTTTTCAAATTATATTCTTAAATTAAGTCTTTGTGTGTGCGTGTGCGTGTGCGTGTGCGTGTGTGTGTGTGTGTGTCTGTACATTTTTAAGATATTTATTTTGATTTGCACATTTTTACATCCAGGGATCCGAATGCTTTTTTTGCTTTCCGTTTGTCTTTATTTGTCACACTTTTCTAAATGTTTGTGCTGCTTTACTCAGTGTTTTCAATAGATTTTACTCATTCTTTTCTCGTTTTAAACCCTTTCAATACAGACACGTGCACGCGCCCCGCTGCGTTCTCCCTGCGTCCAGAGAGCGGCGCTGTGGAGCGAGGCTGTATCCGTGAACGTCATTAAAGCTGGCATTGATTAACTTGTGCTTTATTAAACCATAATTAATGTTTTATGCGAGAGGTGATTGCACGTGATAATACTTGCAACAATAACGTAATAAATCCAGCAGTTATTATATGAACCCGAATATATGTGGCTCTGTTTGATGATTGCGATAATTAAACCGATTTATTGTTCATTCAACATCAGCTGCGGTCGTTAAATGATTTAGTGTCTGAAAGGAAGATGTAACTTTGCTCGTTTCAAGAAGCAAAAGCTCGGATCGCTTTGCAGAGTTGAGGGAAAGGGTTAAATCCTCGCTGACAGTCAGCTGACAAAAGTTTGGCTTTCCGAAAGCGTATGCTAACGAGCTCGCGATCCAGCGCTGCCATTGGCTCTCTCCGCGCGTGACGTCACGCTCGCTATAAAACTCAGCAATGCTTTTAAACTGTCCCGTCGCGTGCGAAGAGTTTCAAACACCGCGAGCTGCATCCGTCTCCTTCAGCCGTGCACCGAGCACCATGCGCCGCGCTCTCCGGTGTTAAGCGCTCAAAAACACACATGTTCGAGCCCCGGTGCTCCCGCGCCACGGATAGTCCGGAGCCCTGACACCGCCGCCGCCTCCGCCTCTGACCGAAGCGTCCGAAAGATCCCCAAGCTGGCTCACTGTCTCCCGCCCCAGCCCGCTCTGCACCCGCTCTGGAGGACGGTCGGCAGCAAGAGGATGGCATCAGAGCTGGCACTGAGCAGCTCCGACCTGCCCACCAGTCCCCTGGCCATGGAATATGTTAATGACTTCGATCTGATGAAGTTTGAGGTGAAGAAGGAGCCACTGGAGCCCGAGCGCAGCATCAACCAGTGCAGCCGCCTGATCGCCGGGGGCTCGCTCTCTTCCACCCCGATGAGCACGCCCTGCAGCTCGGTTCCCCCGTCGCCAAGCTTCTCGGCGCCCAGCCCGGGCTCCGGGAACGAGCAGAAGGCGCACTTGGAGGATTTCTACTGGATGAGCGGATACCAGCAGCAGCCGCCGCCGCCTCCGCCTCCGCCGCAGCAGCAGCAGCAGCAGCAGCAGCTCAACCCGGAGGCGCTGGGCTTCAGCCCCGAGGACGCGGTGGAGGCGCTCATCAGCAGCTCGCATCCGCTCCAGAGCTTCGACGGCTACGCGAGGGGCCCGCAGTTCGGGCATGGCGCAGGCGGCACGGGAAGCGGCATGCCCGGGGAGGAGATGGGCTCCGCCGCCGCCGTGGTCTCCGCAGTCATCGCCGCCGCCGCCGCGCAGAACGGCGCCCCGCACAGCCACCACCACCACCATCACCACGGCCACCACCATCACCACCACCACCAGCAGCAGAACCACCAAACTCTCGGCGACGGCTCCTCCGGCTCCCACCACGCCGACGATCGCTTCTCCGACGACCAGCTCGTCACCATGTCCGTGCGCGAGCTCAACCGGCAGCTGCGCGGCGTCAGCAAGGAGGAGGTGATCCGGCTCAAGCAGAAGAGGAGGACCCTCAAGAACCGCGGCTACGCGCAGTCCTGCCGCTACAAGAGGGTCCAGCAGCGGCACATCCTGGAGGGCGAGAAGAGCCAGCTCATGCAGCAGGTGGACCACCTCAAGCAGGAGATCTCCAGACTGATGCGCGAGCGCGACGCCTACAAGGAGAAGTACGAGAAGCTGGTGAGCAGCGGCTTCCGAGAAAACTCGAGCAGCAGCGACAACAACCCCTCGTCTCCGGAGTTTTTCATGTGAGTGACTTCACTGCAGCACAGAGAGAGAACACACGCGCTCGCGCAGCTCCTGCATGGGGATCGAGCCGAGGCCAGCAGAGCTGAGTTCCATTGTTTGGTTGAACTTCATTCATGTTTGCAGAGAGAAGCCGGCTCTTGTTGTTTTGGTTTCGGCCCAGTCGGTGGACCTCATCCTCATCTCATTCTGCTTGCTGAGACCTGCATGCTGGACATGTACGGTGTCTTTATTCCTCTTTTTTTACGAACAATGAACTTGAGACTTTTGCTCGGCATGGCATTCATTCCTGATTTTAATTTCACCATGGCTTTGTTTTTGGAGTACGGAGGCTAGAAAGTGACAGGAGCATCCTTCATCCTCCTCCCCATGAACCGAAACCACCAGGACTTGCTCTGGGAGCAGAGAAACTATATCGAGCCGCAGCTTGCTTTTTTTTTTTTTATTTCATTTCATGAAACGTAGAGCTGGATTTCTATTTGTTTAGCCGCATGTGCTTGTCATGAAACTGCAGCTGACACTTCCTGCCGAAGCCTGTCATTTACACTCGAAAAATTCAAGTTGAGAAAACTCTAAATTTCAAGGTAAACAACACTGACAAAAGGAATGGATGGAGTGTTTGATGTGCGTTCATCACATGATCAGTTTATTACACCGAGGAGCTGATGCTCACAGCGAGTAAATGCACAAATGACTTTTTCACGGTGCTGCAATAGATTTTTTACTCGTATCAAATATGTGGCCAAATATACTTTTATTTGTTCAGATAATCCACGTTTAAAAACTAAAGCCAAAAATCCTAATAATCTGTTGCAGTAGGTTTCAGTTGAAATGAGTTTTTGGTTTTCTCAACTTGTCTCAGAGTGTTCTGCATTTAACGCCAAAGTATTAGGAGAAAGAGGAGAGAGCGCAGCCTGTAGCTCTTCTCAAACTGGAATCGATCGTGAATCACGCAGGACTCGTTTCCTTTTTGATATTAAACATTATTTTCATGCCAATGATGTAATCGTTTGTGTGCTCAGGGATTGAGACCCTGCTTGTAAATTCAGAACTTCCATATTTCTTTTCATTTTTATACATTTTGCTGTGCAAAATAAATGTAGCCACTAACTGTGATGTCATATTTTTCATCTGGATAATCCGATATATGCAATAAATGCAACGTGTAACGCCTGCGTAACTCTGTTATCCCCTCGAGATGATTGCGTCCGGGCTGCCGAGCCACCGCTGGCTCTTATCACTCGCTCGTTTATCTGTTTGTGTCTCAGAAGCCCGTGCCGGAGCACATGATGCTCGAGACGTTTACGACGAGCGCTGCTGCTACATTCCAAAGTTCGCCTGGCGTCTGAGCCGTGGACTTTGTTTTTGTGGTAGATGAAGCTGTAGAGAAGGTTGCAGGGAGTTGTGGGCTTCCAGAGGGAGTGCAGATGTTTGTTCTGGAGATCTGTGTGACGGCACATTTTCATGAAAAAAACTCCCGTGTTTGAATATTTGTATTCAGAAACGATGTGTTTAGATGTCCCTTGCTTTACCATGATTTCTGATCTGAAGTGAAAGCGTTTCCGCATCCTGTGTCTCAACAAACACTTGTGTTCACTGCTGACGTCTCCCAGAGACTCGAGAAGCAGTGATTGAAACAAGCTTCAAGCTGATTATCGGGAGAATTCACCTCAGGTTTCATCAGGAAAAGGCTTTTCTCTGCCGCAGCAGGAACCGAGAGATCTCTGAGCACAGAGGGAGGCTCCTGTAAAAATATCAATCATTATATCTTACAAACACAGAGTAATGAACGACCAATATTTGATTTTTGTAACTTCCACGTTCTGCGTCTTACATTTCGGTTATTTCCAGTTGTAGCAGCGATCGCTGAGTCCTACGCTCTCTACTTTCCGGATTTCAGAAAGTAAACAATGTACATCATTTAAGCAGAAACCCAACTGTGACCCCCTCCAGTGACCTGGAGAAAGCTTGAAACTTCACGATGCTTCGTACTTATGTTTGATTCCGGTGTTTACATCACTGTGATTGTTAGCTTAGCATCTAACAGCCAAAAAACACCCTTTATTTCCTTTCTTTTATTTGGAAGGATGATAGAGCAGTGTTACCGGAACAACGATCAGGGTTTGTTTGCAGCTGTGCAGCCAAACTATTTTTTTAGAGGATGCACTTGTAATCATGTGAAAACTGCTTAAACATCTGCAATCCCATATTGTGCTGAAACTTTTCTATCTCTTTTGGGTGAGATCTTTTAGTCCAAACTGTGTCTAATAATGGGGAACGTTACTGTAACCTGCTCCAGGCGCTGCACCGGTGCTGTGTCCGATAAAGCACCCTGCTGTGATTTCAGTTTCAAAACCTACGATTGTGATTAGAAAACACATGTATTTAGAGAAAAAACCAACTGTGTTTACACAAAAATGCCTTAAAAACCAAAAGCTTGCTATTGCTCACATTACTGTAAATCATATTTATATGAAAATTATGGTAAATTGTAAAATAAAACAGATTGTTTTTAGCCAAACAGGTTTTTACATTATTATAGTTTTTGGGAAAACACTATGAGATGCCTCCAAATATGAAAATATTTATTAAGTCAATTATAAAAAAAATTTGTTGTAAAAAAAAAAAAATACACAGAACTAGTTAGAAGCTGTTGACTAAGCGAGTTGGAGGATCAGATGTTTACGGATGTCACCATCAGCAGGAAAACGTAAAGTTGCACTGAAGTTTGAAGAAGCGGAACGGCAGAGCTCTGAGCCGTCTGCTGCTGCTGCCTCTGAAACGTACATTTTAAGAGTCTTTGCATCGAGGAAACAATGCTTGCAGTCACACGGGAAAATACGACACGTATGATATCAGGAAGGAGGTGCGTCATGAGCCGCAGATATCCATCGTTTAAGTGAAAGCGCATCAACCAAACTTTATGTGTAATTAATAGATGAATAGCACTCTAAGATGAATAATCTTTATTAAGTCTCAAGTAACTGAAATGAACAAAAATGCTGCTTGTGTAACCAGGTTGGTAGCAGGCCTCACATGAGTCGGAGCAGCTTTCAGTTTGAGGGAAGCTATAAATCAAGCTGGTCCTGGACGCTGCTCAGGCATTTGAAACAGTAGCGAGTATTTTCAGCCAGATTTGTTCAGAGAAAGTGCGTCACAGCAAGAGAAGCTAGAACTCATTTTGAATCACACTTTATTCTCTTTTTCAACACCAAGCACTGAC
Organism: Danionella cerebrum; assembly: GCA_007224835.1. Taxonomy (NCBI): domain Eukaryota; kingdom Metazoa; phylum Chordata; class Actinopteri; order Cypriniformes; family Danionidae; genus Danionella; species Danionella cerebrum. Next base: position 496,506 of record SRMA01027312.1, on the reverse strand, counting down.
TCGTGCACACACACAGATCCAGGCGGCGCAGGAGAAACGTTCTGACCGCAGCGAGCTCCTCAGCATGCTCACGGTTTGCCTGTCAGGTGTTGTATGGAACACAGAGGAAATGCATGGAATGAGATGCACTGACTTCCTGTTTCCTGCGCCTGCACAGCTGCTCCACAGGAGCATTTACACTGAGCCGGGAACTGGAAAACTATACAGACAGTAGAGACGCTCAAGAAGAATCTGTGTGAAAAAGTGGATAAACTTCTACAGAATAAATTCTTTTTTACAAAGAAACCAAACTCATTAGTGGGTTAACAATATAAAATTAAACGTTTTGTATCTCCTATTATGAACAGGACAAAGATAAACGTCTGTTTTAAATGTAATTACTGTAAAAATGTTGAAAAAGATGAAAGTTTCGCACAGAATCAAGTTTCATCACATTGCTTTGATGAACATGAAACTCCATCAGTTTTACCAATTATTCTTGATTAAACAATCATCTGTTAATTATTTCTACAGGAAACTGTGCTTTTCTCAAACTGTTGTTCCTGAATTATTATTATTATTATTACTATTATTATTATTATTATTATTACTATTATTATTATTATTATTACTATTATTATTATTATTACTATTATTATTATTACTATTATTATTATTATTACTATTATTATTATTATTACTATTATTATTATCACAGTCACTGTGACATCCCTCAAATATCAGAGCTTCACGTTCTTGATATAATGTGTGCTTATGTAAAACACAAGTGCACAGATTTAAAATAAAAATAACATTGTAAAATTAAGAATAGTGTACACGAGCGGTCTGCGGACTCTGGTGTCGGGGAGGAGCCAGGAAGGAGGATGAGGTAAAGAGGATGAAATAAAAAAGGGAAAGTTGGCGGAGTCAGGTCCTGATGAAGCCTGATCATGAAAACCTAAAATACTTTATTTTAGCAAAGCGCCATAAACAGATCAGATATGAGACGCCTGCCCCATACACAGTCCGCCTAACACTCGCAGCGACGGACACTTAGTGACGCTCTATGCACACGAACACAGAATTAAAGAGTTTAGATCTAAAAGTCTACGTGAAAGTTGAAATGGGAAAATCTCTGCGCTGCAATCATCGTAACACTTGGGGAAAACAAAAGCAGATTCTTGCTGCACAAACAAACATCGAAACACACGGCGCTGCACAAGTTCACTGCGGAATAGAAACGTTTGGAGCAGATGTTGAATGAGATGAACCCATCCAGGATCGCAGTGTTCCTCCGAAAGAAGCGTTTCTTTAACCTTTTTACCCAGAAGCTACACCCTGAACAGATCTCCAAATTCAATGACCTGACGCATGTTTTGTGTTTGTTGGGGAACCAGAAGCCTCCACCAGCAGAATGTTGTCCTCTGTGCCGCCGCCTCATTTTTCTTTCTTTCATCGTCTAAACCATTGAGAAATAATTTGAACGGTTATCGATTGCTCAAGCCCTGACTGTGTCCAGTCACCATTGATCTTTTGATCGGGATAGAGCTCGCCGATTAATCTGTAAAATCTAAAAATATCGATGTCAAAAAACTGAAAATAGATTTTTGATTTGACCCAGTGAACTTCTGGTGACCCCTCTCTTCCTTCGGTAATAATCATGGCTGCTTGAACCTGATTTTGCGTTTTGAGGTTTGGCCTCTTGTGGAGAGAAATCGCCTCCTCTTCAGCTAATCTCAGAAAGCGAGCAGGTTTTTATAAAACAACAATTTTTTTGCTGATTAATGTTCATTATTCCACTAATCGATCTGCAGCGCTGCAACAAGGAGAGCGCTGTTACTCCAGAAGCTGCTGTAAGTGATTTCTGGGAGAGTTCGAAGTTCTCACGTCAGAGTCGAGGAAAGTTACCGATGAGCTCAGGAAAAGTCCCTGGGTTCATCCCAAGCACCTCTTAAAAGAGAACAGGAAGTAGAGACAAAACAGGAAGCGGCACTCTTTTCAAAGACATTTCATAATAAAAGTCTAAGAATCGATCCGGGAAGAATATCTTTTCCTTTCCTTTTTTTAATCGATTTCATTGTAGTCAATGCGTTTGTTTGTGTTGTTCCCAGTGTGCAGTGCTCCGGTTAACCTTGTGTTTGTGGTGACGAGCTCTGGAAGCACATGTTCTAATGGTCGATCAGCTGGTGTCTGTCGGCCGTTTCCAGATATTTCTGTTGTTTTTTTTGCATGAGTTTTGCTGATAATTGTACGATCTTTTGCTACTTTATGAGTGATTCTGAATTGAGGAGCAGGTTCGCGTTCACCTGTGCTTTAGAGAATGTTTTTTTCAGCGGATAGAACTGAATCAAACCCTAGTGAGGTTGGTACGAAGATGAGTGTCTTCTGGGTTTCAAAACTGTACCAGTTCATTTTCATTGTTCCAAAAAACCCCAAAACAAATTAAATCATGCTTGAAATAATTCTCAATAGTCAACATTCTTTCTGCTTTGCAACATCCCTTTAAAGAACCCTTGCATTTACAAAACGAATCTGTTTTAAATCTGTCAGTGATTATCATAAATGCAGAGCTGTTTATCATCATTATATATTTATTATATTTATTATCATTATAAAGAGCCAGACTCCCATCGTCTTCATGTTTTCCTGATCCTGACGGCACACGGGTCACTCGCTCGTGCGTACGTCTCCGACGGCCTTCAGAGCGTTGTTGTTAATAGTTGATCTATGTTTGATCTTATGTCTGTGTGTTTCTCGTCCTCAGAGTTCCTGTTCATGTAAAATCACAAATGTTGTGCTACAGAAGCTGAGAATCTGTAGATTGTGACGTCTCTCTGTCTCTTTGTGTCTAAGGTCTTCCAGAAAGTTCCTTCACCTGTGACTGAGCTATCGGAGCCGGGCCTCGCAGAACAAGGTATGTGCCTCCTGCATCTCTGCCACATCCCACCGTCTGGGAGTCACTGCAGCGTAGCCAGAAGAAGAGCCGCGGGTCTAAAGATAACACTGAGCAAATGAAAACATCCCTGAGCGAGCGTTTAGAGAGCGAAGCCGAAGCTCCCTCTTACCGTCCGGCTAAAGAGCCAGCTGACCTTCCCACGGGCCGACCTCTCGCCGCTGAGGTGATGGATTTGTGAACGTCCTGCTGAAGCACAATCCATCTTTCTCCAGGCTCAGCGTGTACTCGAGCAGGACTCCAGCAATGACACCTGAGTGGAACAGCTCCTGCTCCTGGTGTTCCTCGCTGCGGGGTACGGGTCGCGCTCGCAGCTGTCAGGGATTGAGCGGTTTGTGCCGAATCGTAAAAGTGCTTTTAGTTCTGCCTGTTCCAAACCGATGATTGATTCTTGAAGGAAACCGTTGTTCCTCCGAAACGCTGCGCATCACACTCACACCTTGTTTACAAAATAAGTTGTGAAACAAACAGATTGTTCAGCATTTTAAAATTAATAATCAGTCCTTTTTAATAAAGGTTTTGATTAAACATTATTCAACATTTCAAATAGAAAAGTTCTGTCTTTACACGATTCTCTTTTACATCTTTTTAAAATATGTTTTATCGGCGTGAACATTTTCTGAAGCAAACAGGACTCCACATTTTTAATATCTATACATCTTCTGATGTGGTTACTAGGGTATAAAATGCGGTTGCTAAGGAGCTCTGTGTGATGCTATGTTTCCTTGTCGCTAGGAGTTATTTAAACCAGCTCCAATGTCATCTGAACCCGAGATACAGATCTGTTGATTTGGTTGCTAGGGTATAAAATATGGTTGCTATGGTGTGGTCTGTGGTGCATACAAGGTTTCCTTGTCGCCAGGAGTTATTTGATATCTAGATCTGTTGATGCAGTTGCTAGGGGAAACAGAGTGTGATGTAATCGGTGATGTCATATCCTCCATGTCTCTTTGTGTGATATAAACCGTTAGGAGTGTCTGAATCTGAGATGTAGATCTGTTGATGCACCCCCCCCCCACCCCCCCAAAAATATGTGTTATTTATTAAAAACATGAATGCTCCACCAGCGCACGGGGAGCAGGCTGGTGAGGAGGTGACAACAGCATGTGAGATTCTACAGAGATGAAGACCTCGTGTGAGTGCTGTGTACTCTGAGGAACAAGGATGAGATGGAATTTCCCATGATGCTTTTTGTTTGCGTCCTCACTGTCTGAAGGTAGAGGACCAGCTCTGGACGAGCTCCAGCCTCTCTTTAGATCATGCAGGAAAAAGGGACGGGGCTCTCCGAGACAAGGACAAATCTGCCTTCGATGAAATGCTTTGAGTGCCGCTGTTTCCAGAAGCCACCGGAGCTGCTGCAGGTTTGATGCCCTGGAGAGGCGGCCCAGGAAATGAGTGGGAACAGGAAGGGACGACAGGATGCTGAAATCACATGTTTGTCCTCTCTCCGCTCATGCTCCTTTGCTAAACTGGTAATAACTTGAGAGTGTCATGTTGCAAAACCACGATTTGCATTAGCATCACATTGTTAGCTTTTGGAGCGTTGTTACCTTCTGGACCTGGAACAGTGACGCGCAGTTTGAGACGTAATAACTGGAACTAATCCAGAGGGGATGAATATCTTGGAAGGAAACAATGCTAACCTAAATAGAGACGCACTCCTGGGTCTTGTGTGGAGGAGTGTGGGCCTGGTGGGTCGCTCCGGGGCACATGGTTGGGGTTTAGACGCCAGCGAAACGACATGAGAACTGCTGAAGCAGGGAAAACGTCCCAATCCCAGAGAGCACAGCACTTGATATCGAGTGGGTGCTGTGAGGCCGTCAGGGAGGTGAAGCGAGGTGAGAGCATGAGGCAGCCATCAGTGCAGCCGTCTCTGTAGCAGCCCTGCGCTCCGGTCATCAGGCGGCGGATAGAAAAACATCACCGTCCTGCAGCCGACAACGGCCTAAAGTACGAGGGGGAATGAAATGAGATAAATCTAATAAAATTAAACATATTTTATATAAAAATTACGTGCATTTATAGAAAATTACACTTAAACAACAAGAATTTGATAAATAATAAGTTTACTTTAAAATAAAACAGGTTTTAAATCATAGAAAATAAAGGGAAAACACAATTAGGAAAAATAAAAAAAGTTGATTCAAAGATTAAATAATAGCAAAAAAATGTTTAGTGAAACAAATTCCAAATTAAAAATCTACAAAAAATTACATGTAAATACAATTCAAAAATTTGGTTAAAATTGAATAATGAAGCATACTCAAATAAATGTAATTAATTCAAAACAAAAAATGCAATTATCCTTAAAAAGAAAGGAGTAATAAGGAGAATTTTTTTTTATAATAAGGAATATTATTAAAAAAATCTGAAATATCTGAAATATAAAAATATTACAATCAAATAAATAGAAAGGTAAAGTTATTGTAACTGATGACTGTGAAAAAACAGAAAGAACGTAATTTATTTGAGAAATATCAGTGTTTCAACGAAAGATTTGAATCGTACAGAACGGGTGTAAGTGATGACGAAGCGTGTTCTGTTAGCCGTTGTTCTTGTTGCTAATAATAAAAGCTCGATGACGTGTGTCTAGCGACCGCCGGCGCTGCTTTCTCTAGAGGGAACGCTGCTGATGTTGGAGAAGTTTTTCATGTTTTTAGAAGAAACTCGTGTTGAGAGATGCATTGTGACGTCAGAGCTGTGATTATCAATCGCAGCAGATAATCGATGAAATCCACGTCCTCTTCATCAGCAGCGCTGCGCCTCTGGAAGAGTGAATCGACAGAGCTGAACGCCGGCGGAGATCTCGTGCGCCTCACTACTGTTCTCTCGATCCATCCAAACATCTGAGATGAGTGTTCTGGAGCTCGCCGTCGCTCCGTGCTGCTCCAGGGTCAGGGTTGCTTCCAGAAGGACGCGGCGAGCCAGACTTGCTGTGTGCGCCTGATCTCCCAGCCACCTGCTCCAGGCCAAGGAAACAGGAGACGGAGGCTGAGGCGGCTATTTTTAGCTCCGGAGGCTGCAGAAGCTCGATTTGGGCTTTAAGGTTAAAATGCTGATCTCTGTACAGTAGAGGAGGTGCGCTTATGACGCAGGGAGCCTGTTTGAGATTTTCTCTCAAGTTTATATTGATTTCCCGCTCTTTGCCGTGTTCGTATACGTGGAGCGAGAGCTGTGGAGCTCATGGGTTTGAGCTGAAGCTGCTGATCAGCAGAATCCAGTGAAATATATTCAGGTTCCATCTCTGCTCCCCGCAGCGGCGCCGGGGGTTGAGCCTCTTCCTCTGCCGCTCTGCTTCCATCGTTAGCTTGTTAGCATCCTTCTGTGTATCTAATTAAACTCTCTGGTGTGAGCTCTGCATCCTCAGCTCCTCTGTGTGTGGGAGATATCACTCCCTTATAAAGGATGCGAAGCGGAATCATGCGATGAGCAGAAACTCAGGCCTTTGAGGAGCTCGGGGATTGGGTTCAACGATGCAATGGATAAAGAGAAGGATTGCTCCGATCTTTTGCGTTCTCTTCGTTCCCATAGCTAAACGGTTCCTTTCTGAGAGAGAGTGAGAGATCTTCTGTATTTCACTTTCACTCCAGGAGAGTGTTCTCCGGATACTTTAGATCACAAACACAATGTTGCTCTTGTGAAATGTCTGTTTTGAACGATAGCAGGTTACATTTATAGAGCGATCACCTTTTATTTTCCTTCCTGTTTTCATGGAGGCCAAACACAGAAGCGTTGTGAAGCGAGTTCAGAGAGCGCAACAAACGGATAATCGTTTACAATAACCCTGACTTTAAAAACACCCAGTGGTGTTTGTTAGCCTAGCACCGGGCTGCTGCTACTGGGGCGCTCTATCGGTGACAGGAATCCAGTTCACAGCACCAGTCACCCATCACATGACTGAAACTCACTGCCTCGACCAATCACCTTCCAGCACCACTCGGCTTCCTCTTGAGTCAGCATCTGGTTCCTGTGCTTCGCCTAACTCCTGCGCGGAGATGTGTACCTCTACCTCGAGTAGGTGATAGCCCACTTCCTAGTTCTGGTTTCCAATATGAAGAATCCGGCACATAGCACCGATTCCCAGTTCTGAGATGTTTCTTGGAGACACGTGGCTTCTCTGTTTGTTTGTTTGGTTGGTTGAGTTATAAACACACCGTGAAATGCAGAAGTGGTGTTCGGCGCACCTCACATAGCGGTGCCCTCGCCCAGAGCCAGAGCTGCAGGAGCTGCCTCGGCTTCATCCTCTCACTCATAAATGGCTCTGATCTGCAGGCGGATGCTAAGTGCACCTTACTTACAGCCCACATTTAATGTTTCCAGCACAAACATATCTATTTTTAATAACCCCAACAGGTAATGGCCTCTCAAATCAGTGTCTCCACCGCTCCGTGATTCATTTGAGCATTTAAAGAAACGCAGCTCTCTGAGCTTTAAAGGCCACTAACCGGATTAATGTGCATCACTACCTCGAATCATTTTCATCTCACGCAATTATTCCAGTAATTTATAAGAGGGGTAATTACTATTTCCACTTCCGCAGAGGTAGAAACAGCGTGGCTTTCTCTTGGGACGGATCGTTGCATTGAGAGCACGATTAGAAGAGAGTCGGTGATGCCGCGGCCGGGGTGTCTGTGCAGTTTGGCTTCAGAGACTTTTTAAACGAATAAAACATCCAACGATTTTGTTATTTCCTGTGCAGGGGCTCGGACCTGTGAGGTGGAGGGTCTCCGCAGGACTGTGTTAAATTATGCAACACCTGGCAACACGCATTCATTCCGTTCAGTGCTGCGCTGAGATTCCTCTGGCATCGAACGTGTGTTTGCACAAACAGATACAACACTCAGCAAATCAGATTCTGTAGCACCTTTAAAAAGCTTCTGGATTGAAGCAGCTGCAAGGAAACAAACAAAAGCTCGTGATGGGTCTGTACTAGTTTATACGGCTCCGTTTCTGCACCGAATCTGAGAATCTTAATATCACTTAAAAAACAAACAAACATTTGAACAAAACTCGGCTCTGTTTTTATCTTTACAAAAAAAATCAAGTCAGATTTTAGTTATTATTACAGATATTTCCTTAACTAACTTTATATTCCAATATTCCTCGGTTTACTCACACAACTAGCAATAATCTTGTTTTATTTTAAGTCCTTTTGGGTTTTGTGAGTTTTAACCCCATGCACAGAACCACGGGTCACTTAATACACTTCACTTTCTCCAGCTTTGGTTTCATCCTTTAGATGTTAAAGCTCTCCGGGTGATGGTGATGGCGAGCTAGCATCAGCTGCACCCCACCTTGGAAACAAGTCCCCTCCCCTAATATTGCCATCTTTACGTCTATACTCATGACCTTGTTCTCTGAGGCTTTAGAAACTCTTTTTGTTTCCTTGTTTTAATGAGCTGTGCAGCCCTTTGGCCAGCTATGGTGTGCAATATGGAATTTAGAATACATTTTATCACTTATTTTACAGCAAATAAGTGCTAAAATGGAGAGAAAACTCCTGGCAATGAGCCAGACTCTGCCTGAGTTCCTGTATGTTTGTGGGATTTGAAAACTGGGAGACGAGCAGCTGGAGCTCAAGGGATTCTGTTATTACCGTCTTGCTGGATCCAGGCCTCTGGATCAGCTTGGTAGGGAGCTGGAGGGATAACGGATGGATGGCTGAGCAGAAGACAAGCTGATGGGGATTGATTGCTCCCATAGCGAATCAGAAGCCTCTGTCGAATCTGCAACTACAAGAGCAGTATCTGTTATGTACCTATACCAGCACCGGGTCCAACGGTCTGGAGCTCAGGACTAAACCTAGATAGGATCCAGGGAGCAACCAGTTTTGGGCTAAAGTGTGAAACGGTAAAAACCTCATGTGTGTTTCTTATCGTCTGCAAAAGTGCTTTGGTGGTGTCTTTCACTGTGCTGAAGGAGGTCAGAGAATGTCATGTATCACAGACATATGAATCTGCCAGCTCTGTGTTTTTCGACCCGCTGTAGCATTTCTCGCTAACTCAGTGACTGAGAAATCCAATACAATCTTTTGGTACAAATGAAGTATGATCACGCTAGCACTCCCTAAACCTCTTTGGGGAGCGTCTGCACCCTCATTGTTATATTTAAATGCCATCTGACAAAAAAAAAAAAAACAACAAAAAAAAAATGTACATTTAGAAAACTTCTTCAATGAGGCAAAATTTAGACCGAAGCTGACCACTACAGGCTACCGCTAGTGCAGATTCACAGTTTACTACTGAGTTATAAAAAAAGCACTAGCAGCTGGTCGCTTTCAACCTATAGGAACCGAGGGCATAACTTTGGGCTTAATATTGGAGGAGGGCTTACAATATAAACATGCATTTGAACGGCTGCAGTTGCTCTAAAAGGCACCAGTATGTGATGAGTCCAGTAACATTTATGTTCTTTTTTTTTTTTAATCTAGGAGGTCCTAATTTTGGTGGTGGACTCTGTGTCTCCATGCCTCTTCTCTATCCTCAGTAAAATAATGAGGCTGTGTGGTGTCAGTGTGATTTCTTATTCTTAACCAGGAATCTTTCTGTCACCCTGGTACTTCGAGCCGGATTGAGAGCTGTAAGGATAGAAACAAAAAAAATAAAAATACATTCGTTTTAAACCTGAGTTTTTCTCACCGGTTGCAAGAATAGCACACTCTGTGCCACGGTTAAACCGCTCATTTACTTTTACTGTTAAGCAGCAGAGGGGGGCAGATTGGCAGGTAATCATTGACAAAACAACAGTTTTCTTTCTTTTTGCGAGTTCATTTAATATGTTTCCACAGTTCAGTTAGCATTGTGCGCAAGTGCACTAACTAATACAGCAAATAGTGAACTTTGGTAGAGAATATCTTCACGTGAGATTATTCCTGTTTTTATAAACTCTAAAAATGTGATTTTACTGGAGCATTGTGTTCTAATGTCTCCTTTGTTTTCGTAAGTTCTGTCTTAAACATAAACTGTGAGTGTTTCCTGTGACTCTGTTGAAAAGAAGGCAACAGTGTGTGTCCAGTTGTTAATCTAGTATTCCATGTTCAGAATTTGTGATTGTAATTTGTGCCTCTGTGTATCTTCTCTAGGCTCTGTGGCATCAATGTGTCACAATTTTCTGTCACCGTGGTCCTTCGAGCCGGATTGAGAACTGTGAAGGAAAAAATGAATGATGAGCTAATGTTTAGTGGCCATGGAAAATGTTTTTACCTGTACAATGGTTATAGTTTTTGGAAAAAAGAGAGTGGGGGTAGCAGAACATCTCAGGTGTAGGTGACCTGGATGGCGCAGGAGTATTGTGTAGAGTGAGTTTATCGGAAGTCTGTTATGGATGTAAATAAGTAATCAAATATACACTTCTTTTGGGTTTAGAATGTGTCATTTCTCCATGGTTTCCACCCAAAGCTTTAATGATCAGGAGGAGATGAGCATCCTGTATCATACCCTCTGTGTGTGTGTCGGTGTGTGTGAGGGAGAGCCCTGCAGCGCCGCTATAATTGCTCTAATCAAAGGTCTTCATCAGTCATTTGTGTCCTTTCCACCGTCTGCCGTAGCAGCAGCTGCTGTGGGCTGAGGACGGATGACCTCTGCTCAGGACCAGAAACACATCCTTCCACTGCGCTGCACGGCTCTGTGGAGCTCTGAGCGCTGCAGAACACAGCAGGAAACCATGTTTATGTGCAGTTTATTCATTTCGATTGCGGTGCTCTACAATGCCAGACATGTTTTAGAGCTGTCCCTAAAAAGCGCATCTATAGCTGGTGTCCTTTACTCGAGATGGAGTCAGGGAGATTATTGTGCTAGAAGAGGATGGTGTCAGATGTGTATCAGCAGTTAATTACTTTCTCTCAGGAAGCCTGGGGTTACTTATGGTTTTATTCCACTGAATAGAGTAGATGCCTCTTGAATTCCATAGGTCAAGCTGTGTTATCCAGGATGAGGAAAGACGCTGGTTACGATCATCTTTTGTCCAAAACTAAGGCCCGGCTTTTCAAGAGCAGCTGAAGGAACAAAATGCATTTGTACAGTTTACGTTTATTGGTTTGCATCCAGAGATCTGCAATCATCACATTTTAATGTCTATGTTTGAGAAACATTGTAATGCTGTGTATCCGTCTGCGTTCTTATCTCTTCTCAGAAGCTGCGCACCGGGCGCTTCCACGTTATGCGTTGCAGGTACAGAACCCACGGCCGGCGTTTCGTTATCCGATGGTCGAAGCGATCCCCTTATCTTATGTAGTGCCCTGCTCACACATGAGCTCTGGATGTTCTGCAGCTCTGTGGGTGTCTGAGTGTTTTGGGGTTTTTGCTAGAAAAGCGAACAGCGGGGAGGATGGAGTCAGTGAGTCTGCCTCGAGTTTTTAGGCCAGACATAACCAGTGTTTACAAGACTCTGCTGTTAAATGACTGGTATTTGTAAGTGTGCATGTGTACAGGGGGGTGGGGGGGGTCACTGATGTCTGAGCTCTCTCTCAATCTCTCGTTTCACAGCAATGCTTTAGCCACCAAAAGAATGCTCTTTCCATGCTTAATTATAGGTTAGCCTAGCTGTCACCCTTCTGAAAAGCCATTACTGGAGGGATTGGGTTAGAAAGGCCGTTCAGAAGTTATTCCCCGTGATCCTGACAGGGTGTACGTGTGCAGAGAGAGAGAGAGAGAGAGAGAGAGAGAGAGAGAGACGCAGTCCTTCACTCGCGAATGTTAATGGCTGGTGTGTTGCTTGCCAGTGTGGCTTTGGATTCTTGCAGGCGCTCTTTAATGGCTCTCTTGAGCTCGGTTCGGGTCACTGAGGAGACAGGCTTTACTGGAGTACAGTAATAATGTTTGTTAAAAACCGACCGCAGAGCGAGACATTTGCATGTGGTGAGCACTACGAGAAACGTTTGCACGCCCTCGGAACTGCACAACTCATTTCCCTTTGTGCTCTTGAGCTTGGAGAGAGTTCAATGTCTCGTATCGAGTCGCGCAATAATTTTAGTGTTGAGCTATTTTGCAACTGAAAATATAAGATTGTAACACAAGAAGCGCAAAGAGTTCTTTTACAATTTTTTTACAGAATTGGAATTAACCTGGTACCAATCCTGGATCTGCGTTTCCGTCGACTGTGGGTTTCACACACTTTAAATAAATAAAAATAAACGTTCTTTCAGCTTTGCACCTACCCATTATCAACCCTTGCACGTAATCCAGCGAAGTTCCCTTTGCTTCAATAATTCGTGAATATCACACACATCCTCCTGTTATTCATCAGCAAAGGAATCCTTTTCTTCTGATTTAAAATCTGTTATAAACAGCTAAAGCGAGCTATCTGGCAACCCGAGGCTTCCTCACACACTCTGTTTCTACGAGGAAGGTTGTTCGTCCACGTTAACACTACTCAGACACAGGCGCTGACGGTTTGGTTTGTTTGGATCGTCAAAGGTGCCGGGAGAGATGGTCGCTGTATAGAGCCGTCACTGAGCTTGAGTCGGTGCAGCTCGTGTAGTGAGGTTGAGGAACGCGGTGGAGCCTCGTGTTTATGTTGGAATTCTAAAACGAGTCTTAACATTGTGGCACTGGAGCTCCTGCACTAGAGTTATCTAAAACTGCTAAACCTGAATAGCATCTGAAGCGCACCGCGGATAGCAATCCGCCAGCTGCAGCTCGTGCTTCAAGGTCCGAACCGCCACGGTTTGGTGTACCTCCCCACAACTGCTGTTTCGAGGTCAGCATTTGTAAAAGCTTGCCCTCCCTGACTCATCAACATGACCTCTGAGCAAAGCTAGCGCTAGTACCGGCGTCAGACGCTAGCTGCAGCAGACGAGGAGCCGCTCATTCCCCTCCAAAGACAGGTTTTCGGTGTCCTTTGCTGCTCGGAGAACAGTTTTCGATCCGCAAGCGAAGAGAGCTTTCTGACAGTGCTGTCCTCCCCTGCAGCGATCGAGAGTGTGTTCAGAACTTCCAGAAACTTGTTCTCGCTCCTCAAGCGTTTGACAGTCTGTCTCCTCTCACAACGAAGAAAAGCTCGCTAATATCCTGACACGCTCTCTCAGACTCTTCAGAGCTGTTCTTCTGCTAATGTTTACAAATCCCCCTAATTCCCGCCAAGTGGCCGCACACGAGCTCGGGACGGATGGGTTTCAGCCTCGCAGTCGGAGATCTGCTGCCGTTCAGCGGGGAAGAGGAGAAACAAACAAGAGAAGAGAGATGGAGTGGAGCTCAAGCTTTAAATCAACAGACACGTGCTGGCAGAGCTGCTGCGAGCTCCTCGACAGGCCTTTCTTCCTCCGACAAGAAAACGTTTTGAGCCAAAGCTCTCGCCTTATGATTGTGTTGGGATGCAATAACATTTATGTGATGGATTTACGGGCTTTTAGCTCACGCTTAACCTCCAGCGAGGATCTCGGTGTAATTCTGTTCAATTAAAAATGCTTTATTCATCCCCGAGGATCAACTCAAGCAAAACAGAAAAAGTTTGTGAAGCACCGAAGCAGATAGTGGAGCTCCGAATGAGGCACGCTTTCCAGAGGACATCCTGTGAGGGTGCTGGACTGTGCTGCAGTGACCGGGGAGGAATGTTTGTAAGAGGCAGAAGCGTCTGGGAGGCGTTTCAGTGGCGAGAGAACGTTTGTCGTTGCTCTACGACCACCACATTAAAGTGTTATTAGCAGCTAGCGCTGAAACCGCTGCTGTCAGTTAAAATCTCCTCAGGTCACACTCCATCGTCAGAGATCTACACCACGAGACCGTCGTTTACAGCTTCGTGTTTCTTCAGCAATTCTGTCATCGAAATCGTTTTCCTAAAAATCTAACATTTCATGACACTCTTGATGTCCACTATTCATATTAAATAACTACCCTGTTTCAGTTTCTCCGTCCAAACCTCCAGCTCTACACTGAACAGTGTTTCAGTTTCTCTGTCCAAACCTCCGGATCTACACTGAACAGTGTTTCAGTTTTTCCTTCCAAACCTCCGGATCTACACTGAACAGTGTTTCAGTTTTTCCGTCCAAACCTCCGGATCTACACTGAACAGTGTTTCAGTTTTTCCTTCCAAACCTCCAGCTCTACACTGAACAGTGTTTCAGTTTCTCCGTCCAAACCTCCAGCTCTACACTGAACAGTGTTTCAGTTTCTCTGTCCAAACCTCCAGATCTACACTGAACAGTGTTTCAGTTTTTCCGTCCAAACCTCCAGCTCTACACTGAACAGTGTTTCAGTTTTTCCGTCCAAACCTCCAGCTCTACACTGAACAGTGTTTCAGTTTTTCCGTCCAAATCTCCAGCTCTACACTGAGCAGTGTTTCAGTTTCTCTGTCGAAACAGTGTTCTGGTACATTCCAGAATAAACCGTGATTTTCAAGCGGCTCCTTTCTAAGCTTGCGCTGGTAAAGGCCTGAAACGACTGCCGCTTCATCACTGTCTCTTTATGCTCCTCTTTGATCTCCTTGTCATTAATTTGTTGTTTGAAATATTCCGTTAATAACTCGTGACCCTTGCACGTCACCCGTCTGCAGGGACGCTGTTTTGCGTGAGTTGACGGACGGCATGCGCTTAACGCCTCTTCAAAAGGAACACGATTGGTACATGACTCGGAGCTCCGCTGATATCTGTAATTAGACTCTGAGCCGTGTGTTTTTGCAGGGAAATCATCTCCTCGAATCCAAGCACAATTAATGGAGCCTTTCCTGGGAGACTCCCGCCAAAACATTGTAATGACACTTAGCAGAAAATTGCTTGCACTTGAGGCAGAGGAGAGCAGATTAGGGAGCGCTCACGCCTCATTCCTCCCCCCGGCGCTGCTCGATTGCTTTATACTCTACGCAGGGAGCGTTCCAGGCTGCAGCCAGCTGTACTACGACTAGCGGTGATTTAAAAGAGGTTTTTTTGTATTTGGTTCCTTTCATTGATTAATGTTTCCCCGTAAAGCTTTGGCCTCTCTTAGACGCTCGGGAAGTTTGGGGCCAAGCAGCTGTTTGACTCCTCACTTGAAAGAGCCGGAAGTTTATTGAGCAAACCATCAAATTACAAACATATTGCTCCGCCCCTAGAGGAGAGATCAGCCAATCATAGCTGAGTTTATTAAAACGTTCTGAGGTTTTAGTTTCACAGAGCAATCGGAAAAATCGCTTGTATTTTTTCACACCGGTCGTGGTTTTGTTTACAAACCAAAAATATTTTAGTTTTCAGCAAACGCTTCACTGTGGAGTTTCGCTTGTTGCACGCATCTGAAAAAATACAGGAAGTACGAAAATAATTGTTCTAAAGGCCAAACACCACACCGGCTCCTGCAGAGTACAGCTCCAGCGCCGCAGAATACCTCGTGCTTCAGCTGTGTCTGATCGGGGCTGGCTGCACTCTCGCACTCTCTAAAGTTTCGTTCTACTAATGATTATTTGAAAGGAAACGCTTCGCACACGACTCCGGCATTACGGCATCAGCCGCTTCGTTTTGAAGTTTGACGGCTAGAAGGTTAAACCTTCTTCTCTGGAGTTAATGAACAGAACTGAAGATGTCTTTAACTCCAGCTCTTGATGTTGATGCAAAGCTGCAGCAGCTCGAGCGTGTTCCTGAGGTGATGCCCGTTTGACACGCAGTGTTTGCCGCTGGCAGCTGTACAGTTGTGTGTTCTGGTGATTTCACGGCTGCGACTGAAGCTGATATAGCAGCAAAGCTCTTCTCAATGCGGATGTCTCCTCTGACACGTGCTGTTCTCCTGCGTTAGAGGAGCATCCGCATTTGGAGAATTATCACAAACTCTGCAGCGAAGCACAACAAATGATCCGTTTTGGTCACAGAGACTTTGAAAGTATCCGGAGCCTCTGCAAGCGACTCCAGACCTGCTCGGATTCGGGATGCAGGGGATGTTTCAGGAGAACTTAAGTTTGGAAGGAATTAGAAATGGTTCCGGGTAACGAACTGAAATGGAAAACGCTCTCCATCACTGTTTATGAAAGAGAGAGGCCTCTCTGTGATGCTTCTCTAATTCTAAGATGCTTTAAAGATGATCCTGAATCATCTGAAGAAGAATCATGTGCTGCGATGAATCATTGTTTACCGTAATGAAAGCAGCTGACCCAGAACGCAGCCAGCAGAGCTCAGGAGGCTTCCGTTTCATAGGTCAAGGCGTGAAGAAGCAGGAAACGTTTACTGGGACAAACAAGTGTTTAACAGAATCAAGAGCATTTACATCATTTACAAACTCTCCAGAGCTTTTATTCTAACGCCTGCAGTTTATTTCAGGATTTAATTTACTCAACGTTAAAAAACTGTTTCAGTGGTTAACTCTGGTGGAATAATTCTTGTTTTACGCAACACTTTCACACTTTAAAAAAATAAAAGTGTTATGATTTTCCTAACCTGAGATGTCGGTTGCTATGGCTAACAGCCCAGACTGCATGACCCAGCGTCCCGGCAGCCTCGCATCAGTCTATGATGAAGCTCGCAGAGATAGTTCCCTGCGGAAATTTGATTCAGCAGAATAATAATAATAATAAAGCCCATGAGGAGAACAATATTGATTGTTTTGCGAGCATCAATAATAATAATAATAATAATAATAATAATAAAGCGCTTGAGCCACTAATAAAATGTGGATGTCACAAAAGTAATATGGGCTAGAATCAAATCAAACTCAGTGGTGTTTAGTGGCTCAGTAGATGGCGGCCAGCACTCTGATTCAGAGATTTCCAAACGTTCCAGACACTTTATAACGAATAAACGGAAGCTATTGATTGAAATGAAAGGGTTTATGTTCAGCATAACTTCAGGCGTCCCAGAACTGCTCCCATTTGAGTTTGAAGCTGTCCTTTCTAGACTTTTGCAGATTCTTTGACTGACACAGATCTGAGTGTTTTACGAAAGAGACTTCACGTGCATCCAGATTTAATTATGCAAATACAGAGAGACACAATACAGTGTTTGGTGAAGAGATGCTGGGGGTGGAATATTAATTTCCCCCTGAAAAGAAGATCCCCACAGGGGAGAGCATTTCTGCACAGTCTGCATTTCTCTGCTCCATACCTGGAAGCGTTTCTTGGGGCTTGGCTTCTTCAAGTCGTGGAAACAAAAATAAAGTTTGAGATCATGATGAATTTAGCAGAATATCTGTTTAAATAAAGCCCTCGGAACCGTCTGAACTCGCCTCGCTGCATTAGGCTGAAGACACCCTCGAGTTTTTGTTCTCTCTCTCTCTCTCTCTCTCAGCTTCGGATGTTCCTCTCACCTTTACGTGTTCAACAATCCAGATGTGACACGATCCAAAATTTGTTTTAGATACACTCCACGAGTTCTTCAGCAGCACGTCGTGAAAGAGCCTCGTGGAGGTTTATAGCAGGATGCACTTTAAGAGAGCGCTCAGCTTTAATAACCTCTGCAGAGTCCAGACGAGAGGTGTGTGATGTCATTCTAATTACTGTTTAAACAATATGCAAATCAGAATACAGAGGAGGGAGCGCTTTCTCGAGGAGAGACGGGAACGAAGCATTTCTACAGATAAAAGCAGTTCTTCCTCTGCGTCTCTCTCGCTTTCTCTCACTTTTACTAATCAGCTCCGTCTGAACCTTTACCTCCTTCTTTCCTGTCTGCGCTCGCAGGGGTGAGTTTGTGCAAGGGTTCAGCCACTCTCTCTCTCTCTCTCTGCGCTCATTTCACTTGCTTTGCACTGATTTCTTCCCTTTGTAACAATAAGAGCGTCTGGAACATTTCTTTATGTTAAAAATATGAATTTATTCAGTATCTCTGGAAGCATCAGCACCCGTCTGAACACAGCAGATAAAAGAAAGCCGAACATGGAATGGAAAGAATAAAAGTAGAAGTAAATTGAGGTCAGGTGCTTCCTGTTTGCACGGATCATCTTTAGATGTTTCTTCAGCTTTCAGCGGTAGAGTCAGGTGAGGCTCTCCGTTCAGGTGCACAGCTATGGAGACCAGACGGTTCCTGAGCTCACATCGTAAGGCAGTGACAACATTCCCTGGTCTGATGAGACACTGATTTAACTCATGGGAGTTCGATGGAGATTCGTAATATGGTTGCTAGGGTTGACAGTCTGGTTGCTAGGGAGGAGTCAGTGATAGTACCTCCCTATGAGTGATATAAATGAACTTCTGTGTCTCTATGATGTTCGGAACCTCAGATACACATCCACTGATGTGGTTGCTAGGGTAAAGAGATTGGTTGCTAAGCATGTGTCAGTGATGTTCTGCTTATCTCCCCGTGTCGCTTTGTGTTTGTGATACGTAGATTCCCAGACATGGTTACTAAGGTAAAGAGCTGAGTTGCTAGGGGGATGGTCAGTGATATCAAAAAAACCCAATGTGAATCTGATCTCCTCCTTTTTGATCGGAAGGCTACTGCGTGTCCCACATATGATTGATTGATTGATTGATTGATTGATTGATTGATAATTGATTTTAGGATGAATTTGAACTCATTTCACCACACGCCTCGGCCCTGCAGCAGAATATCCATGCGTCGGGGCCAAACTCTCCATCATGCTCCTAATATCTCAAATAGCTTCTTAACTGACACTGGACTTAATGAAATGGCTCTCGGCTTGAAACGTTATAGAAATACAGTTATTACTCAAATGGAGTTTGTTGGACAAAAGCTCCGGTGTTATGATAATTAAAGAAAATCGGAAGCATATGGCGGGGTGGAGGGCAGGCTTGTAAATAATCAGCGTGAGAGCTTTTACGCGCTCGAGAACGGCCGGTGATGCGAAGATTGTGTTGAGCGTATCATAGGAGAGCGTTTCTGAACCTCATCTTTCCTCTTTGTGCTGACCACGGATTCCTCTCGTTCATCTCTGGGTTCTGTTGATGAAGCAGCTCGCTCTCGCTGTTCCTTCTGACGCTCTCTGTGTCATCTACGTCATCGACGAGCCTCACTACCACATGCAGGGATATAACACGAGGGATGAGGTTGAAACGTGGACAAATTAACCTTTTTTTAATTTGCTGAAGATTTGATCTTTTAAAAAGCTTGATGTTTATATAATAATCAATATTTAGCCCAGACCAGGGTTCTCCCCAGGGCGCTCACATGCTTCTGGAGATGGTGGTTTGAAGATCTGTCCGAGGTTTAGCCTGAGCCTCTGCGCAAGGAGACACCAGCAGAACCCTGTGACCCTGCCCAGATACGAGCAGATGAAGAACATTGATGTTAAATAATGTTCACCATTTGTTTCACAATCGTTGTGCTTCTTCAGCCCTGCCCCAAGCTCTCGCTCCACAGGAACGGGACTCCTGCGCTCAGCTCCTCCGCGGACAGATTTAGCCTCGCGAGCAGAGATTCCTTCCCTCTGGCAGGAAGCCGTGATACAGTTACAGTTATTTTTGTTTGTCTGGGCAGAGTTTGGATCAATATTTGTCGTAAAAAAGCTTTGCCCTGTTTGCCCCGGGGGACTGCAGGAATAGTGTGCGCGTCTGCCACGATGCTCCTGAAATCAGATCAGTTTCAAACTCTTCACAGGTTCAGCTTCAGATGCTTGAACACACGAGGAATTCCAGGAGACGATTAAAGCCCTGCGCTCAGGAATGCATTCAAACTTAATCTCATAGAAGTGAAACAAGTATTTGACCCCTTCTCAGTTCTCGGAGGCCAGATATCACCCCTGGGTTTTCCTCAGATTTCCGTATCAAAGAAATATTTCTATTTCTCAGAGTTAATCAACATTAAATATTCTCGCGTGTTTCTTTCTGTTAATAAACCGAAGCTCAGATTTTTTTGCGTCTTGTGTCACAAATAAAGTGGAAACAAACAAAAGTAGAGCGCTTCACTTTTGGCCTGATTAAATCTACAACATTCTCTCTCCACAGGAAGTTCACACACAGTCAAACACCCACCAGTCTTTAAATGCAGCTCTTTTTATAATCCCTAATTTTATAAGTCGTATAAAGAAAGTTATTTTACATAATACGTAGTTTTTATCACATGCCAATCTATGTCTATGGTGTGTAACATTCAATCTTTTCAGCTAACCGTGAGAAAATCCCAACGTCTTGACAAAAAGCAACACATGCAAACGGATCTCAAGTGGATTAAATAAAAAACAATATAATGTATTTACAAGAATAAAGCTGAGAACCAAGAGATGAGGAACGATCTGATCGGGAGGATGAAGGTTGAAATAAACACGTGATCTAAAGAGATGCTTGTATATCTTATATATACATATATATATGAGATGTGTCACATGTTCACGTTTGCTTTCATCTCAGAAGGGTCTGAATCTCCGAGTCATTTTGAGCAGCCATCTTCATCCCGTGATAATGTTCTGGTTCAGTCAGGATTTGATGGCACCCTTTAAGCTCCGCTGCTCTCCACCTCCAGAGCATCCTGTCTCCAGCTCCATGTTTAGCGTGTTTGGTGGATTTTGGTTTCATCAGAGCGGAACTCTCGAGTCAGGCTGAGCATGTCTTTCACAGTGTTTATGATCGTTTTCTCGATGTCACTGGTCCCTGGATGCTCTACGACTCGTCTCTTGCTCTAGGACTCTCCCGCTCGCTTGGACGAATAGCCTTCGAGGCTTTCGGTTTGTCCCTCAGATGTGTGGATAAGTGAGCATGCCGTGCTGGAACATGACTCAGCTCCTTCCAGACTTGAAGATGTCGATGGTGAGCTTGTTAACAGTCACCGTATGCTAATGTGATTTCCTGGAACTCGCAGCTTCAGCGTGCGCGTGAGAGGAGGAAACCGAGAGGGAGGACAGGAGGGCGCTTCAGTGGCGCAGTTGGGGTTAGAGGATGTGGTTGAAGTTCTGGAAGGAGCACTCACTCGTTCTCTGTTTTTCTCAGACGTGTTTCTCTGAAGTCCTTGAGCAGATGGTGACGCCCAGCCCAGTGAAAAGTTGAAGGATGGGGCAGGAATCACGTGGTGTGTGCTTGGGATTTGCTCCACGTGCTGCTTTTGTTTTGTTCGCTGATGGCCAGGGTGAACACCACCTTCGATATCACCTGACCACATCTGAACACATTCGTAGAACACTTTGAGCGCGGTTAGCTAGCCTCCTGCTTGAACTCCACCCAGTTTGTTCTGTAATAAACCCTTGATCGACTCATTAGCTTATATTTAGTGCCTTTGAACTCGTTTTTTAATAAAAAGGCAAAACAAGAGTCCCTTGTGTTTGCAGTTATCACCTCGAGACGAGCACCTCGTCGTCCTTCCCTGAGCGTCTCTGAATCCGCTTCAGTTTGTTTCTGGTGCTGTGCCGCACCATGGCGTCAGGAGGGAAAGCACCTTCGCTACTTTCCTGTGATTCAATCAGTCGAGCACTGCGCTAGCAACACAAAGGTTCAAGAACTGATGAAATGTGTTCACTCCTCCTCTGCTATGTGCATGCAATACTGGCTGAGAGGCCCGTGTGTGGTTTTTGTCCGGCTACGTGGGTATGTTTGCTATTGGCTGATGGGAAAGAAACGGCAAGATTAGAGACGGTAAAACCTCTCGTGTTCAGATGATCTCTACTGAGCATCGGGAAGCGTTCCATGCCGAGCCTCAAGAGATATAAAATCTGTTTTCTCGTGTCCCGCTCCTCTTTAAGTCATTGAGGTTTGGAGGTTGGCTTGTTGAGACTCCAACCTTCAGCTCCTTCCATGAGGTTCTTCTTATGTGGAGCCTCTCCTTCGATTGATGGTTGTGTGTTCTGAGCCATTGTCTTGATGGAATATCCATCCATGAGCCATTTTCAGTGTCTCCGGCTGAGGGCAGGAGTTTCTCATGCGGTTCTCCGTGTAGATGTTGTAGATGTTGTTGGGTTCCAGGGTAGAAAATAGTTCGAAGAACTGTTTGGTGATATCTCGCTTTCTAGATTAGAAGCAGTTGTTCACCGCAGGGTCATTTCAGGAGCAGACCGAAGCTCTTAAGGAATGAGAGAACAAGAGAGATGGGGGGAGCTGCATCGTGTCCTCGGGCACTTCCTTCCTGTTTGTTTAACCTGTGTGAAGTGATATTAAGTATGCCGTGTGATGCTGCGAAGCCCCTGCGGAGCAAAGCGATCTTTTTCCCGTTCATCGAGTGCTCTCTGAATTTCATTTGGTGTCGATGTGTTCCACCTCAGCTTGAACCGGACGTAACGCCAGCGCTTCACGGAATCGTTCAGAAGCACACGGTTTGGCATCCGCACGAGGAAACACGTGTTCATGTCGTGTTGAGTGCCTCCGTTTCTTACGTGAATGTGGGCCGCGTGAAATGCTGTGTTATGCTCCACAATCTCAGCTGCGAGCTGCTCCTCGGCTGTAACACACACTGATAGAGACACACACACACACACAGCACCTGCCCTCGGACGCTCGCTCTCATCCGTTATTCTCTCGTTCCTGCTGATCTACCAGAGCTCCATTAATCACAGGAGCAGGGAGAACATGCTGTTTGTGCCGGTTCCTCCTGAAAGCACAAGATAAATGAAAAGCACAATGTGTTTAACTATCAAATCAGTCTGGAGTCCCGGTGTTCTGTGATGTTTTCATCCTCAGAAAATCTCAGCAGTTCCCTCGGATTTTAAACATAAATAAAAGACAGTAAAACATCAAATAGCACACACTTCCTGGTTTGGAGCGACCTACTTTCCATCTCTGCGTTGTGTCCCGGGAGACTCTGGGGCTACAAATCGCAATAAAATGTCCACATTTCTATCGTGTAATTGCGAAGTTAAGAGATCGTCGACTCTTCCCTTTGGTTGACGCCTGACCTGCTCTCAATATTCTGAGTTTATTCATCTGGAAAACTACTTTTAAAAACAATTCAAAGAAGAAAATAAAATGTAATTTACAATCTTAGTCTGATTAAATTCAACTGAAACTTGCACACCTCTATTTCAGACGATATCGAGCTCCGCAAGAGACTCCTGTCCGGAACACGATTCAGCAGCTCCCTCTCACAACCTCACACAACCTCACACGTCCTGTTTTTGAGACAATAATGTCTAGATGTATTAAAAGTCCAGGAGTCTCACGTGCAACAAAGGCGTGTTAGTTCAGCTACATCGAGTAACATCGAATGAAGTAATTTCATGACGAGGAGGTTTAGTTTCGCTCTAATCTCAGTTTCATGAACTCTCCCTTCAGAGTTAAAGTGACTCTGAGAAAGAGTTATTTAATCTTATGTTTATTTAAAATCTGTTTCATTTTCATTTTTTAAGTTTTGTGTTTTAGTTGTGATTCCAAAAAGCACAATAGCGTTCCTTATTCGGCTGTGTTAATTATTTGGTGTTGTATTCGGTTATTTTGAAAACTGTGATTTTTCTGCACGGTTACACCCAAATGTATCATCAAACGCTGTGCGGACACCAGAAACATGTTTCCCTGGCGCTGGAGCTGGGGTTTGTTGTTGTCGTCGTCACGGTCTGAGCTTGCCATCGTTGCTTTGTTTACAAAGACCGAGTGTAATGCTTGTCGGGTGTATTCCGGAAACTCGTTTGGAGGCTTCTGATTGGCCGAAATGACTTTGTTGTAATCGATTGCCACATGTTTGTTTGCCTTTTACAGCATTTATGGGGTGTGTTTTGCATTTGTAATGAACAGTTCTCATTCTCCGAACTCATTCTCTCTCTTCACTTCTGGGAGAAAACCAGAAATATTGTGATGCATCACTTATTATTATTACTTTTTAGTTTTACCAACTGAAGCTCATCACACTGATGCTTTTTTTACTGAACTGCAAACCTGACGTGAGCTGTGTTAAAGAATAGAAATCAAGCCCAAACCCGACGGAGTCGATCCTGCAGAGATCTCGTTTTTCTTTTAGCTCTCATTTCAGGCTAAACGCACAGAACAATTGACACAGAGAATAAACGACTTCCTCTCGCCGCTGAGGAGCAGACCTGAACGTTCTGAGAAGCAGGCCATCCTGCTTATCTCCTCCAGAAGAGCATCAAAGGCTCAGCACCTCCAGATTTTACAAGGCTCAGCGCCGCCGGGCCGACACGTGGTCTCCAGGCCTGTGCCGCGCATCCTGCTACAGCTCAGATCGTTAAAAACCCAGAGAAAAGGGTTGTAAAGGCGCTTGAGCTGCTAATGGCGTCCACCAGGTCAGGAGGACAGGAAGCACATAAAACGAGACGCTGCATCCATCTCTGGAGATGTTTGTCCAGTCTGATGGCCTCATAAGAGCACGAGCGTCTTCGCAGAGTGGTATTGTCCTCATTATCCGTGTTTTTATAGCCGCTCTTTCTTGTTCGGGGCTGACCCTCGTTCTAGATGCCATCAGCCTTCCTCCACTGCTTCCTTCTTCCTCAGTGAAAGGTGCTCCTCTCCGGCACAGGATGGAGATTTCTTCCGGCAGATATATGGCCGACCGTGTTTGTTTAGGCCGACAGCTACGAGGCCGTGTAGAGGAAGCCCTGAAGAGAGCTATCAGTGTTTGGACAGAGGCCGTGCTCTCTCGCTTGTTCTCTCTCTCTCTTTCTCTCGCTCTCTCTCTCTCTTTTTCAGTGTAAACTGTCAAAACTTTATAAATCACCCGTTTTGAGTCACGCCAAATGCAGAAGTTTGATTTCTATCCCTCACACTCTTTGCCGTTGATTAGTTAAATTCACTTAAACATTGTTATTTACACGTATCAATAAATGTGTTTTTAAGACAAAAGTTATATTCTGTTTTAATCTAATTCTGCCCAATATTTTCTCTCAAAGCATGTAACTAAACACTTTGTTTTATAATGTATCAAGAGACATTACACGGAAATAAATGATGTTGAATGAACTTAATTTATTCCCTCGTGGGGCACCTGAACTGCTTTAAAGATGTTGTGCTCACTGAAGAGAGAAATAATGCTAGTTAATTTCGTTTATTTGACTGCAGTGTATTTAAAGTGTGGCACATTTTATTCTTGATGCAGAAAATAAAGTGAAATAAAAACATTAAAATCATACAGTTCAACGTCATTTAGAAAGTGATTCAACATGTGATATATTTATATTTCCTAAATAAATGATGTCACATTTCTCATTTGAATAGACATATAATATATTTGAACATTTGAATTCTGTTGATTTGTGGTGTTAATTTAAATATTATTCGCTAACTACACTAAGCGATTGTTAACAGCTGTAAATTCCGGGAGTGAAATGGAGATATTTTTGCTGAAATGCTTATATGCAGTAGGCTTCCCGTTGTGAGCAGAGTTAGTCGCCCCGGGGGCTTGTGGAGTCTAAAGGCAGCATGAAAATAATGTAAAGTTCAGCCATTTCCAGGAACTGAGCGATCGAAGCGTCGTGTGGAGGAGGTGTGCAGGAGATCGAGAACATCTTCTCATTCTTGGCCCAGTTTCACTCGTGAAAGATGTAAATATCACTTCTGATCATGTTTACCGTGCGCCCTGGGAGTCTTTATTTCTATTATTCTGAGCGCTCGGATTGCTGCTCGATTACTCGCTGGCTGCTCTGAATTAATTGGAGCAGGTTCAGCAGGGCCGGGTTAAGCAGAAGCGACAGTTCTCGACACAATGAGAGCACGCTGAGACGAAGGGTTGAGCGCTGCATCTGTTTTGGGGAACACAATAACAACACGCCAACATCTCTGCCCTCAAAAATAACTAGGGTGGCCTGCAAACTTCAGCCCCACACGACCTGCATTTCAGCGCTCGAATCAGGAGATGAGGCAAGAGAGAGGAGAGCAGCGCATCTACTGCAGCTTCTACCCCGAGAGTAGATCCACAGCGACTGCAACAATCCTGCAGAATAGCCAGCACTCGACTCGAGACTTTCCTCGTTCACTGCCACGGCTCTTCAGTACTCTCTGTAAAACACAGGGAAACATTTTAATAGTCTTCTATCATGTTGTTAGATAACAGACGTTATAAATTTAAACATCTGCATTAAAACACTCCACACACGGGGGAAAGCATTTAAAGCATTTCTCCTCTCTGCATCTTCTCTAAAGAGTGGGAGCCTCAAAGCAACTCCTTTGTTTAAAATGTACAGATTTTATTTAAATGTTTCTTTCAAACTGGTCAAACATCACCAGAATATTTATTTTTACATGCTTGAAAAGTATTTAGTAGTCAGTGGCTACTTTTTCCTTTCCATGATATAGAATAAAATGTCTTTGCATTATCCAGAGGCTTCGAAAGCTCCATTACCTCGCAGCCACCAAAGCAGCATGAATAGTTTCATTTCTATAATTCTGAAACTTTTATTCAGTGTTTCTTGTTTCTATAATAAGCATTAAATTAAATTTCTGTTTTGGAGAACAATCCCCTGAAGCTCTGTGTGCATCCAAACACAAAACTCCAGGAACGTCGAAGCAGGATGTTCTGAGCTCCGTTACAGGACGTCATGCGTCAGATTTCCACTATAACGATAAACGCAGTCATCAACTGAATCCCGTGCTCTACAGCGCTTGCTCATGTTCCTCGGGTTCCTTGAGTCATTCTCTGCAGGGCTGTTGCTGCTCTGTGCTCGGCTTTAACTCTGTTCTGGATTTCACGATGCTGCGGTTGATATGAAACTCCGGTGTTTCGACATTAAGAGCCTCCTGCGCAGCTCGAGATTATCCTGCTGTGAATGAAAAGAGCACAAGAATGAAGAGATCTGAAACAGTATTTCTTTATTTCTGATGTGACGAGGTGTCGGTACGAGTCTTGTCTCGCTTTAAAAGAGCTCATGATGATCTGAAAGTTCTCCCTGAGCTTCAGAGCAGTGACCTTCTGCTACCCACAGGAACAGGAAGTGATGCAATGCTGGGCTCGGCTCCTAGCTGCGCTCTTGTGTGTGGTTAGAGGTGTTGAGCTCAGTTGAGGTGAGCGGCACGCACCGGCAGCGTTTCAGCAGAGTGATGGAGGTCAGGACGCTTGAAGGAGTGCCAGAGAGGACAGAGGTTCTGTAATGGGTTCTCCCCTCTCTCTCTCTCTCTTCTCTCTCTCTCTTTCTCTCTCTCTCTCTCATCTCTCTCTCTCTCTCTCTCTCTCACTTTCTCACTCTCCACTCTCTATATAAAATATATGTTTAGGACCCGTTCCATTTCTCCTTCCCTGCCCCTTGAGAACACGTTGTGAGATGTTCCCTGACTACATAACATTTACAGTAGACGTTATAGCGCTACAACAAATAACGATTAACCCATGATCCACATCCAACCTGCAACGAAACTCTTACCTTCACCTAAACATGTTCCTGCCTGAACTGATCTCATCTTTCTGTGGAGCATCTGGAGATTGGAAGCGCTGGAGAAGCAGTCTTGAATTGACGAAGTATTGAATGAAGGAGGCACTCCGAGTGTGAAGAACTGAAGAAGAACTTTAGAATTATTTTATACTAAAGCGTTATCATAGTTTTAGCGTTTGATTTACATTCCAGCAAACGTTAAAGATATGAATAATATTTGCTCTGCAGCATTCTCCCAGCATTACATCTGTGTCAGATGAACCTGCTCTAGCTTTAAGTGATGGAGCTCTGGGATTGGAGGATCTTCTGCGGAAGCTGAAGCATGGTTCAGACACACGCTGGACATCGATGTTCTCTCATGTTCCTGCCGCTGGTTACTGGGGCTTTGACACATCCCTGAGGACCTTCTCCTGCGAGAGCATCACCGCTGCGTCCGTTCAGGAAGTGCTCTAAAGCTCTAAAGCCAGGTTATGATCGAACGCGTTCGGTTAGGAGCTGCAATAACGATCAGGAGCGGGAATCGTTAGGTTGGATTAATAATTAATTACGGATGCTCCTCTGAGCACCAGACTCCAAACCTGCACTGCTCCCGGTTCATTGTTCTTGTCCTGTTCTCCTTGTACCGCCAAAAATACAAATGACCGTTTGTTGTTTGAAATGAAGTTGTGGTGACTGTGTTCGGCAGACAGAGTTCACATGTTGAAACCTCAGAAAGTGGTTTGTGGTGCCGTGAGCTTTGAAACGGGGAAAATGAGCTTTTTTCAACAAATAAAGGAGCTTGTTAAGATCCACCTCAGAACCATGTTTTGTTCTGGTGCTGGACGGTGTTGTGTTCTGGGTTTTCTTTCGTTGTGCTCTCGTGTGCGTGCAGTCACTGATATCCTGAGCTGTGAATAAGAACAGAAGAGTGGCTGGAACGCTGGCAAACCTGGATCTCCTCGGTGTGATCCGTGCCTCCTCTTACCCCGGCTTTGATCCCCTCAGAGGAAGCTTCTGCTAGAACAATATCCCTACATCCTGTGCTAAGTGTTAGCGCCGCGTCGTGCTGACTGACAGCTCTCCAGCGGGGATAGAGTGTCGTCTTTGTTGCCAGCGCAGGGATAAGTGATAAACACCAGCAATTTGAGCCAGAGCGAGTTTGAGAGAAGGGCCACACTGTCCCCTCTGCGGCGTCTGGCTCCTCGAAACCTTAGATTTGTGTGGCGTCATTTTGATTTGAGGTGCATTTATGCTTCAAACAGGCCCTTCATAGGCTCCCGGGGCCTAATGTAAACATGGCGGGGTGATTTGAATTCCAACAAAGTGCAGATTAGCCGCGGAGCGACGCTGCTGGATGATTATTTCTAAAATAATCCTGTTTTGATATGCATCGGCTTCCAGGCAGGAATTTTCAATTAGTTTTCAAATTGCCGCATGTAAACAAGTTCCAGGGTTGTGCTTATCAGGAGGCGGCACAGCCACAGAATAGACGCTCGTCTGTCGGCGAGAAGCTTCCTCCCCCCCCCCCGCTCCCTCCGCTCACCCCGCTTGTCCCGCGCGCCGAGGCCTTGCTTGTCTGGCTTTCAAAGGCGCTCCTTTATCGAGCCGCAGGTTGAGAGGTTTTATGTGCTTTGCAAACATGGAGCGATGCACAAACATGCGCTCGCTGAATGCGTTCTGCATGACGAGTTTCACTCATTTCCTGCTCTCAATAGGCAAATGTGCCAATCAAATGACCACCTATGACCAAAATAATCAGGGCCCAAGCAGGTCCCTGCTGCTGGAGATAAATGTTTGGAGGCAGGATTGTAAGAAGTGTGATTTTTAACATTTAAAACGCTGCCGAATGAAAGTTTTAATGTAAAGTCACTTTATGCTTGAGCGCTTCTTCTGATGGACAACAGCTCAAGTGTGTTTCGAAAAATTACCTTCATGAAACTCAAAGTGTGTTATTAACCCTTCCGTCGCAGCCGCGGTTCTGAGCCAGATTTACCAAGCAGCAGCAGCACCAGCCTCCCGTCAACAATAGAGTCAAAGTTTGGCTTTCACCTGGCTCAGGTCCGGCTGAGGTGCTTGTGTCAATCACTACGTGTGGTGTTTCAGCTCGGCTGGGGCTCGGCCCGTCTTCTGGAACCCAGACTTGCTCTCTAATTCATTGTGGTGCTCGGGCTCTGGCTGCCAGGCCGGATTTGTGCCAGAACCAAACTCCCACGCGTGCTCTTCCAACAGAAACGACTGAACCTGCAGTTCATAAACTGACCACCAGAGGCTCGGCGATCCTCAGAGACAACCAGTGTCTGAGTAACCATCTGCAGCGGCACATGCTGCACTTTATTCTTTCAGCCACAAACTCTGGAGTTACTCTGAAAGACTGAAACCATTAAAGATAAATATGTTTTTTGAAAAACCCATTTGAAAGTTTCACTAGAGTCAGGGCACGCCGTCCAGCGCCGCTCCTATACGCGGAGTACACCGTCTGCATGTGCTGGATCATTGGCATGTGTGATGATCTGATGAAATACAGGTTCTTATTTTCCCTTCTGTTCATGTTTACATTCTTGTATCACTTTTGTAAGTTATTGACTGTCTGAATGATTTAAAGTAGTTTTTAGAAGAGCACTTTATCGGCGTAGTACATTCTGAAGCTGCAGCCAGTGGAGTGGAAGGGTTCCTGGGGAGGCTGCAGGAGAGAGAAGCTGGAGGTTAGGTTCTAGGTTTGTTAAATTCATGTTTTTTCATGTTTCATAGCAACCAAAGGCTGCACTCCGGCCTCAGGTCAGGAATAGTAGCTGTTCTTCATTAGAACAATCCAAAGTGAGAGACTCTGGATCCTCGTTTAACCCCAGGTCTGCAGCAGTAATCTCAGAGCAGGGAGCCCTAGCTCTGATTAGAGGTGACCAGCAGGACGAGGCTGCGGTCGCTGGAAACCCGCTCATGAAATGATCTCAAGGTTGATGTCCAGTTAGTGCTGACACTTGCGATCGATTCTGGCCGGATCACTTTCCTCATAAATCACTCTGGCCACAGCGCTGCTGGCTCCGGGGTTTTCAGAGGTGAGCCAGTCAAGGTGCGCCGCGAGCAAACACCAAATACACTTCATTATCAGCTCGTGCTGGTGGCAGCTGATCTGAGAGCAGTAACACGGCGAATCATGAACCATCCCGAAGTCCTCCTGAACGATCCGCTCAGCTCAAACCCAGCGAGTTTTTATTCAGAGCGGAGTTTATCAGAGAAATGATTCTCGTGAAAGTGCATCACTTCCTGCTAATCGAAAATGGGCAAAAACGACGATCTAAAGCCACACACACACAAGGTGTAGCCGAGTTCTTCAGATGAAATGAGCGGGAACAACACCAAAGCATGACTGGCTCAAAGAACTGTCAATCATCTGCCCGTCAAAGAAACCACGCCCTTAATTATGCACAACTTTAAGGCTTAATAATTACTCTTTTAAAAATCACCTGTTCAGAGCGTTCACGAAATCTAGAGATCGACAAGAACAAAACCGGTGGAGCCAGGGGTTTCACTTCCTGCTCACCTCTGGAGCCAGCCTCTAGTGGCCAGTCGAAGAACTGCAGTTAAGTCACTTCCTGTTGTTGCGCATTGAGAGGGAAAGCAGGAGGCTGCTCCTGGGTCCAGAGCGTCCTCTTCTTCTCATCTCTACCGGAGGCACAAACTGCTCTCTAGCGCCAGAGTGCCATTGAGGTCTAAAGTGGTATTACTGGAGATTACATCAGAAGCTGTTGAATTATTCTGAACAAAACCATTTTTACTTGTTAAACATTTCACCCCTGTAAGAAGATTTAAAGGATTGGCGGAAGCGCTGGCCTACAGACCCATGCGAGCAGCTTGCTGAGCTGGTGAGATTATAATAATCATAAACGGAAAGCTACGAGCAATAAGAGTTGAAACCAAGCATCACAGCTCAAGTGCACACCGGAGACAGAAACAATACCAGCCCAGGATTTAAACACATTTTTGAGACCTTTAACTATGGATTGATCATGAAAACGGTGCTTGTTTCCCAACATAGATCCGTCAGCTGTCTCTAAAGAGTATCTGCAGTTCAATATCAGCAGCCGCACAGTAAATATTGATTACTCTGTAAAGGATTATTAGGCCCGAAGGCCTCCACGACGGTAACACACTATATTGCAACAATAAAACCTCCCATGGATCATTTTGATTTCATCAGGGATTACGACACACGCTGCCGAGGATTCGCTTGAGTGACGTTCTCTCGAGAGAAACTTCACAAACCGTGTCTGTCAGTTTGGGTCGCAAGAGGAGCTCGCTCAAACCCTCGATCGATTTTCCTCATTCCTTTTATAGACGATGTCTACTGTCCCCTGAAAGGATTTTATATTAAACTCCACAAAAGAATTCTTCAAAAGTGAGGCGTGAGCTCTTAAGTGGAGTGGATATAATTAATCTCGACGAATGAATGCTTTCACACGAGCGTGCAAATACCGTTAATGATGAGGGCAAAGAGTCACAGCGTCACTTCCTTAATGTTCCCAATCTAATTGAGGCATTAATTACAGAGGAATTTCTAGCAGAAAGCGAACACTGATTCAGCATCAGTAACAACATCTGCAGAACGTGCTTTTCCTTCCAATATCTGCATTGTGATGTCAGACTCAGACTGTCTGAGTTCCTGTGTTCTTCTGTGGAGAGATGAACCTTCTCTGAAGCTCTCCACCAATCAGATGCAAGCTACCTCACAAAATACTCACCAAAAGCGTCTGAGGAGAATTTTCTGGTCTAATGAGAAAAAGGTCGAACCATGTTTGGAGGAAACCTGATCAGTAGCATGCCCTCAGTGAAGGATGGGGGTGGCTGCATCATTGTGTGGGGGTGCCTCAGCAGCAGGAACTGGAAACTAGTCAGGATTGAGAGAAAGGATAGAAGAGAAAGGCCTGGTGAAGGATAGAAGGAATGGTTCTGGAAATAATTCTGTTTTTTTTTCAGTCTTCAATCTGAAAGTAATTCCATGGAAACAACAGAACATTTCCCAAAAGGAGGAGCTGTGTCTGGGTCATTTCCTCACGAATGAAACTCTCTCGGTTTCAGTCTGGAGCGGACTCTTAGGTGACATCGATGGCCAGATCCAGGCGAATAGTGCAGTTCCCGTGGCCCGGAGAGGCTCTCAAAGCAGGCCATCTGGAGCAGAACCTGTGCACTTCGACTCACAGCCAACCATCTGCTCAAACGCTGGACCTGGCTTTGAGGAGAGGAGGAAAGCTCGGAGAGCGTGTTCATGCCAATATCCACAGAAAACATATTTTCACGAGGATCATTCTCACACACGCATGTCGATTTTGGAGAGGTGGCAAACGTTAACCTTTTAAATGCCAGCGCATCGTCTGAGATGCTCTGTACCAACATCGTCGCGGCTCCTTCTCCGTTTATGAGCTTCTGAGAGTTTGTTTCTACCGTCAGCTGCGCCGAGATTCATCGTGTCACAATCACTCGCTCCTTCTTCTCTTCACGTCTCACACACAGATCCAGCATCTGCAGACCTCGCCCCCTGCAGCACGGGCAGCTCATAGACGTTCCGCATGCGGCCAGACCTGTGTTTTGCACAGAGGAGACGAGGTATCCAGTGACCCTTAATATTTGATCGTTTCCTTCGGCGCGCTCCAGCCGGCTTCTCCTGAGCTAGGTGTTTCTGCCCAGCGCCGTGGCTTCAGACTTCCCGCCTGTTTCCTGGTCTGGTGTAGCATTACCCTCCGTCTCCTCTGATGCTGTGCTATCGTTTCTATCTGACCCCGTCATTGATCGCCAGTGGAACACCCATTTAAGCTCAACAGAAACACAGTCCACTTCCATAATGTGCTGCGGTTAGCTGGCCTCTGCCGGCAGGGACGGGTGATGAAGGAGAGAAAACCTCCTCTGTCTCTAATCTCCCTCGGTTCAGCCCTCTGCATTTACACTTTAAAGGGAGCGCGGCTGCAAGCACTCGGGGAAAGGCCCGGGCCGTCTGAGGCTTCAGCCTCGTGTTGATCCTGCAGACGGCTGCAAGGAAATCAACGTCAGCTCCCCGCTGCATCTCAAAGTGGTAGAACAGCCAAAACGCGTGGACCGACGTGTGCAGACACAACTACACAGGAAAAGAGTGGAGGGATTTAAAATCATGAATAAATAAATAATGAAATGCTCTGTAAAGCAAGAGAAAACACAAGCTGTTGGCTTTAGTGACACCTCTTTGGTCCTGGATTAGTTTAGAAACTTTACGACATTCCCGTCTCTAGTTGTAGAAGCACCTGCTTTTATCCTTTAAATAATCAACTGGTGTTAAAGTTAAACTACAGCTAAAACCCTCCCAAATTATTTTAATGCGCTGAAATTAAACGAAAAAAGGTTTTCATATAAACAAGTCACATTGTTGTTGCCTAGAATCAAACAAAAAATCTTTCAGCAGAAGAAGCGGTGGTGCATGCCGTGAGATCCACAGCTAATATCTCGTGTGACTTCCACGAGCTCCAAGGACTCGGTTTGGCAATGATCCACACAATTTATGGATGAAGTCATCAGGAATAGCAAAGAGAACAGTCTTGCATGCCCCACAGAGTTCATCAATATTCTTTGGTTTCGTTTTCCATCCTTCCTCTTTCGAGGCTGGGATTATAAGAGGTCGCTAAGAGTTCTTGGTGTTTTAGACTCTCACACACCCCCACACTGGATGGAACCCAGTTTTCTGGATGAATCTCGGATCCATGCGAGCTCAGACTCTTTTGTCTCGTGCTGGTACGCCGGGTCAAATAGTGTTTTACAGAGGAATCAGCTGCTTTGTTCTGTGCGCTCCAGGGGTTTCAGTGGAGCTCTGGTTGAATCTTCAGCACAACTCCACCCTGGCACAGGAACCCGTGCTCGTAGCATTAGCAAGAAATTTAGGAAGCAATTAGCCGTTTCATTCTTCTGTACAGCAGTCACTTGTTGTGGCAAATTGAAGCATAAATCTGATCTTCCTCTCTGTGCTGCTCCTCATCTTTCCCTTGAGCCATCTGCTGGAGAAAGGTTTCTGTTGATAGTTTGCCAGAGCTGAGAATCGCAGCCAGGAGGAGAGAAGCGTTAGCGTGATGGAGCACTATAATGAATGAGATGAAAGTTATCACTGGAAGTGTAGCGTCACAGCCAGGGACCAATCCTCTCTGCGCACCCCCGAGTACATTTGGTTTGCATCACGAGAATGTTTTCCTTGTTGGAAATTCACTGGTTTACCGTCCGTCAGGAAGCAGTGTTTTGTTGCTGTTGTGCACGGTGTTGCTTCGCTGAGATGGTAACGCAAGCTTTGTTCCGAAGGTGTACAGTAAAACGGAACTCACTGGAGTCTCGTAATCAGTAGCTATATATTTACTATATTTTATTTTAGGAACTAGGCTAATATTTGGACGTCTTTTCTAGTTTGTTGGGTATCGTGTGATGTGACGCTGTTTTTGAATTATTGAGTTGTGATTAATTATTACCCTAAACTAAAGAGTTGCTGCAACGGATCACCTTCCGGAAAAATCTTCAGCTGTTTCGCGATTACATGCGTACGGAACACCGGAACCGTCCACACTTGTTTTCCACCTCGAGGAAACGCTTGTTTTTTTTCACATTGTTCAGGGATGAACTTGAGAAATGTGTTGCCTGACACCCAAGCTCTGCATCTTCTGTTCCGGTCATGTTTTAATGGCATGCACCAGTGTCTGTTTCTAGTCTTTTACGGCAGTTTATGGCTGTGGTGTGGCAGAGATCTGGCATCGGGGCGGGGGGGAGGCGGGGGGGGGTGTGTTCTGTGTAAGTTCAGCTTGTTTCCTTGTTGTCTTCTCCAGTTTCTGTGCAGCATCTGCATTAGAGCTCTGGAGAAACACTGTCGATCTGAGCACATGGCATCTTGTTTCTTACTGGCCATGTGCTCGCATGTCTGATTGTTTAGTTCTGTCCTCTTGTTATTAGTTGCATCTCGGAACCAAATTTTGTTGGTGCTAGAGCTTCTGTTTGTCAGACTTCTGCTCGTGGCTTCGAGACGTCTTGTTCCTGGTGTAGATCAGGGAGGTTTCTCTCGAGAGGGAGGTGTAGATATTGATCTCTCGTCATTGTTCGACTGTGTTTGTGCACATCTGCAGGACAGGATTAGGAATGTTGTGAACATTGTTCAGACGGAGCTTTAATGGAATGCTAGGGTCCACAGTTCTTTGATTTTCTTTGACTTCTATGTAACTGGAGTAACTGGGAACATCCCAACAGACGGTCACATCTCAAAGAGGAAACCACTTAATGCTCTGTAAAAGTTCAGGTTTGTCATGAGTTTCTTGGGAACCTTTTGAGATAGAAAGGTCACAAGAACATTTTACCTTCCAGCTCTTGTTTGAAACCACTGAAAGATTCTTGTGTATTGAACCAATACTCACCAGTGGCCCGGATCCGGCCCAAATGTGGCAAATTTGTGGAGAATGACGTGAATTGCTGGTTAAGCTCTGGCCTTGTGATGGACACTTGTGGAATCCACCCATCCATCCATCCGTCCTTGTGTTTCTGAATAGAGGCACTGCGCTCAGGTTGGGTTCAGAGATGGAGGACAGACTGGTTCCCAGTCCATCACAGAACCACTAGAGACTAGCAACTGTCTTAAAGAAACAGCAGCGGCCCCATATTTCTCTGAAAGCCATTAAAATCTCTGTAGATGTCTGTGCTGTGGCACCTCACTTCTTCATATCAGCACAGCACTTGGTGTTTCCTTTACTCCGTCAGGCTCCTGTGAATGAAAGTGGTAAATTACGGTGGGGGACTGTTCGATGCTTCGTATGGTTCTGCAGCAGCACACAACAGCCACTTAGTGTCAGGGATGCCATCATTTTAACTGCGCTGTATTTCACTTCTGAGAGGCTTTCTCTATACCTGCCAATATCCCCCGGTACTGCGCGCTAATGGACGTACGGTAAAGACTGCCTCATTACAGCCCATTACAGAAGAGGAGACGGAAACCACCTGAATGAAGAGAGACAGAGAGCGGCGGCA
>SRMA01027312.1:258018-455518 GCA_007224835.1 Danionella cerebrum | reverse complement strand
CAGTTTCACCGTCCAAACCTCCAGCTCTATACTGAACAGTGTTTCAGTTTCACCGTCCAAACCTCTAGCTCTACACTGAACAGGGTTTCAGTTTCACCGTCCAAACCTCCAGCTCTACACTGAACAGTGTTTCAGTTTCACCGTCCAAACCTCCAGCTCTACACTGAACAGTGTTTCAGTTTCACCGTCCAAACCTCCAGCTCTACACTGAGCGGTGTTTCAGTTTCACCGTCCAAACCTCCAGCTCTACACTGAACCGTGTTTGAGTAGCGTACACAGGTTTATTGTCTCTACGATCTCTTTGATTTACATTCAGTGATGTCTAGAACGAAGGTGGCAGTGCTTCTTCAGACGCCCAGCTGCTGGCGTTGTGTAATCAGCCCCTCAGTCTCCCACCGGCGGTACCTTTCTCAGGAACTCACATGGCCCTTGTTTGCTCGTGCGCCTCCTTTGAAGCCTCTCTTCGCTTCTGACACATCGCCCTTTCGCTTTATCTTCCATCTGCAACATATCCTTCAAACACTGAGTTTCTGAGCTCTGCAGATCCTTTCTCGAAGGCCGTGCATGAGTTTCTGCTTCTTGTGACACATTTCTGCCGCCGCGGCACAAGCTGCGCTCGCTTTAGTGCAGATGGCAACAAAAAAAGTCTTATCGCAGCACTTGTTAGGACAGAAAAGAGTTATTTCTCCCGTATGTGATGATGTGTTTGTGAATTTATTTTCTGCTGAAGACAGCTGCTCGGGGTTCTTCATGCAGAAACGGCCGGTATGGTTCTCCGGCTGTACACGAGGCTGGGGGCCACTTTGAGAGAAAGGCACCAGTAGGCTTGTAATGGCTCCCAGTAGACAGACGCCCACTTCCTGTTTCGTTTCTGCTCTTTCTGTGCAGAGCGTGGAGTGGAGCTGCTTCTGTTAGTGAGGAGTTCAGCTGGAGGCGAGAGCTTCGTTCTGTGTTCAGTGGCTGCTCTGGGGTTCTCCTGTTCCTCTCTGATCATCAACCAATCAATCAATCAATCAATCAATCAATCACAGTTACTCAAGAATCTCTCTGATATTGTTCCGCAAACACAAGTAACCCCTCCCCCCACCCCACGTTCGCCCGCTGGTCTCCTGCCAGTACTCCCATTAAGAGCGTTGTTCACACTCATTCCGCTCCTGAAACAGACATCGGTCAGAGCGCCGCTGTGAGTAACGCTGCCGCTTCTTCTGTCGTAAATCTGAGGCGTGTGCCGCTCTCTGAAGGGATTCTGTAGAAACGTGTCCTCACTGCCGGACCGTGTGAAGGCACCAGATAACGGCGCACTGCTAGTAAAAGTGAGATTTACTGCACACTGATCGCTCTGGTCTCGAGTGACATCATACGGGTCACATCATCGTACTCGCGTTTCCTTGACTGCTTTTCGATTGGCTGCGCTCACGGAAGTTAACAACAGCTGAGGCCTGGGATGTTTTTTATTGCAAGACAGCGGGCTTTCCTCTCGCTGGGAGCTTGTCACGATTCGTGTAATGCCTCTCATCGTGTTGTAGCCCATACTGTGTGCCAGTCTGCGGTCAGTCTTTGTCCCTGCGTCGTCATGATGTAGCCTAGCGGCTCTCGAGTGCCGCGCTAGCATTGTAAAGATCACGGGTTCAAACAGCTAGAACTGTCTCGAATCATCGTGTTGTGATGGTTTCCTGGCACTTTGTTGTTTAGAGGAGAGAAAGTAAAAGATCTTCGATGGCGTATCGCCGAGGCTGCGGAGGCTCCTGAGGAACATCTGAGCAGGTGAAGGCTCGTCGGAGAGAGCTGCTACTGCGAGAGCTTCCAGTACATATGGACAGGATCATTAGCAGGAAGTGCTAGCTGCGACTCGAGTCATTAGCTTTGTGTTTGTGGCCGAGTGGCTTCCATATGACGCTAACATCTCTCTCAGCGACAGACGGCCCTCACATGAGCAGAGAAACAGATTGAGAGCGTTCGCATTCGTCTGCTGGGAGCCTTTCACTCTCTGTGTAATGCTTTCACTTGCTCCGCATTAGCGTTACGTCGGGATTTCATCGTGTTTGGATCCGTTTCTGCTGGGGCTGTGTGTTTGGAACAATTCCCTGCCCTCATCCTTTCTGGAAGATGCTTTTCTGTCTTGTGATTTTTAACCTTTAAAGTCAGAATTAAAACTCTTGTCATTTCTGTGAGGATTTAAAATGTTTACTTGAGAAAAACAGAATTTTGGCATCTCCTTATTTCAACAATTCCTAATGTCATCCCAAATGTAACAAACGTATGATTAGGTGAATTTTTACTGTCTAAGGCCGTGGGGGGGGGAGGTTAAAGTCATTCCTGGAGGGTCAGTGTCACTCCTGGTTTTTGCTCCAGCCGTGCTTCAGTTCAAACTCTGGCAGCTTGAACAAATAAAAGAGAGCTCCATCAGTAAAATCAGGTGTGAATCATGAAGGTTGCAGCTAAACTGTTCCGGGCTGCGGCCCTCCTTGCCCATCTCGGGTTTAAGGTATGCTTTGCCGGACATAAGGTATGCTTTGTCATACAGAGTTCCCCTTGCCAACGTGAGTAATTTACACCAACCCTTTGACGGTCTCTATGATTTATCTTAGCTGAGATAGTGATATGTCAGAACGGAGCGGTCAGTGATGCAATATAAGTCCCTTTATCACTATAAGTTATATAAACCAACCCCAAGTCTCTATCGTTTACCAAAGCTGATTGGT
Organism: Danionella cerebrum; assembly: GCA_007224835.1. NCBI lineage: Eukaryota > Metazoa > Chordata > Actinopteri > Cypriniformes > Danionidae > Danionella > Danionella cerebrum. The sequence goes on along the minus strand of SRMA01027312.1, from coordinate 452,816 downwards.
CTGAAAAGATACAGCAGACAAGTTTGGATGTTTTGGCAAAGTTTGGTGGTTGTAGCTCAAGTGGTCTCGGGGGAAATCCGTTTAGAATTTTTTATCCAAAGTGAAAAACAATCAGTGGCTTTTTCAAGGCGACATAAGGAACCTGCGAGTGTTTCACCGTGCAAGCTCCAGGTCTGGCGTACGCACACGTCCATCGTTTTTTTGTGCTTTGGTGACTCCTATGGGAAATGCTGTGAAGCTGCAAACAACTGATTCGGGACCACCACTGACCCAGGACCTGTGCATGTAGAGTCGAGCAGCTGTCAGAAGTGGCCTGTAGATGCGTAACGACACTGAGATAATTAGCCGTCGATCAGCAGCTCTGGAGAGAATCCACGGCGTGCTTCTGGAGCCGGAGGAGCTGACTGACAGCCCAATAACGGCTCGGGCGCAGGCTCCTGCTGCAGCTGCAGGTCAGCACGCCGTTCTGCTCTGCCGGAGCGTGGGGCTGTGTTTGTTTGCTCAACACTCGAACGTGTCAAAGCAGCGTCTGTTCTGATATCAGCTCTTGCTGGTGAAACCGGGACGCCCCGAGTGAAGCGTTTGGCTGCGGATCAAAACGCTGCAGTCGTGCGAGAGCCTCAGCATGTGTTTCTGATTACATTTACACTTTAAAACTCCAAAACCCAAGAATCCGACCGTTTGTTTTCTTTCAAGGTGGAGTTAAACGTCTTTCCTTGATTTGTGAAAGACGGGCGTTCTGTGAGATTGCTGCAGCTCTTTTGAAAACACATTGTGATAATAACCAGATGTTATCAGCGGAGCTCTGGAATACCTTCTCGTGGTATTCAGACACGCTCGAGAACTGTTTAGAGAGAGACGGGGAATAATTCACTCAGACATTAAAAGCTCGTTTCCATGTCTGGACTCTGGGTGGAACAAACGATGCCCTGTTCCACGCTGAGGAAACGTTCTCTGGAAGGATCTGGAGCAGAGTGTGGGCCACACACCTGAAGCGTTCCTCGTACATTCCTCCTCGAGGTGTCCACGGAACCACTGTGTTCCCACTGGCCAGATCATTGAAAACACTGGACATCTTTAGGTAAAGTTTGGCATTACCTCTCTTTCACAAACGCTCATCCCCATTCCAACTCCTTCTTCTGCTGCTTAGCCAGGGCTGGGTCTCGGAGGGGGGTGATGGTGTGGAGAAGTCTAATCAGAGAGGCATTGACTTCCTTCACCTTCCCATAGGGGGCTCCCAGAGGCCTTCCCTGGCCAGCTGAGACACAATCTCTCCAGAGGGTTCTGGAGGCCTGTTCCCGGGGGGACATGTCTGGAACACCTCCCCAGGGAGGAGCTGAGAAGGTCTTCTTCCGCGTGTGCAGCGAAATTCCAGCTGAAGATGTTTCCTCAACAGTTCTGTTCCCTCGAGCATCTTGGCTTTGCATTGAGAGCTTTTGGGTAAAATCTCAAAGTTCTGGGACTGAAACCTCCCGTGACTCTGCTGCAGACCTGGGTTTGAAAGCTCCTGCTCACAGGGACTGTCCCGCTGAGCAGCGCGGTTTCCTGTCTGTGCTCAGTGATCGGCAAGACTCAAGAGCTGGAGTGAAGGCCTCTGCCATAGACACGGCCATAGACCTCGGCACATGGCCTCTTGAGCTCCAAGCGATGAAGCTGATCAGGAGGCGTTTGATAAAAGATTTATATTTACATTCCTGCCTTTAGCAAAGCGACAGTTCGGGAGGAAACATGAGCAGTTTGCTACACCGTCGGATTAATCATAAGATATGCGCTGGGAAGACATTCAGAAAATCCTTTCAGTGCTTCAGAGTTTTTTTTTTATATTAATTGGTTAAGTTATTATTAGTTAGTAAGTGCTCTCAAACTATTTTTTAGTTGCTTTTTAAAGGATGGCAAGATAATTCCACCAGCCAGGAACAGTGAAGGAGAAGGTTCTGGTGAGAGATGTTTACTAAACAAAGGCCACAGAAGTATGGACCGAAAGTGTCTATGACAATATTTAGCTTTTCCCGTGAATGACCTCTCGCCAGCAGCGGTGCAGCGACTCTTGTAGCTCATTGGTGCCGTCTGCAGTCTTCTCCCTGCTTTCCCTGACCAGCTCGTGTTTTCTGTCTCAAGCTGGAACCTGTTTCCCTCGCTTTAGCGTTCCGGAGGTGGTTTCTCAATCCTAGTGCCTCTGCTTCTCTGTGAGAGAGCCAGCATTTGATGGATTTAGTTCCCAGATCCAACCCCAGATTTACGGTTTGAAATGAAAATCACTGGAGGCTTGGCTTCGGCGCTGATTAAAGTGAGGCCTGTGTTTCGCTGCTGAGCGATCGCCGGATGTTTGCGAGTCTAGTAAACAGTTTTTCTGCATTAGCTATAATTATTAAAGTGATCTGCAGTAATGTTCAGGGGAACTGATGGCGTGTGCTTCGTCTCTGTGAGCTGTTTCTGCAGAGCCCTCTCCGCAGAGCTCTCACGAAGTACACTGTAAATATTGAAAATGAAAGTTTTGACACTCTCTGCAGAGACCAAATGTGCCCTCGGATTCTTTAATCCCCTTAATGCACTTCCCAAACATTTAGACCTGGAGAAAAGCAGCAGCTCGCTCACTTCAGGGAGCAAACGAAACGTGGCTGTTTCCCTCCTTTTCTTTTATTGTTTTTATGATTAAAAATGTAATGCATTTTCTGTATTTTTTATTTGCTATTGTTCTGCATTAGGGTTACGTCTGTTATTACAACTATATTACAATCGTTCCGGTCCAATCGGAGTGTGTTTCTAGACATTATACTGTTTAACATCGAGAATGTTTATGTAACGAGTGAAATACCAGTTCGGTTCAGCGTGAGTTGTTTCAGTTGTAGGTCACTGCTGCATGTATTCCAAGAGGGTTGGTTGCTCATCAAAGAGTGACGGACCTGGCCTCATGAATATGAAGATCGGGTATCACCAGCGGGAAACACCTTCATTTGAAGCAGTTTCTTTCCGTGGTTTTTATGAAAAAGCAATTTTCGTTTACCTCAGTGAACAGCACAAACAGCAACAAACCCAGTTCATGACTCCTTTAAAATGGACCAGTTGCCAGAGCAACATCATGTTTATTTACCACAGGCTCAATGGCTTACATTTGTTTCCTTGTTCAGTGGTTGAACTGGTGTAGCTTGTCTTTATAAGAACTCGTTCAAATCAGCCTCAGTGTCATGTTTCATAGAAAAGAGTATTACATTTTCCACTGGGAACGGTGGATCTCACTACAACATGGTGCACCCTCTACTGCCATCTTCTGGTGGAATAGAATATAGCCTTTTGAATGTGATTATTTCATCCTGTGGTCAACAGTGCTGGTGGGCCACATTAGACCCATGTTTTTTAGACCCATGTGAAAGAACCTTATGTTCTCCTTCCCCCTCTCTCCACCCGCTGTTCTTCCTGTCTCCATACGTACTATCCCGTCTGTTCAGAGGTAAACAAATCTACACTTGGATACTTTTGTCCAAAGAGGCTGCAGTGCAGACCCACAGATTAAATGACCTCCGAAGGCTTTCTGGCACACGACCGACTGCTGCCAGCCCATCTCTCGGTGTGGGAGCTCTCCGCGATTAGGATTTTAAATGCGGAGATCCGTACGAATGCTGTCCCTCTCTCTTTGTCTTGTACGATGAGAGAATCAATCACGGTCACGGGAAGCTATTTAGTGTTTGTTGTGATGGTGTGCGCCACTGCCTGCTTCTGCAAGCTAAATCACCCCGTGTGGGAGAGATGAAGCTCTCTCCACTCAACTCCACCCTCCTCTGGGAGCGAGATTACACTTTGCTTCTGACTCTTGTGATGAACCCATCAGACGAGGATGCTCTGTGTGTTCCTGAGCCAGACCTGCTCAAGCGAACACGTTCAGAGACGACTACTGAGTGAACGCTTAAAGTGCCCTCCATACTGCGGGTCAGGGAGACCATCAGAGCAAATGCTCCTGGCGCCAGAGCTGCAGCCGTATCGAGTCGGGACCAGCTTCTCAAGAACTCAAAAACACTTGACAGCGAGGGAAAATTGATTAACCATCAGATCTCCCGATATGAATCAATAGGTCTCTCCGATAGGATCCTCCCAGAGAGTGGATTCCTCTGAAGCCGTGCAGCATCAAACGCTCGCTGCGGCGGCCGCCTTTACGTTGTTTTTTTTAAACATGTCTGTGAGCAGTTACATCAGCCCGGGATCGATGTGGCCACAGATTTCAGATGTAAGCAAACGCTGTTTCTTCAGTAACAGCTCGGAGAAACTTTGGTAACATCTCGACTCGGAAAATTTAAGACTTATTCCAACTTCAAAATTACCTTAAGCTTGGGCCTCGCTCTAGATTCAGGCTGTAAACGTTAGAGCCACGAAGAGGTGATTTACTAAAATCTGAATCTGAGGTTAATTTTTAGTCGAACTCGTTGATATTTGTCTCGCGACAATCTTTTTCTAGCTGCAACAATCATAGCAGGTCCAGTAGGTTGTGTGTAAGCACAATGACGAGTAAAACTGGATGAAAAGTGAGAACAAGTGGCGTGAGCTTGTAATAACAGTTAGTTTCAGTGAGCATCAGTGGAAAATATTGAACCGCTTCTAGTTCTCAGTTTTACAAAAGTTTATTTTCAGCGATTTCCCAGGATTCCTTTAGTGGTACCAGTCTGAAGTCGTTTCCACAGAAGTGTCATGGATGACTCTCCTCAGCCGAAATCCCAGAGCCCTCTGGTGCGGCGGCAGACTAGCAGCCCCTCCACAAACGCTGTAACAGTTTCAGCTAATTGCTTCATTAAAGATTGAGCACACGCAGACGGCTCTAGCACTTGGCTTTGTGGGGAGCAAATTGTTCTGATTGGTTTGATGCCGTCAATTATTGATGAGACGGCGAGCTCAGATGCTAGCGCCGGGGTTAGAAGCCATCTCCTCCATTACTCTGCACTCTGCATCGCCGGGGAGGAAAACAAAGATCTCTCTGCTGCTGGTGTCCGGTCTGTGGGTCACATTGAAAAGCTCGAGTTGTCGAGGTGGAGGAGGCTCCCTGAGCTCGGGGCTACACAGATATCCCTGTAGATGAACCGTTGTGCAAGCGTTCTTCGGTTTCAAGCATTTAGGATGAAAGATTTCTTGTATTGCTGTCACAGTACCCTGCAGAGATGCGCTGCGTACGGCTGCTGCTCTTATTCCTGGTTGCAGACTTTACTCGCCGTTTCGAACTGTGGCAGACGGAGCAGATAATGAAAAAGCATTTGAAAAAGTTTTAAACGATAGAAATCCCCTTTCCATCCCTCAGCTTCTCCATCTTTACGCTAGGCCACCGCTCTCGGCTCTCAGACATGAGAAAGTCTCAAGCAGTGAGTCAATGAGCTCGTTCTCACGCCCCGAGAAGATCCGTTTGTGTCACGCTGACTAATCAAGAACTCAAGCGCAGTCATCAATCGATTATCAGCTTCCGATCGCGTCTGCCGCTTGCAGCTAATCAAAGTCGGTAGCAGTGATTGAGAAGCAGCTCCTGGTTTGCTTGAGGAGGAGGAGACAGCCAGAGCTGACAGAGAACTCCGAGTTTAGGGAGCAGATATGTTTCACCGAGAGGTCTCTGGGGATTCACTTCTTTCAAAAGTGTTTGTGCTACATAAACGAACACCCAAAGCCCAACCAAACAGCTTGATGTCACACAAGAGTCTGAGGAAGGCTGTAGTGGGAGCTGAAAGGGGGCGGGGCCATGGGTGATTTTCAGGAAATGGCCAAATAAGGAAAAAAAAGAAAAGAGAAACTGTAGCACCACAAGAAAAGCACAACAAGCTTTATTATCAACTTGCCTTTACGTATTACTTATACTTATATCGATAACTTGTTTGTAGAAGTGTTGCTTTTCTTTCTTCAGTATGAAAATCTCTAACTCCAGCATCTTCCTTTAATAATCATCTTCTGCTTTGAGTCACAAGCCAATTTAGGAAATTCATGAGTTTAGATATATCAAATGAGGCTGAATATTATGGCTGCACTTGACATATTGTCTGGAATCACCAGCGCCCCCTAGCTTGAGGCAAGAGATGATGGAGTTGAAGTTATGGTTGTGTTTTGATCACAGGAAACACGTTACACACAGACGATGCCAAACCCTGTGCATCATACACAGCAGCGAAGCTCTTACAGAGGTCATAGGTTAAATACCTCAGTGGTTGTGTTCTCCACGGTGAGAAATGTTAAATAAAAGTCATTTTTTGTAAATGAAAGCATATGCACTGTTTAAACGGCCTGTTCTAGTCACGATGGATGCAGCGATGGAGCTTCAGGAGGAACTTTCTGTTCATAACGCATCCACAGACATTTTACAGTTTATAAAGAAGAGTTTACTGATCACTAAAAGCACAATGTCCCCTGGATCAACGTCTGCCTGGAAACCAATTGTGTAAATCTCTGCACAAATCTATGAATTAATTGCAATTAACCATGTCATTAACCAGGTAATGATGGTCATTCGAATGATTAAAGTAAATCTGAAAATAAGTTTTTAACAATTGTAAAATGATCAGTATTGTAAAGAGTGCTTTTGTTCCTGTAACGTCTGTTCAGAGATCAGTTCAGAGCGGCTCACACGCGATTGCTGTTTCAAGCGTCAGCTCTCCTCATCTCTCAAATGAACAGAGTTGTGGTCCGTCGGGACGCTTGTAGTGAAAGCTGGGCATGAGGGGAAGAGTGTGGATTTAATGGAACCTGAAACCTGTGCCAGCCCAAGCAGAGAGCGCTGTCGCTCCCGATCTCCGCGAGGGCGATGTCCCGCTAACTCACGCGGCGAGCTCAGCCTAGTTTTGGGTTCTTTCAGACAAACAACCACCCAAGCCGCCAGCCCTGACTGTACATCAGCGGGGAACTTGTGTCTCCTGTGTGCCGCATGCTCTCCTCTAATTACTCACCTTCATCTCTTCCCTACTTTCTCTCTCTCTCTCTCTCTCTCTCTCTCTCGCTGCAGATTTCATGACGACTTTCTACTCAAGGCCTTCCACAAGCACAAGACCTCGCACTCTCTGGAGACGATGCTCGGAGGATCAGATCCACCCTCTTCCCCTGTTCTGAGGAGCCTGGTCCGGTGATGGATTTCCTGGTTGCACCTGCAGCGTCTCTTTCTACAAATAAACTCAAGAAACGGAGGAAAGCTGCGAAGCAAACTCGAGGCTGTTTCCAGTGGATTGGTTATGTGTAACTCCGGGTGAAAGCGCACCGGTGCATGCTAGCGTCTTTCTCCCTAGAACATGGCTCATCTGCAGAACCGCGCGCTCAGCTGGCTGAAACGGGTTTGTTTCATGGTTTCGTCCACATTTGTTTGCTTTGGACTTTTGCAGCTCGGACACAAACACAAGCATACACGAGAAAAACCTTCTGGAGCTGGAGATGCCTCCGTCCCGCTCGGAAACCTCCATTCTTTCTCAGGAAGCGAGGGATTCTCTGCTCAGCGATGGCCTTGAGCCTGGAATCAGATGCTAAATTCAATGTTTTTGGGTCTGAATGTAAACATATATCTAAACAAATCCCAACTCTGGTCTTCGTCTCCATACAGTGAGAGAAAGAATTGATGAAACAAAGTCTATAAATGTAATCAAAGAATCATCTTGAATGAATGCGTTTGTCAAGGGTCAGGTTTTTGTTCTGCTCCTCTTTTCTGAGATTAGGGTCAGAACACTCCAGGAGCTTTCAATGCAACTCTTTTGTTTTGGGCCATTGTCCTGCTGGAATTTATATTCAAAGCCTTCCTGAGAGAACGAGAGCTTCTCATCCCAGATGTGGTGGAGCATCATCTAGCGTCTCTGTGATGAGTTGCAATTATCACGTTTCTCAGCAGAAGAACTGGGTTGGGGTTAGCACCATCTCTCCAGCTCCGTGTCTAAAGGTGGAGATGATGGTTCACAGGCAGCTTTCCTCCTCCTCCTCCTCCTCCTCCTCCTCCTCCAGACACAAGGATGAACTGCATGTAAATATTCTTTCCCTCACTGTAGCAGAAAACTTGAGGAAACATGTTTGGTGTCGGGAAGAGCAGGATCCAGCAATAGAATCTCTTTGTTCGTCACACGTTGATCTCCTTCTCTTTGGGACGCGCTCCTCTATCTGCATGCGACACGTCTGCGTGTGTCAGTCTCCACGACTCCGGACTGGTGGAAATCCTTGAAATCTCTGGACACCCGCAGATCTATAAGCTACTTTTTATAAAGGATGGATGAAAGTGGGACTAGCATATAAACTTTGCGCATGAAGTGCACGCTAACGGGTAGAACTCTTCTTCCTCATCTTCATCATCATCATGAAGGCGATCCTCGAGCACACGCGGCTCCTCCGGGACTGAACTGAGCTTCTAAAGAGAGACGAGAGTTTTGTACATAATGTAAAGTATGATCTGCATGCGGATGCTAAAGCTGAAAGAGCGCAGGAACAAACGTTCTAGATTTAGCCGAGCTGTAGGATCGACGCCGGGGTTTTACCGCATCCTCTCCCTCGTAAAGTGGTTTTCAATTCCTGATTACGCTCGCGCTGCACGACGGGAAACAGTGCTCGTAGATACAAGCTTAGTAATGGACGCCTAGAGAGACCAGGACAAAAACACTCTCAGAGTTTGGTTTGAGCTTCACGTGTTTCTGGGAGATCGTAGACGTGGTTATTTCACACCGTCTATTCCCAAACCTGCTTGCTATTGGCTTGTGAGAAATGGCTTGATCCTTCACCTCAGGTCACAAGCGGCGATGTCGCGATCTGAGCAAGCGCTGGAGGTGGAAGCGTCATGGAAAAGCAGGAGACGATGATTGTTAAACGAGTAAAGAATGCGTTCGATCCTCACAGCTTTTCCAGCCCCGAGGATTTCCAGCTCTCTGCAGCGAGGTAAAGAGTATTCCTCAGAAGATTTGCAGCACTCTTCGCCCGAGGAAAATAATCATCGTCTGATTCTAAAACTTAAAAACAAAGAAACACGTGCCACTAGATCTTTGGTCTCCTAAGCGAGGCTTTGTCCTGGCCGTAGCGTTGGGTGTGGCGCCGCTCCGGCTGAGGTGCGGTCGTTTGCAGTGTAGAGTAGCTCTGGTTGTGCGGTAAGAATCAGAATTTCTTTAAAATCAGAAGCGCTCCTGAGAACGTCTCGTTGAAAGCGCTGCCACTTGGGCGCAATTAAAGCGAATTGCTTCTGTTGTAAAGCTCGGCTCCAGGGCCTCGCTCTCTCAGCCAGGGTTAATGAGCCCCTTCCCATTACTGCAATATTAGTGATGAACCTGTGTATTACACAGAAGCCGGCGCGCCACGAGATGCACGCCGCTCAGGTCAGATCCTGGGGGTACCGTCAGCGAGGCCAGAACCAAGGATGAATGGAGTCGGCTCGCCTGGACTGACCCCTGTCTTTGCTAATTTTCACCGGATCTCACATTAACATGCCCCCGGAGGAACCTGCGCCGGACGGAGACCTGCAAATCACCACGCGTGGAACTATCTGCATGTTCACCGTGAGGCCCATCAATAAACAAAGCTTTGCTTCTTTGCAATAATGAAAGCCCTTGTGGAGCGTGCAGCAGAATAATAATCCGAGCAGCACCTCCAGGGTTTGTTTATCCGTGTCTTCCACGAGCGAATGCGCTCCTCCTCGAGCGAGGGTCACCCTGACCTTTGTTTCGAGATGCTAATATTAGCCACAGCAATAGCGTAGGATCCAGGGTCCCCGCAGATGTCGCGCGGATCGCAGTCAGAACGCCCTTGTCAATACGTCTCCCGTGATGGATGGAGACGCTCGCTGTTCTGGTGAAGCGCTCCTCTGAGGCACCTCCTGCGTGTCCTTCAGCGACTGCGGGAGAGCGCGCCGGTCGGCGTTCCTGTAAATAGCTGTATGATTATGAGCCAACTATGCATGCTGAAACACTAGCAATCTGTTCAGGTACTTTTTCACGAAGCATGTGTGGGGAGCTGGGGAGGGGTTATCACACCATTCGTCTGGGTCTGACGCTCACTTCACATGAAAAGTGAAGCTGGTCTGCACAAACTCTGTGAGGAACACGTGGAAAAAGCCTCCGCCCTCGCCATCGTTTGTGTATCGTTTCCCTGGCGGTTCACTTGTTGTTGTTTTGCTGTTCCGCATCATTTCTTTTCAGCGGGAGATTGGCGGCTGTGATGATGATGATGAGCAGAAATTTAACACATTTTTTAAAATATTCCACAAATAATTTAAGTTTAATAAATAAACAATGAAACAAGATTCTTCTGTTGTTCCTCGTTTACTTTCTCTCTTGCATCGAGTGAGTTGCTGAAGATGAGCTCAGAACTGCTGCCCCTGGTGGCCTGGAGCATTACCGCTGTGGAACAGGAAGTGAGCGCCTCTGGCAGTCGCTCAATTCTTTGTTTGCAAATTGACATTTCCTTTCTTTAGTTGAATCATAATATGTGCCGTGATTAAAACTTTGTTGTAGTAATCGTTTAGTAAATTTTTATGAAATCTGTGCCGGATCAAACGAGTAATTAACGAGAACGTAAAGGTTTATCTCTAAAACTTGGTGGAGGTTTTGATAGCCACGATCTGAGGTTGCCTGCAGAGTTTCAGCTCGCTGCCCCCTAGTGGTCAGTAGCAACATGCAAAAATCTTCATGCGCCATAACATTTTGTTTAAAAGTCATAAAAATCATATTAATGAGTTTGAAGCGTCATCCAAAGAAGACTCTGCCAGAATGTTTGGTTATCATCTGAACTGTACTGGGTCTCCTGCCCAAATCTGGATGTTCTCAAACTCTCTAGCACCACCACTAGTCTGATGTTTAACCTTTTTCCAGCCTTTAGTTTTAATTTGTTTATTTTTGTCCTGGATCGTGATGAAAATAGATCGTCCACTGTGCGTTTATTAACCGTCAAGCACCTCCTGGGTTTCATTGATCTTCTGTTTTTGTTCCCCACGGCTGCTTGGCCCCGCATCACTGCTTACAGTTTTATTTATGTCATTATTTATTTCTGTTAATACCCTTCTAGAACATAAAGATCACAAGTTGTTACAAGACTGTTCAGAAACCTCCTTTTATTTTTCTTTCCCATTTTTGATGTATTCCTCCCACAGTTTCCTCATCACGGTGTTGAAGATGGAGGATGTTGATTTCTGATCAGAACTCAGTGGTGAGGCACATTGTAAATCACGAGCAGCAAGCGTCTGATGCTTTAACTCATCGAGTGATAATGAAGAATAAATGGACTGGAATATTACTCTTGTGTTCGAGAGCGGAGAAACTTTGCTAAGCCGTGACCGTTCCCGTTAGCGTCGCTAAAACAAAGCTAACCCTGCTCAGAAAACATCAGCAGTGTGTGTGTGTGTGTGTGTGTGTGTGTGTGCGTGTGCGTGTGCGTGTGTGTGTGTGTGGCACGACACCGGCGCAGTGTGTTTTACACAAACAGCCCAGAGCTTAAATGCATTAGTTAAAGGAGTCTTCACATTTCAATAGTCTCCCTGCGCCGAGGAGCCGCGTGCATTATTAAAAAACATGTCTCACGTCACTAGGGAAATCTCGAACATTTAGAGCTAACAGAACTCCACACGGGCTGCTGGCTTCATTCGGTGAAGCATCTTCTATTTTAGGAGCGAGAGCAGAGCACCCACACACTCGTCAGATTTTCCGATATCCACAGCCTCCTCCACACTCTGAGAGGAACCAGACTGACTCAAATCAAACTCATAGTAAAACCAGTTCAAAGAATGTTATCGTTTGATCAGAACTTCTCTGATTCGATTGTGATTCATCTGGGATATCAGCAGAAGAAGAGAGAGAGAGAGAGAGCGAGAGAGAGAGCATTCGCTTCTGCTCATATCAAACTTTCCCATCGTTGATTCGAAATGTGCTTCATTGTTTCTGTCTCCATCTCCTCTTTCTCAAAGTCAGACCAGAGAGAGAAACCGCAGCAGAAATAAGTTTGAAAACTGACGGTTTGGACGGAGAAACTGAAACACTGTTCAGTGTAGATCTGGAGGTTTGGACGGAGAAACTGAAACACTGTTCAGTGTAGATCTGGAGGTTTGGACGGAGAAACTGAAACACTGTTCAGTGTAGATCTGGAGGTTTGGACGGAGAAACTGAAACACTGTTCAGTGTAGATCTGGAGGTTTGGACAGAGAAACTGAAACACTGTTCAGTGTAGATCTGGAATTTTGGACGGAGAAACTGAAACACTGTTCAGTGTAGATCTGGAGGTTTGAACGGAGAAACTGAAACACTGTTCAGTGTAGAGCTGGAGGTTTGGACGGAGAAACTGAAACACTGCTCAGTGTAGAGCTGGAGGTTTGGACGGAGAAACTGAAACACTGTTCAGTGTAGATCCGGAGGTTTGGACGGTGAAACTGAAACATTTGAATCATGCATTATAAGGGATGGACCTGCTCGTTTTATATTTTCCAGGTATGTCATGTCCTGCTCCTCCTCGTTGACCTCCAGAGTTAATTCCGAATGCAATCCTGTCAGAGAATGAAGTGTTTAACGATGGAGAATTTCATGAGATTCAAATGAGTTCCGTGGCCTGAGCGCAGGACCGCTCTTCGAGTTCTGACCGTATCTCTCGCTCATTTCCAGGCTTTAGTTCTGTGTGTTGCATATTTGACCTCGCACTGCAGGAGGTCGCTCGCAGAGACCCGTGGCGGAGGAGGTTCTCTTTGTTTGCAGATTTATCGAGTGTGGAAAGAGCATCACCTTGAACAAAAGCAGCAGAAACGCCCCGAGATCCAGATGTTTTCCTGCTCCAGATCTTCCAACAGTGGAGCTCTTTACAACAGCTCCTTCCTTTTCTCTTGTTTTATTTAAGAATGTTGTCATTCAATACTCATTTACTTTTAGTCAATCGTTTAGTTATTTTAAAAGTTAATGTTATGCCGATTTTAAAATAATATTACTTTTTGTGTGTTCTTAATGTTTTATTCATTATGTATTTGTGAAAATATTCAGTTTCAGTTTATTCAGTTTAAAGTTTTTAAAATCAATTATTATTTTTTTGCTTATGTTATTTTTTACAAAAGAAGTGATTGATTAATTAATAACATTCAAACTTGGGTTTAGTTTTTGTGTTGTAAATAACTAAGTGTAATATTTTAATGAATTATTAATATGTTTTTATGTTAAGTTTTATTTTATGCTAATTTAGAAATTTTCTTTGTTATATTTAAAGTCATCATTTTAAAATAGTACATTTATTATAATTATAAATTATGCGTGCCATTTGGCATCAATATTTAGGTACGGGTTATATTTTGTATTTATAATTAGTTGCATAAATAGGTGATTAATGGATTATTTGTTTTATGGTATTTTAATTGGAATGTTATTTCTGTTTCGTATTGTAATCGTTTATTTCTTGTTTAATTGTAGCTGGAGGCGGGGAACTTCTCTTTCAGGTGCTGGAGGAATGCACATTGAAATGGTGCTTTATTGAAAACGATTTCGAAACTCCTGAAACGCTCTCTTCTGAACGTCGGCTTCTCCGTCGGCTGACGCCTCTGTTTAAGTGAAGAAAGCGTCGGTGATGAAGTTGCCGTCGCTGAATCCTTTTCTCCGGTTGCTGACATGAAGCCGCTCTTCCCCAGAGAAGCTGAAGATCTCTGCATTAGAGGACGTCCTCGTGAAGCTGGAGCTGTGGATCTCTGGTGACGTCTCCTTCTGGCAGCGAGCTGAGGCTCGGTTCCTCATTAGGAGCCGAGGAGAGGCTTCTGCTGCCTACTGCCTCCAATTAGCTCCAGTAATGGCTGTCACGACACCGGATCAGCTAAATAAAGAGCTGCGGGGTCCTGTCATTCTTCATCTCGCATGTACCATCACCCGCAGCCTGGTTCCTCTGGTAAAGACACGGCCAGGAGAGGAACCTCTGCAGAGCTGAGTGTCAGCGGATGAGTTCTGGCGGCAGCGGATGATCCTCGATGCTCTCGCGGACAGATGTTCTTCCAGGCTCTGAGCCTCCTGCAGCAGCAGGGCTCATGATCAGGGGTCGGCTCGTCTCTGAACTGATCCAGGAGCTGTCAGACCTGCGATGTCCTGCTCTCCACTGATCTGCTCTGGGGTCAGGAAGAGTGACTTCCTCCTCGGCGCAGCGATGAGCGGATGAAAGCAGGAGGTGCTGAGAGGTTACTAGCGCTCCTGTCAGACCTGTCAGAAGCTGCGAGAGGAGGAAAGCGGATTCCGGGGCTGAACGTTTGAGTACAACCGACACCTTTAACCCTGAACATGGAAATATCGCCTGCTGCTGTTTGTTTACCCGACTCTCCATTAACCCCTCGAGAGCCGGAGCATTCTCGACTTTTTGTCAAACAGAACTCGGATTGTTAGCCAGAGATCCGTCAGGGAGTGTTCGGCAGCAAAACCAGCTCAGACTTCATGAACCTTTCAAAGTTCAAGCACAACCCAGCGGCGAACGCGAGTAAAACCTGCGAGCAGCTGAACACTAGAATGACCCAAACCCAAACACAGCGCTGTCATGTGATCAAAAATCAAAGATGGTTTTGTTTTGGCTAATAGCGCTCTCCCTTAACGTTCAGTGTAAAGGAGTTTTCATAAAAACGATAAAACCCCGCTGCTATGATGAATGTTGGTGTGAGAGATGAGGCAACAAGCTGCACTGTGATTGGTCAGAGGGAGTTCACTGACGCGGAGGTCTTGTTTAGGGAGGAAGAGAAATGATGTGATGCTTCTCTGGATGATTGCATTCCTTCTCTGTTTGATCCCTAGTCAATGATCTCATGACATGAAAACCATGTCAAATATATGTATATTCTTTATTTAAAGGTGATTTGCCAGCGAAGATTTCTCCCCGTGCTGAGATAAGTGAAGTAGGATACGTGTGATGTAACAGGAAACATATATTTTGGTGATTGCAGCTCTTCTCTCGTCTCGTGTTGAACCGGATCGAACAGCAACACTTTTCATTTCTAAACGTCTGTGATTAAAAACGATCCCTTCTCTCAGCCGACCCACCGCTAAAGGGATATTAGCTGCTAGTGGGGAAGGTAAAGGAGCTGTCGCATGGTGAGGACGTAACCCTGCTCTGACAGCTCTCGTCTCCGGAGGACTTCTCTCGTCAGGTGTGTGATGTTTGACGTGAGAACACAGCGAGGGTTTATCAGAGCGTCTCGTCTGACAGCCGCGTCTCCCTCAGCATGTTTACATTATCCCTCACGCGCTGATGAAGGTCAGGAGCGAGCAGCGCTTCAACCTCTGGCTTCTAAACTCTTCCGAAGCACAAACCTGTATTACTTTTACATTTCAAACAATCAAACCAATCTGCATCTCTGGTTTCACCCGTAGCATCCGAGCCGCAGCGCCTCGAGCGAGTCCGTGATCCCATTCCTCACCGTATTCTAGCTAGAAGCTCAGCCCGGTGTCGTGAGGTGCATTACGAGAGTGAGGATCTGTCCCCGGAGTTCTCCAAGGCTTCTGAGCGGATGCCGAAGAGGCTCCTGGTGAAAGCCATTTCTAAAACTTAACCTGAGCTTTCAGCCCACTCTCCTCTGGAACGAAGGCCATGTCCAAAATCCGGCTACAGGAAACTCCCTGGAAAGAGCGGCAGGGTGGATGTTTGGGCCAATCCGAGGGGTGAGAAAAGATGTGTAGAACCCGCTGTTTTCAAGAGCACTTGACGCCGGCAGGAGTTGACGAGTGGTGAGAACACAAACATTCACCAGGATCCTTCAGCCGCACACCAGTGGAACGCGCTCATTCTCACGAGTTCTTTCCTTTGGCGACGGACGGGAGCCACAAACAGCTTCAACTTTTTCTTTTCTGCATTTACACACAAGCTTTTGCTCCTGGAAGATTTGAGGCATTTATTGTGTCGAGATGTTCAATGTGAAAGGAGCCTCCTCTGGACGAGGAGTTCCTCTGCGTTCTTCAGATCAGCTGCAGAGCTCAGGCTTCGTGGTGAGCATCAAAGCCACACATCAGCGAGAGCAATGGAAGCATGGACGCCGTGGAGATGCACTGGCCTCCTCTTACATGCTTTTGCAGGGAGATCCAGACGCAGCAAATGTTTATCGATGTTTTCCATCCTGCAGGTACGACATCACCCTGAGCCTTGAGAAGCCTGTTTACAGGAAACCCCTGGTTGTGAACAATCTTCTGATAATTTGGTTTATTATCGTTGAACTGCGCGGCGGAGCTGTTGCAGTCAGAAATAACACTCTTCACCTTTAAAGCTAATTACTTGTAAAGCTAACCTATCTATCTTGCTGTCCTCCCGCGTCTCTCTCTTTCTTCTCCTCTCTCCCATCGCTGGGGCAGAATACTCCGTGGCATTAAAAGATGACAAGGTCATCATCTCATGCACTCACTGGCCGACATGATTTATGAACCTCCGTAGATCCGATTCCACTTCACAATGCAGTCCCTCGCTGTCTGTGATTGACTCCCTCTCTCGCCCACAGCTCTGATCTTTCTTATTCATCCGGACGGAAGGGGGGGGGGGGGGCATTCAAGCCTCTGCTTCTCTGGGAAAATCACTTTTAGTAGCTTTTACCTTCCTTCTTGGTTTGTTTTGAGGTGTTCTTTTGTCTCTGTTCGGCCTCTAATCTTCTCAAGCTCTTGAGGCTCGGTTTGATTCTGTTCACCTCCACTAAACAGGGAGTAATCACTGCGTTAGGGTCCGGGGGGGTGGGGGGTAATTCTTCTAATAGACGTGGTGCACCCTGAACCCCTGTGTTTCCGTGTGTTTTGCATTCGGATAATACTGGGAACATATAGACTGCTGACGGTGCCCTGGATGAAAATGAAACCGGAAGGAGGCCAGATTTCTCATGGATACTCCTATCTTGGGAATGCTCTGACGGCAAGGCTTCGAGGAGACACTAAAGGCCGTTCCAGGGGTTCGGTGTATATTGATAATCACTACAGCACTTTCGTTTACGTACAGGGTCCGCTTTTATACGTGAGATTGACAACCTTTCTGAAGAACTCTCTGGAAGCTTCGCTGCGGATTCTTTAATAAACGCCTCCCCGAGCAGGAGCAATAATGAGGGAAGCCCGCTCAGAACTCCCTCACTAACTGTCTGAATCTAAATGAAATGCTAATTAAGATCGGAACGACTGGCTCATTGCGCCGGTTTTTGTGTTTAATGGTCCCAGCTTGAGAGGCTACGATGATGCACATTGTGTTTGAACACAGCCATAGAGGTTTAATGGCTTTTGGAGAACACTGACGGTGTTCTGCAGCTCAACCGAGGCCACCGTGAGCTGGGCACAAGGCATTTCCAATCCGGATCAACCCTGCCTCTCGTTCCGCGCACCTTTACTTCCCGAGAGTGTAGCCAAACTAGCTTTGGGATGCAAACCTCATCTTCATGTTAACCCAGTCTGAAAGATGCTCCCAGTGCAGCAATCTTCTGCTGCTGTCTCTACAAACTCACAGTGATGGAGAAGGAGTGCCGTGCGGGCCGGAGGATCTGTGTGAGAACGCACGGCTGCGCCGGGAGAGTAATGAGCTGTAGCAGACCAGACTAAGTGGCTAATGGGCTGTGAAGTCATTAGCGCACGCCGCCCACTCGCTCTCTATCTGCCTCTCCGATGCTTTCATTGCTTGCCTCACTATACACACAAATTAGCATTTTTGTCAAAGCTAATGTACACAAATAAACAGTTATTGTACTGGGCATTTCTCTCCACTAGTCCGTCGCCGGGGTGAAGGACTTCTGCTCAGATCGGAATTATAAGAAGCATGAGGCACCAGATTAAATAAGCACCACTTCTTACATCAATTATATATAGATATAAATCTCCAAGGCAGACCTTCAGCTCTCTCTGCAGTTCTCATCTGGGATCAAGAGCAGGAGATTGAGTTAGGACACTCCAGGATCTGCCTGGGCTTCTTCTGGAGCTGCTGCTTTGAACCTGGTTTGTGTTTTGGGTCATTGGAATCATTCTGCTGGAATCTTCACGCAAAAAAAGAAGGTTCTCCCCAAGGTTTAATGGTGCATCGATCCTCGTGTAGTTGTCCTGTTCCTCAGCAAAAGGACTCCCCCAGGGCACGATGCCTCCAGGTCGAGGTTTGAAGGTAGGGATGTTGCTTTGGGTTCATCACATCATTCCTCCTGAAGCGATGCAACACTCTCGAAATCTCCTGAACTCCATCCTGCCGTTTACTACCCCAGAGCACGGTAGAACCCACCTGGCCTGCATGAACTTCACCAATGCTGCTCCACCACCTCTCTACCGCAGCCTCATTTACCCTCCAAATCAAACCTGATTTGCCTCTTTCTTTCTTTTCCTCCTTCTGTAACATGTTCTTGCCTCCTCTGATGCGTGTGCGCTCCAGCATCGTTCAGGGACAGTGGCCAAGAAGATCTAATGTGAGAAATATTTTTAAAATCTTACTTTCCGTTCATCTTCAATAACCTTGAGAATGAAATGCTTCAGAAACACGTCTTTTTCACTTGGAAACTCTTCCTCTATTGAATCCCCTGCCTTCACACTTCAGTGCTGCGAGGAACGGTGATCTGCAGCGTCTGCGGTCGGTTTGTGAAATAGCTCCACACTGAGCTAGGACGGAATCTGCTGGTAACAAGCCTGAGACGCTGCCGTGATCTTCACTGTGCCTTTGGTGAGAAAGCTCCCAGCTCAGGGTCGTGGTCGTACATGTGACTAGAAGAGCTGATGGAGGGCGTTCGCTGCACCTTGTGCGGGGCTGATTTTCTCGTCTCGAGCTACTCTGTGAACATTGTGCTGAACAAACGCCTTGGCTTCCTGTTGTTTCAATGTGTTTGGGCTCTAATGTTAAACTATTGTCACTATCTGCCAAACCTTTGCTCCGTGTTCTTTGAAAGGTTTTAGCAGCGTTGTTTTCCTTGATCTTCAGTAAAGCCCTAAACTTTTATCTGCCGGAATAGGAAATGTTTCACACGCCGGTCACATCACAGACTCGAGATTGAAACGACTCCTGTTCCTGTGTTTTGAAAGGCTGACATTCACAAGAGCAACATACGAACATATGATCCATGAAGGGTCCACGAGCTTTGAAGAGCGGTGCTCTGGTGAAGGTTAGGTCACTTCCTGCAGGGGTGCGTCCAGCCCTGGAAACACTGCAGCTGCTTGGAGCCGTGTTTAGAGATCGCTGAAGGATGCGGCTATGAAACGTGATGCACGACTAAAAACAGTCTCCGTCACATTTAGCGAATCAAACGGTTACATGAGCTTTTCGTGAAGTAGCTCAGTTTAGCAAGCGCTCGCTGCTGTGCCGCGTGTGGGGAATCCCTCTCTTAACCGACCCAAGGAGCATTTCCCTCGCTGAACCTGATCACAGTCTCAGCTTTGATTCATTTAGAGCTGTTCCTCCCCAGGATTACACGCGTGTCTGCCGGGGCAGCGGCGTGCGGCTTGTAATAATAGAAGGATTAGGAAATAATTTGTTTGAATGAGGTTACACATTAGGTAATCAGACACAGACTAAACATGTGAGACTAAACATCTCATCCTCATCCATGAAGCATCCCAGGGTGTGAAGGATCTCCTGAAGTATACAGTTCCCAGAGACGGGTTTCTCCTGGATCTCAACAGGTAACAAACTTCGACACTAGATCTTAAATAATGCTGGGAGCTTAAAATCAGGATGAGCTCTTTAACAGCCTCTGAGAAGGCTCTCCCAAGGTTCAGGGGTTTGTTTATTGGGGTTTTTGTCCCAAATCTGATTCCTGAGGCTCATTTGTGAGGTCAGACCCTGGTGCTGGAGGTCTAGCTCACAGGATTTACTCGAATTCATCTCAAAGGTGTAAAACTCTTGACTCGTCTGCACTGGGGATCTGCAGCGATGTTGGGAGGGACCTTCAGCATCTGCCTGAGGAGTCCTGAGCAAACATCTGGATTTTTTGCATGAATTACATTCCCTTTGGCTATAAAAAATATTTTGATGTAATTGATTAGCCGTTAATAAATGTTGAATGACCCACCAACCGCTTAAAACACTCTAGTGTCGTCATACATGTGTCAGAGGTAGTCAGGGGCCAGTCGAAACATATACCCGCTCCCTGCCATTGGTCCATTTGATGCCATCAGTTTACACATCCTCTAACTGAAATTATAAACGAAAACTCAACTCTGATAAAAACACCACCGAACTTTGTCTGGGTGTCAGTGATCCAGTAATCACCCACTGAATCAGTCACCCAATCAGAGCACTCCTCCAATCCAGCTCCATGAACCTCCCCGCTCATCAGATCTCCATGATCGCTTCCTTACTTCTTGGATCTCTGTGCTTTCTTATGGGTCCATTTCATTAATGAAAAGGTGTACAGTGTTCTATTATTGTTGTGATGAATAAATATACTCTAGATCAAACTATAGATCTATTATAAATAAAACGGTATTTCTGATGTTTTGTGTGTAAGTTTTAAAAGGCAGTAAAACTTTTAGAGAGGAGCTCATGCGCACACTGCTCTGCAGAGAAGAAGCTCTTATAATGTAAGAGTTGTAGAATTAAACTCTGTCTCTGAGCGAATCTTCTCCCTCTATCTTCAGTGTGACCTTGACGAGAAGATAATGAAGAGCAGAGATAAGATCAGCCGAATCTCCCAAGAACTATGTGGCCTCAGAAATAGACTTCACTTGGGGCCAGATCCTCAGAACCTGCCGCACAGCCTCCTCTCTCTCTCTCTCTCTCTCTCTCTCTCTCTCTCTTCCTGAGTTCAGCTTGAACAGAAATACATCTTTCACTTTCTTGACAGACAGTTTTACTACAAACATGTTGTTTAACGTCATATTCTCTTTTTCACACCCTTCTTTTCTCTCTCCCTCCCTCTGCCTGAGTGAATCTGTTAGCGCCTCGAGCGGAGCATCTCATGCTTGAGCGCATCTGACTGAACATGTGACACAACAGCTCTCAGAGCCAGTGGTTTAACCTCTGCTGAGAGACAGATGAAGCTCCACATGGATCATTGAAGAGCAGTTTTCCTGCAGGGTCTGAGTTTGAGGAACATTCAGCTTGAGTTTTAAAAGTGAAGGTGCTGTGTGCATCTGAGAAAGAGACTTTAATGAGAAAGAGTCGACTCAGAGTCACTGAAACGACGCATTAATAAAACTTTATTGATGAACATCTTTTTAGTGTGTTACAGGAAGTGATGGATCCTGCAGTTCGTCAACTGAACACAAGAGGCTGAATCCAGAAGAGAGCTGGTTCTGTTGAGAGATGGTAAAATTCCCACCGTTATGGCTAATAAAACATGTTTCCACCCCTGGCTCCACCATCTTTTGCAGTATTGTTTGCTTTCGACGAAATCAATGACACGGTTAATTTCATCAAATGTTTAAGAATTCACAAAGATGAATGAAGGATTTCAAAACAAGTACAACAACTGAAAATACTACACACGTCTCTGGCGAGGGAACAATAGGGAAACATGGTAGAAAGCTCAAAAAAGTAGATTTTTCCTAAATTAAAGACAAGGTTTCTTGATTGTCCTTTGGCTACACCCACCTCTGTGCATCCTTTACCTATTTTTGATTATTCTGAAGCTACAAGATGGTGATGGCTGGCGACTCTAGGACGGCGGAGGAGACTTCATCCGAGCCCTATGGGTGATGTCACAGACAGTGGCTACACCATCCCCAATTCTAAGTGGATTATGTGGCATCTGACAGTGTCTGAAAGGCAGGGGTGACCCCAGGGTCAGACAAGGGTCCCTTTCTTTGTGTTCCTTATACTGCTCTACATGCATGCAATGCTGGATTCACAAAACATTAACAACTGATGGATGCTGGTTATTATCTGGACAAGCCTCTTCCTCGCAGCCAGTAAGTATGAAAATAACAATAACCACAGAGTGCATCATGTTAAAGATGGTTTTAGTACAAACAATTCAACCTGTGGTTGGAGATTTCCAAAACCAAATAATGAGTTCTAATAATGAGAACAATTTTTTTCTTTAAGTTCAATTATTGAGTCAAATGTTGTATTTTATTAATATTTTAATATTCTATTTGATTAATATTTTACAGCAGAAACAATGCATTCTATTTGTTTTCTGGCGTTTTGTAGTTTTTCAGTTGATAAATAAAGGTTTTGACCTGCTGGTTATTTTCTCTATTGTATATGGCCACTGCCGGAGTGTCCGGGCAGCCGTTACTCAGCTAACGGTCGTTCGGTTGCCTAGTTACGAGCTGTCAATCATCTGGTCAGATTCTCGAGATATATTTAATGTTTATTTTCCTTTCTGTTAATATCACACTTTGATCAGTTATTTAAAATCCTGGTCATCCACGTTTTTATTTTATGTTTTATTAACTAATCTTACAATTGGTTATGTTCAAATTGTTTCTGGATGATTAAATAACGATATTTTGAGAGAATATTAAAACGCTTGAAATCAAGGTCATTATTATCTTAAAATTTAAATCCACGATCCTCTCAAAGAGCATTGTGGGTAATACCTAACCGGAAATCGACCTTGGACCGGGTGAGATTCTTTTTATTTCTACTATTGTTTAGGAGACACTTATGAAAGACTCTGAACTAAACATTTAAAATAATATTCCGTTACAATCTAATTATTTCGTTTGTTCGATTTGCTATTCCGTCTGTTTGCTGCATCAGTGAGCAGCTTTTCTGTTTGCGAGACCAACATGAGCAATTAATGATGAAAATATAATTTTTAGAAAATCTAAACACGCAAGCCTCCCTCGTCTCTTCCATCTCCAGCGATATTTCTGCTGTAAAGAGTTTGTTCAGAACATTTGTTTTTAAGAGAGCAGGGTAAACCCGGGGACTCATTTCTCATGGGTTTTGTCTAGTAAACAAAGACACATTAAATATATATTACGGTATATATATTGGACATAACTTAAAAAATTTTTATTGGTTTTAGAATCTCTGCTACTACTTTTTGAATATATTTTGGTAAAAGCTTGTTTTTAGAAGTTATTGCATCTCTACTGTGGACAAAGTCCTTTTTTTATTATTATTTAATATTTATTATTAATAACCACGTGAGTGCAGGAAGCAGTCTGATGTAGAGGCTGTTCCTGTGATCGCTTCTGAGCATGTGCAGACCTCTGCTCGCGGTGATATCAGCCCCCGAGCCCTGCTCATTTCAGCGTGAGCTGCTTAGCTTAAATCCCTAACCTTAAAATATAGGTTAAAAAAAAAGACCTTAAAATATAAATGAGGTAAAACTGTCGTTGCGAGGATAGATGGTGTTCGAGGTTGCAGGTGTAAAGGAGGATGTGATCCGCCCGCCGCCTCTTGAGTCCTTCTCGTTCACAGGAAGTACAATAATAATCCATGAGAAGAAGCTGCAGATTGAATCCATTTGAGTCTGATCCTAATTTATTTAATCAGAGTCACTTTATTCTACATTTTTATGGAGGATTACATGCAACTAAATGCAATTTACATGTATTACTTATATTTTTAAGGCTTGAAATGAAAGTTTGGGCATTAAATTCTGTCAGGGCCTGCGTCAAAGCAGTTAAACCAGTCTCAGGAGCCTGATTGGAAATGTTTGAGCTCCACTGTACCTTCATGAGCAGTAATACGGGGAACAGCAGCAGGTTCAAGGAGACTGAAGTGATGGGAGGACAGCCAGAGAACAGGGAGCAGAGCAGGCAGCAGAGACGGCAGGGTCACTTTGTTTTAACTTTGGTTCATCAGGAGAGGGGCTGCAGTGATGCAGAAGCAGACTGAATAAATAGGGACGTGTGCCTTATCTGAAACCTTTTCTCGTGTTTTGGGAAACTTTAGCAGCTCAAACTAGAATATGTGTCTAAATGACACGTCCACAATCATCATGATCTTATTATCAAATAAATAGAATAAAACTATTCTGAATCACTGCACTTTTCCCGTGTTACTGTGTGTTCTAAAATGATGTTTTATCCTGGTTCTTTTGTGCTGTTTTTGTCTCCTGCTGTCTGGTGATTGATTCAGTTTACCCTGTGTGATTTCTCCCGATCAGGACGTCCTTGACGAGGCACCCGGTGGTCAGGCGGATGTTCTTCTGAAGGGAAGTTTCATCCGGAAAGAGGGAAGGATGCTTTCTTCTCAGTGGGACTGAAGGTAAGTGTTGGAAAATTCATGAACAACGAGCTGGAAATCGTGGAAGCGAGATATAATAAAGCTTTGCAGACATCCGTGTAGAACTGCAGGTAAAAATAAGTAATTTTATATAAAGTGAGCCACTTGTGTGTGTGATTGGGAATGGAGTGAAAAGATGGTATGTGGGTGGAACGGAGGTGGAGAAATCGGAAAACAGACCATCTGTGACCGCATTCGTCATTCTGCAGACTTTTAAATCAATCAGAGATTATTCAAAATGACCCGAAGAGTCTATGGGATTGTCTCTTTAGGAGCTGCCTCTAGTGGTCAGCCTATGAATTACAGCTTCGTAAGTGGAGGAAGCTGCTGAGGCTTAATGAATGATCTTTCGGTTTATTTCCTTTTTCTATCATGCAGCTACACGTGTGAAAGCTGAAGGTTGTTGCAGAAAACAAAGAGAGTACGGGAGTGCACTGCAGGATGGGTAACAGATGAGCCTTTAAAAATAACAGATGCAGTGTGTAATGTGTGCAGTGTGAAGCAGCGGTCCCTCGTGTGCTATAAAGACATCTTTAAGAGAGAGTCGCAGCAGCACTGATAAATCTCACCGTGACAGACCGCAGAGAGCATCACTGTCATGAACAATTCAGAAGCCTGGCTCTAACCGCAGCGCAGTGTTTGCTTGATGCAGCTCCGAAGACACCCTCGGCCATTTCATCATGATGGCGCTTCTCTCTCTCTCTCTCTCTCTCTCTCTGAGCTCGGAGAGATTCAGAGGAACGGTCCGGATGGAGATGATTCAGGGGGGTGTTCTCGGCACCACTATAACTCTGCGTCTGTAATCAGGAATATTGCAAATGCAAATCCGGTTTGAGTAAATGGCTTGGCAAGCAAGTTTGATGGTGCAACCCTTTAAAACGGCACAAACCGTGCATTTACCAGAGCAGTTAATGTGAAATTTACTGCTCTTTCATTGGGTTGTCTACTACAGTTCACTTACAGATATAAAATAAATCTGCTTTCATTGCCAGCAGGAAGTGCCGATGCGTTAAATGGCGATTTCCACTGCACGGTACAGAACAGTTCGGTTTTCTTGCGTTTCCATTGTTTTAGTGGCACTTTGGAGCGGAAATGTCTGGTTTGTGGTGTTTTCACTGCTCTGCCGGTTACCTCGTGTGACGGTGGTGTGTTGCTCTGTTGGCCGCAGTGGAAGAGCTCTTCTGGAAGAATGGTCCCATAAAACTCACTCCTACACCTTGAGGAGAGCCTTCCTAGAAAAGCGGAAGCTGTGACGGTGGACACCTGAGAATGGCAGTCACCTGGTTGATCTGAAGGTGCTCTGTGCAGTAATTCCTATCGAGCGCGTGGCTCTGGTTGCAGCTCCGGTTAGTGTTTGAGTGTGAGCTTCACCGCTGGCAGATGCCTCACCTAGTGAAGTGGCTAAACCTGCTGCCTGGAAAGCCCTTTGCCGTTCAGATAATCCAATCTTTAGTGTAAGTTAATGGAATTGCTCCCTCTTGGTTCGGCAGAAGGGTTTGGCGAGGGCTTGGGGGTTGAAGACTTACAATCCCCCCTCGTCCCGGGCCGAGCAGTGCTGCGCTGATAAGACTAATGGTCTTCCTTTGAGGACCCTGCTCTTCTCTCTCCTTATTAGTCATTTATCACTGCTGCCAGCCTGGCTGAGCCATAATTACTCTGGCCTTATCCCCCTCGTGCTGTCATGTCGGAGAGCGAGAACGGGAGTGAGAGAGGCCGGCACCGGAGCGCCGCTCGTTCTCTCCATTACAGCCATTGATGAGCGTGAAGCTGAAAGAAGAGCTAATCAACAGATGCGTCTTCCGCGTGTGTATTTATTTAGCGGCTGTGTGCCGTGTGGGATGCCAAGGGCAGGGGGCGCTCTCGTGTCGAGAGGAATCAGTGCTGGTTTCATCAGCATCTGGTGTCAAAGTGCTCAGCTCTACGGCGGAAGAGAACCGGTTTAAAGCCTGGTGCCGGTAGGTGTTTCTAGTGGTGTCTTATATTTGGATCTGTTTATTTCTCACTAGTTTAAGTTCCAAACTTTCGGGATCTTTGGTTCCTCCTTGTTCCGCCTCTGCAGCCTTTGTTCAATCACAACGAGGTAGAGACTCTCTTCTTTAAGCCGTCACAGATTCGTAGATTGACTCGCTCGGAACTGAAGCCCAGGTGTTTCCGGGGCTATGAGAACAAGGAACACTTCTCCGGTTAGATATAAGTATACACACGTTTGCTGCAGGGTATATAAGTATACTGTATAAAAACGTTCTAAGCATGGTGAACGCTGGGGGAGAACAATGGAACAAAGAGATGGGTGTGGAGCACATAAACCCCACAGATGTTGGGGAGACGGCTGTGGAAGCGGAGCTGTGGTTCTCTCTCTCTCGTGGAGCTGCTGCTGTTGTGTTAAAGTCGCTGGTTTTAACAGGAATTTTATGGAGCGCTGCTGTTAATGGGTTTCAGGAATAAAACGGAGCAGCCGGAGGCTTGGAGATGACACTAGAATAAACCTCGAGAAGAAGCCAGTGATGGATAGCCTCTCCTTTCTACAATTAAAGCCTGGATTCACATAACAGCCATTAAAGGCTGTGCTGGAGAAATGAGAATTAGCATAACGAGCGCCGTGATGAAACACGTTTATAAACAGGATTTCATCGGCCCACGCTCCGGCTCCGGGTCCCTCACCTGGATGTTTTCTGTTACACGAGACACGCTGCAGTAACCTCTAGACTCCAGTTGCAGGCTTTTCTCTATTAATGTTCTGCTAATATTAATGCTTTCGCTTCAAGAGACAGAGACATGCGACGCTTTATAGCACAAGCTTCTAACCGGCGCGGCTTTTTTTCCACGAGTGCGGCACGGTTCGCTCACATTCAGGAGAAAGATCAATCTGAAAGATTTTCTGTTTAGAAACATTTACTGTCCTTGGAGTACAGTGGAGTACAGCCGCGTTACACAAGAACCCCACAGCACCAGGAGTGAAGCTCCATCCCTCACCAATTAAACCGAGGTCTAAAAATCCCAGACTGTTCTTATGACCGATGGTAATCCCTGTTTCTGATTGGCTCCATCGCTCAGCCTCCTCTCCATCAGTAATCGGTGTGCAGAGAAGGTTCCGCAGCATCATCTCGTCCAGGAAGGTTAAACCTTTCACTCCTGGCCCTCAATGGAGATCTGATGAATCAGGAAACTCTAGAGATCCTCGTCTCACAGTTTGATCTGCTGCACCAGGAAGGATCTGATGAGAGGGAGGCCCCGAAACATGTGGTGACCCACACTTCTCAGATCTACAGCTTGGGGAAGGAGCTCATCCCACATTCATGTGTGGGACCTTGCTGTAGATCAGGCTGCATACACCTCCCTCCACCTCCTCTCCCCGTTCCCCCTCTGTTCACTGTGGTGGAAACCCTCCCTCCTTCCCAAGCGTTCATTCACTCTCGAGTCCCTTTCATGAGGAGATTCTGTATCACAATGTCTTCCTTTCCAGCTCAAAGTGTGTGCTTCATTCTCTGTGGGCGACGTCTGGGGGAAAGCTTGAAAGCGCCGCTTCTCAGTCGATTAATCACTCCGGAGCCGCTCCACCGAGCTCGCCGCTCCCCATCTAATCCTCTCTTTTACCTCCTGCCCTCCCAGGACAGGAACAGAACCTTGGGCATCGCTGGAGGAAATTGAAAACACGAGTGAACAATGGGGCAGTGGCAAAAACAAACAGCTTTTATGGAACAACACGCTTTGCTTTATAAAGAAAACAATAGAGCAGCTCTTTGTGGAAGTGAACACTGTACACAGCTCCGAGCACGAGCCTCAGCATCAGCATCATCAGCATCATCAGCATCATCATCATCATCATCATCAGCATCATCAGAGTGTCAACAGAGAGAGTCAGAACCATCCAGAGATTCAGTCATTGATTATTATTTATCTGTATTTTATTTACCGTGCTTCACTACTTCCATCACTTTCCTTCGGCTGACTCATCTCGTCCCAGAGCGTTCCAACTGATCTGACACAGACTGGTACCACTAAAGGAATTCTGGGAAAAAAAACTGTCACTCAAAGTGAGATCCTCATAGAAACAATTGTGGAGGTTATCTGTCTACACAAGAACCACTGTGCAAAAGTGTTCGAACCCTCGGTTCTAGGTACAAAAATATTGTTCCGTTGAGACCTCTGACAGAAATGTGATTGTGTTAATCATAGTAGCAACTTAACTTTTTATGACATCACTGACATCCCTAACAACCAAACTGTTTACCCTAGCAACCAATTTTTCTCAGCGTAGGAAAATGATCCTGGAGTGGGGGTTGGCTTATGTCACTCAGTTGGTAGAGCAGTGCGCTAACAACACAAAGGTTGTGAGTTCAAATCTCAGGGAAGGCAGAAACTGACGAAAAATGTGAAACTGTAAGTTGCTTTGGATGTACGCGTCTGCCACATGCATAAATGTAAATGAGCAACAGAACGCCCTCCATCGACGTTCACAGCAATCCTAAGAACTGAGTTTTCAGCAGCAGACGGTGGTAAGCACGGAGTTCCATCGCTCAGCCGTGTTTCTCAGACTCTGAGGTTTTTCCTCTGTTTCTGGGTTTGCTGCAGTTTTGAGCTTTGCTCCTTTCACTTGTGGAATTCCATGGGCTTTAATTTTTAGATCCACTTCTTTATATCTTTCCTGTGAAGCAACAGCTTTGTTTACACCTAGAGGACCATTCTTCCTCTTAAAGATTCCTTTTGTCTCTTCGATCTTACCAGCCTCACGATCAAGCTTCTGGGAGCACTCCAGGCTCGATCTAAAGAGCTGCCAACCTTCACGCCAAAGCTCCGACACCTGCACCGTGTCTTTGAATGTGCCAGGACCAGCAAAAGAACCTGAATCTGCAGGTGATCCAGATCCAGAAGAGCTTGAACAACGGTTTCCTTTCCTTTAACTGCAAGGACTATTAGCGTGTGTTCAGGGGTCGGTAACCCGGTTTGAGGTGAGCGGGAGCAGAGTTTCAACAACAGCCCATTTCAAGCAAACGTCCTGAAAGACTCGTGGCAAGGTCACAGCATTGGTGGTCTCCAATTTTGTGAAAGAAACGCCCTCATCTCCATGAAGGAGACGGGTCTTACCTGTGACCATCCCCCGTGTGACCTCTAATTTCAGCCCGTGATGGATGATCCCCAGCGCACGGACATCCATTTTTCTGCCCAGGAAGTGAACCCCGGTCCGGGGTGGGTGGCTCTAGCTGTGGGAAATCTTGTTGGAACAACAATAGCAATGATAACAGCCGTGACAACACTATGGATCATCTTCGCAGGGGGATCTCGTGGGAAAAGCTACGGCATTTGAGGAGGAGGCTCAGAGATTAAAATATACCTCACTGCACTAACCCAGCCTGGCTCTCACTGCAGCCTCTGAAGATCACATGACCGAACATTTGGTCCTTAATTCTGATCTTGTCATCACAGTGCTGAGCAAAAGTTTGCACACCCCTCTAAATGTTCATGATGTTCCTTTTAATAAATCCTTGCAAACATTCAGTGAAATCGATCATGTAGGAGACAAACACGGGAAATAAAGTTTATATGATGTATGGAAAGTGTGCTAGAATTATCTGAAGCGAACGAGGCCTGGTCGTTTCTCGTGACGCATCTTTCCAGATCCTCCATCTGCATTCGAGTGTGGCTCACTGTCGGCTCGTGTTATTTCCCCTCATCACCGGCCTCGCTCCGTGTCCCTCTCGATCCATCAAAGGGGAAGTCCACTGCAGCTGGGATGGAAGCGCAGGCAGCATCCACGTAGCGCCGCTAATCCCCACATCATCATCATCATCATCCAGACATTAATAATGGATGTTTGATTTGAAATTCAGATGCATTCATCGAGGCGTGACTGTGTTAAATCATTCAAACGGGTCATTCAGAGGTAACCATTTTTATTGATTGTGATTA
The DNA here is from genome assembly GCA_007224835.1 of Danionella cerebrum. Lineage (NCBI taxonomy): Eukaryota > Metazoa > Chordata > Actinopteri > Cypriniformes > Danionidae > Danionella > Danionella cerebrum. The sequence continues at coordinate 422,900 of SRMA01027312.1, read as the reverse complement.
TATTTCAGCAGGCGTCACAGCCCTCAGCTCAACTCTAGATGTTTCCCAGCAGAGAGCCAAGTCTGCTGGGGGTTCTGATGATCCTGCTTCTAATGGGTGATCCAAAAACGACCACACAACACTTTCGAAGCTTGCATTTCAATCCTTTCTCTGAAAACACAAACTCTAAAAAAACGAGAAACATGGTGGCTACAGAAAATGTGCAGAAGCAAAAAGCAGCCTGTGATCCAGGAGTCCCAGTTAGCGCTGGAGGAAGCCCGGTGAGCAATGGAGATGCAGGACACTGACCGGATATATCTTTCCTGGGTGCTTGAAGGATGAGGTCCTCAGCTGGTGTCTGTGAAGATGAGGAGACACATGGAAGTTCCACCTGGAATAAGCTCATGACCCATCTGAGCAGCCGAAATGAGGATCGTGCTGCTGTTACTCTCGTGGCGTACGGCAGGATTACATAAAGATGCTTCCTGTTTCATCACCGAACAGAACCGCAGTGTTTCTGCAAGCTCAATGCTGAACACTTACTTTAATAATGCACAAATTAGAAGATTTAAAAGTGCTGTGAGAAACCTGTGTTTGTGTGCTGAGGTGCTGAAAATATCTTCCTCGGCTAACTCTGAAAAACGATGGATTCTGTTATTTGCAAGATAACCGTCGGTGACGGATGCTGCTCTTTAGAGAGAGCTCCACTGCAGCACCAGACCGGTCCTGAGCTAAACAGCTCCTCAGCTATTAACCCCGACCGCGGCGCTGGATGAGCGCCTCAACCTCATGTCTCTGTTTCTCTGATGATGGACTGCCGCCTTGTCAAGGTGATGGAGACAGAGCTGCTCGGGTGGCGCTCGTTTCACCACGAACACAAATAACCTCTTCGACGTGAAGCCTGGAATGAAAATAGTTCCTGTGATTTCTCCTCGTGAGGATTCAGACGCCCCGGACTGACAGCGGAGAGCGGCAGTGACGTGCTGCCATAGCTGGCCGTCTCTCCTCCGAAGCGTGGATCAGCAGGAGTTTGCCCCCGCAGTAGTTTATCTTGGGTTACCGGACGCTCTCCGTGAGCCGGGTCAGGCCCCAGGGCAGGCCAGCACAGCACTTCTTCATTACGCCGTGTGCTAACCTTGCAACAATACAGTGACATCCTCGTTTTTCATCAGAGTACAGCTCTGCTCTCCGCTGCCAGAGGAGCACGAGCAGGGGCCATCCGCCACGGAGAGAAAACAGTGCAAGTCAACACATTTAACCTGAGTCCGTGGATCCGGACGGATTTCAGGGAAACCGCGCCGTTTAAATCCCAAAACAAAACACCACAACGCCTGGTTCGTAACGGAAGAGATTAACATTCTTTTCAGAAAAGAGTGAGGTGCACACACTCCGTTTGCTTTTGTCCATGTTCAGTTTTTTTTTTATTGAAGTTTTCATTTTAAATGAAAAAAAAACAATAATTAAGCAATAACTATGTTTTTAAAAGAATTTATTGACGCATCTACGCGATACGTGTACATCTGGATGGGTCAGCTGTTCCATTGTGCTTTAACCTGAGAATTTCATTAAACTGGGCACTCCAGACGCCTGCGCTGGTTTCCATCTGCTCCATTAACAGATCATCGCTGCTGGATGAGGAGCACACGCATAAAACCAATGTTTTTTTTATGTTGTGTGTTTCTTTCATCTTTTTGAATCGTTCCCGTTGTGTAAAGTGAAGCCTTAAAGTGCTTGAACCCTGTTAACTGCTGCTTGCAACTATTTTGCGTAAATTATTGTAATAAAAAGGTATCTATTTCTGACAATGAAACGGCTAACGTTTTCATTGGTTAATTTCCCACAGCAATCATCGCTGTTTTTCTAGATGTTTCTATGGATCCGGAAGCTTTTCCACATCGTGTTTTTCCTAAAAATGACTTTGGCGCTTCTCACGGTCGGTTCAGTTTGAAAGTGACTGATGTGTTTTCAACAGTCAGCGCGCCGCTCTCTAAAGCGGATCATTAACTTCACGTTAACTTCACCGCAGTCATCACCGGCATCACTGCTGTTTGCTTAACCCAAAGCACACCTCACCCTCAGCGTTAAACGTCTGAACATCACCAGCTTTGAGGACGTCACACACAGCATCTTAGAATAACACGTTTCTCTCCTTTCAAATTTGAAATTGATTATATTTTAATCCCCTCGCCTGATGGTTGAGTTCACATCTCCGTGATCCTCCAGGAACGGTCTCTTTTTAGGTATGAATTTAATTGTAGAGAGACCCCAGAAACAGTCCATCAGAGTAGGGAAGTGATCCGGCTTGAAGGACCAAGATGTTCGATTAATTCTGAGTAAACAATAAAGAAATCACAGAGCCTGCTGGGGATTTTACTGTAAGATGTTATGTAATGGGGACAGCAAGTGAACACTACTGAAAGGACCTCCTAATACAATGTGAAAAGAGTAACAGAGATCGCTAGAGCGAACACACACAGAGATCTAGTCTCCAGCTGATGCCTTTATCTCACAGGAAACAGTTTATGGACCGTTTCCAAAATCTGAAGGAAGTTCGAGTTCATTTAATCAATGTGATTACACACAGTATGTAGATTGAATGGAAGTAAACGGAGTGAAATCACATTTGAGAATTGTTCCGTCAAAGCAACTGGAAAAAGCTCTCGGCAGTGATGAGTTTGTGCTGGTGCAGCAGGAAGTGCTCTGATTAAAGGGAAGTTCTGTGTATTCTCTCATTTCTCCTCAGATTGTTTTCAAGCTTGTGTTCCTGTTTATCGCAGCAGCTAGAACGATCCATCATGGGATCCAGTGATCGATTGCTGAGCCGCCGTGGATGCTCTCTTATTGTCTCCTCTTACCGCCCTCAGCAGCCGTCTCAGCTGGAAACGCAGCTCGATGCATGTCAGAAGTGCAGGCAGTCACAGGAAGTCTAATGCTTCACAGAATTGAATATTATCTGTGATTATTTTAAATGTTACTCGTTTTTTTACCACAGATAACTTTTATATTTGTCCAATCAAATCTGCCAGCCGATCTAGAGCCCGCCCCCTCTCTCTATTCCAGCCAGTGTCTGTACAATCAACACAGAGCTGACCAGAGACCTTCAGAAGCACCACGGATGGACCATGAAGCATAAAGCCCTTTGTTGGGTGCATCTGTCCAACTGCTCATTAATGCAAACTCTTAATCAGCCAATCACATGGCAGCAACTCAACTCAATGCACTTAGGAAGACGTGGTGGAGAATGGCCCTCAGAATCAGGAAGAAAGGTGGATTGAATGGTTGTGAATGTGGTGATGTTGTTGGTGCCAGACGGGCTGCTCTGAGGCAGATGGGCACCAGCATCAGGAGACCAGACCAGGTGCCACTCCTGGAGCTAAGAACAGGAAACTAACGCTAGAGTTAGTTCGAGTCTCGAGTTCTGCTTCGGATGCTGGGGTCAGAATTTGGCGTCAGCAACATGAAACCATGGGTCCATCCTTCCTTATATCAATGGTTCTGGTGTGGGTGGGGGGGATTTCCTTGGCACACTTTGGGGTGATTGGAACCAATTGAGCATCGTGTCAGCACCACGGACTCACTGAGTATCGTTTAGACCACCTCCAACCCTTTATGACCACAGTGTCGCCTTCTTGTGGTTGCTCCATGTCATAAAGCCCAAGTCATGTCAGACTGGTTCCTTGAACATGACGAGGAGTTCACTGTACTCAAATGTACAGTCTCCAGATCTCAATCCAGTAGAGCAGCATTGGGGTGTGGTGGAACGAGAGATTCGGATCAATGGATGCATGATGCTCTCGTGTCGATATGGAGAAACTCAGAGGAACGTTTGGGTTGTGTGTAAAGGACCAAACCTCCTTCAACGAGTTTGTGAGCGCACACTAGAGATCGCATCAGAAGAAATCAGTCGATGTCACGAACACAACAACGTTTGTGTTTCTGCTGCGCTCTGGAGCGAGCTTCTGGCCCAGTGCACCTTTCAGGACAACGAGGAGCAGCAGTCTTCGAGCGAGCATCAGGACATTAGAGCTCTGCATGCTGGGAATAAGTTCCTCTTCATGTAATATTCATTAGCCTCAAACAAAACGCTCCCCCGTCACGCGTTTCTGCAGCGCTGCAGTCGGTCTATAGAGCGGCGCTCCTGTCTGCTGTGATGAGCACTCGCTGCAGAGAGGAGTTCAAGAGAAAGAAAATCACTCGACAAAAACCTGTGCTCCTCAAACTTCTGCTGAAGGTCATCGTGTGTGTGTGTGACTTCAGTACGATTTCAGTAGCTTCAACGTTATTGTCATTAAACTTGGTTTCTACTCTAGAAGAAGCAAGAAGTACGTCTCGAATGATCGAGCAGCTCCAGAGCGGGGAGGAGCCGCCTGAGCTACAAGCTCCAGTCGCCAAGTTTCTTCTCTTCCACACATTCCACAGACAGGTGTCTGTGAGGTTGGAGCACCAGCAGCTCAGCGCGTCGTGATGAAAACGCATCACATGACCGGAGTGAACTGGGCCTGGAGGCAGAGCATCATTTGAGATGCAGTGTCTTCTGCAGGAGTTGCTCCACTGGCTTTTCTGAAGTCCACAGTTCTGCTGATCCCATTCTTTCCAGGAGGTCTTTCAGGGACAAACGCTTGAATCTCTTCGAGGCGAGTTCTTTCATTCTGAGAGCAAAGGAAGTATTTCTCAGAAGCTTGTGTATGTTTATGACCAGGAACAGATCCGCGAGTGCCGCCGATGCCTCGCGCAGGGATACCTCGCTGTGATTAATGAGCTATTGTTGCACAGAGTGTATCTTAGCTGGAGCCGTCAACTTTATCAAGCGTTGAGTCCCAGGCCTCCGCTGGAGAGCTCTGACCGCTTGCCCTAAATCCTGACGCCTTCACCCCGATGAAGAGATAACGCTGCCCTTGTTTGCTGCCGGACGGACCCCGAGAGTGGGAGTGCGTCCTTCCCCTCTGATAAATCACACGAGGTTTATTTCCGGTCACGCACAATGTGAGGCGTTCAGAGGAATCCCAGCGCTCGCCCCGCGCATGATGCATGTGTGTTTCACAAGAGACGGACACAGATTCCACGACTAGAGGGAGGCAGATGGGAGCCGCCAGGTTTGAAATGAAGTGCACCGGAGCGCAGCTGTTAAATCTGGGCTGCTTTCCCACTCCTCGCACAAGACGTCCTGCTAACAACGGAAAGAGCCGAGGGATCGCTTTCCTGCAGTATTGTATCTGAAACAAAAGCACGTCGTTATCATAATCAGGCTGAAGATAAGAGTGGAGCAGACACGCTCCTGAAGTTCCTCTCGCTGCACGAATGAGGGTGAGGGGGCAGCAATCTGGAGCGTGAACCTCGGCTGGACCTTGAAGGCTTCGCTGATGGACGTCTGAAATGTTTTGTGGTGAACGAGAGCGTTTCCGTTCCTTCAGCCGCGGGACGCTCGATCATACTCTTAGATTTGCACATTGTTCTTACTCACATTATACTCCGAGACCTTGTCACATTATTATTGACCTTCGGGCTAATCCTTAGTTCGACTGCGTGCCTCAGCCTTCCGCTCGGCTACATGCACTGCTCGGTGTCTGACTGAGAAATAACGTTTCAGTTTCTATTGCGCTCTATGCTTCAGCATGTTCACTGAGGGACCTGAGCTCATGGAGGTCCTCAGACTTCTTTTTTCCTGCCAGACCCTCAAAGCTCTTCAGGTTCATGGTTCCGCTTGCTTGCAGAGAACGGTTCCGTCCGCGAGACACTTCATCGTTCATTCCGCTGCACATTTGTCTCAATGAGTGCCCTCTGACCCGCCGGAGGATGGTGATAAAAGGAGCCTTCATTACATTTGAGAGCAGCAAACCTCTTGAGATCCAGCTAATCAATGACCAAAGCGTTTCAGGAAACTCGGAGAGCTTTGATTTGTGTTTTGGCTGATTCATCAACATTATAATCCCAGCTTCAGCTGATGGATGGAGGTTCCACAACTAAACATTTGGCCCGCGAGTGTCGCAGGCGTCTCCTGTTACACTTGTTTTTAACTAAGTGTGAACATCGAGCTGTTTTTGTATGGGAGCCATTATTTACCTGCTCCTTTCAACAACTTTATCAAGGTTTATCCAAATGCTCTATTATTACGTTTGATCGGTCATTACACAATCCGAAAAGCTGCACCATTTGCAGACACACGTGCAGACCTCTACGTACTAATGTCTGTTTTAATGTTTTCAAACGTAGCTTATTATAATGTGACGGATAAGAACATCTGCTTTTTATCTGTAAAAGAATAAATATGAAATGATGAGGATCAGCGCTGCCGTAATCCACAAGAAAATACTGAACGTTTATTCCTCCTCGTTTATTCCTTTTAAGCAAGAGCTTAAAAGTTTTGAGTGTCTAAAACAAAAAAAAATAAAACAAAAAAAAAACTACATTTCCCACAATGCCTATGGTAGCCACAGCTTCCGCATCCATTCTCACGAGTGTAACTGCAGAGCTGCCGTTTCTCACACATTGAACGTAAGACTCACGCATTTGAGTGATCTCATAAATACATTTCAAGATGTGAAATGGGCGGAGCTAATGGTTTATCTGTGCTCTGTTTCTTGAGCCTGATGATAAAAGAGGATGATCTGTTTGCTGAAAATGCTATTTTTCTTTATTCACTTGGACAGTTTGATCCTTCATTAATGGAGTTCTGTGGGTTTTCATAAGCTGACAGAAATCAAAAGGATTTATATTAGAACAACAAGCATACAATTGTCTCTATGCAACTGAATTGTGACTTGAACAAGTTATAAATAATGAGTTATTTAACATTAAGGAGTAGTTACATTTATTTTACATTACATTCGATTACATTGTTTTACATTTATAAGTTACATCTGGTCCTTTGAGGACAGCCATTATGCTAATGTGGCCCGTCTGTGAAAATGAGTTTGACACCCCTGCTCTACGTTTTCTTGAGAGTTTTCATTGTTCATCAAAAAGAGTTTTTTTTTTTTTTTTGTTCAATCGTACGTTACTGGCGTTTGATAACAGATGAGCCAACGGCGTTGCTGCTGCTCCTGTACGATCTAAAGGGTGAACTGTAGGCCAAGGAAAACTTATAATAAGAATATGAAGGAAACGTAGAGATTTTTCAGGGGGAGGGGGAGTGGGTACAAGCATAGCCTGAAAAACGGGTGCTGCAGGGTTCTGTAATCAAAACTTTGTTCTGTAATCGTTTCATTTGACTTTTTCAATGTTTTCCCCCCCCGCACTCTTCGGTGAAGTGCTTGGAGCTGGTGTGTATTGTGCTTAGAAATAAAGTTGCTTGACATTATCATGAAGCTCTTTTGGGGGTTATGGCAGATCCGCTCTGTTTGAATCAATGATCGGATACAAACACAATAAAATAATGTAAAAGAAAAGATCTGGTCGACAGGACCTTGTTCTCGTAAACGGGCCGCGTCTGAGCTGTCGATAAACAGATGCAGGGAGCATCTCGAAGCATGCAGAGCGGCCGAGTGTGTAGATCCTGATGAAGGTCGTCTATTGTTTAGTCTATGGCCTGCAGGAGCACTGCTGTATTAATGCAAGCTGCAGATCGGCTCTCAGAGCGTCTGACGGGAGCTAAAGGGGAGCAGGTCTTGACCTCCGTCGTGTTGTTTTGCTTAATGTGAACCAATAAACCGAGCTCACCTTGTGTCTGCAGTCGATGCTGATACAGAGGGCCATCGATTAACAGTTCAGCTATTGATCCCACGGCACCGGCCGCTGCCACTGAGATGCTCGGCTGCAGGGTGGTGCTGGAGACTGCTGCAGGAGATGCAGAGGACCACGCTCCGCAATCAGCAGATCTTTAGCACATAAATCCCACTCTTTATCCGCTCAAACATTCGAGTCAGAACTTTCCAGCGAACATTTGCTTAGTGTGTTTTACGGTTCCTTTGTTTGGTTTATGTTTGGAAAGAACAACTTTTGGAGAAAATGACCTTTCAAACGAATCTCGTTCCCCCATTTCTTGGGAAGAAATATTTGTTTGGAATCAGAGACGACTGACTGATTGATTATTTTCTGGCAGGAAGAATGTTTGGAGGAAAGAATATTTTTAATAAAATCTTTGTTTTTGTTTGGAAGGAAAGAAGAAAATGAGTTTACAGTAAATGGTTGTTTGTTTTGCTCATTTGAAAGAATGTATTTACGTTTGGTAGCGAAGAATACAATTTGTTTAGAATGTTTTAATGCAGAAATAAAGTTAAGGTTAATTAAAAAATGTATTAACTTTGGAAAGAAATTATTGTTGTTTGGAATGAAAATCATTTTCAAGTACTGTTTGTTTGTACGAATGAATAAAGGTGTAAATTAAGTTTGGAAAGAAAGGAAAGGAAAGAGGAGAAGAGTGTGTGGATGGACGGATGAGGAGGTGTCTATCCTTTCCGTATCTGGTGTTTTAAAAACCATTCTGTTTATGTGGAAAAATTAACCTTTTAATAAAACAAGCTAAGAGTAAACCGTCACACAGTGCGCCTTTAATTATTACAATAAATAAATGAACCCGTTCTCTTGATGATTACTCGAGTTTCAGAAGGTGATTTTGGTTTGAAATGATAGATGTTCTCTGTGATGGCTCCCTCTAGAGGAGAATGTTGGATTTTATTATTTATTCGTTACAACATAAGCACACCATGGAGCAGAGTTGAGAGGTCCTGCTCGAGCTCCTTCAGGTGCAGGGTCTCCATCAGAGGAGCATTAATCAGCTGCTCCTGAACCGTGGAGAGTAGACGCTGATGAAAGGTCCTTGTTTCACCGAGCAAAACACATTTCCCTTATGCTAATGTTTGCTGAACATGAACGTCCCCTCGAGGCAAAGCCTTCACCTGCTGCACCTGCTGCTCCAGTGCAGTTCCACAGAGCATGGAGTGACGCCATCAACTCTGCTGCAAGAGCTCCGGGTGATGCTGCAGCAGGACGAGTCTCTGACCCCACAGCAGCTCCAGAGCTTCATGGCTCCACTGAGATCTTCCTGTTCCTCGTGGTAATGTGTACGGGACGGAGGAAGAGTCCATCAAGCAAATCCATCCTGACCAGATGCTCCAGGAACATGTTGAAACATCAGCAAATCCTAAAAACCTACTCCTGGAATTCATTAATTAATGACATCCGATACGTTTATTAAACAATGAGTAAAAAAAAAACAAAAAGAATAAAAGTGTATTAAACCCTGCGAGAGATGAAACAATCTGCGTTTCTCAAAAATGTTTTCAATTTTCTCCTTCATTCATTTTCCAACCCGCTTATTACCTTTTGGGGTCACAGGGGTCTGTCGGTGCCTCTCTCAGAAACAGCATTCACGTTTCTAAAAACCCTTATTTAATCACTTGAGAGACGCGTTCCCCTAAACGAAGAAAACACTTCTGGTATTATTGCATACTTTCCATCAAGAGTGTTACAAGTTTATTTTTATTTTCTTTATTCAGTTTTATTTTAACAGAAGGGACACAAGCCCCAGTAACACAGAGAACCAGCAGCAATCCTCCTGCAGTCTTCGCTTGGGGGGGGCTGCGGGAGCTTTAGGGAGTTCCATTCCGTTGCTCCTTTCTCAATCGCTCCGCACGATCGTGGTTGCGCTGCCTCTTTTCATTGAACTGAGGACAAACAGAGAGAAATTATGAGCAAAGCTCCTAAGAGTCTAGATCTCCATCTCCACAGAAGCTTTGCTTGAGCTCGTCTCGCGAGGTTTCACCAAACTTGAAAACCCTATCATCTCCTGAGCAAGCCGTCTGAAAGTGGATAGGTCAAAAATAAGCGTCTGGTTTAAGATGAGCTACAGAGGAGGTGATGATGATGATGATGATGATGATGATGATGATGATGATGATGATGATGATGATGATGATGATGGAGGGCGTTTGGCATGTTGCTTGCATCTGAACTTCTTTCACTGGGTGAAATACAGTTTCAAACCATTCTCTCAGGAAAAACACTCTGAAAGCCCATCAGAGAACCGGACTCCTCACCTCTTTCTTCAGGCACTTCCTCATGATGTGGTCCGCGTCATTACAGCTCCCGAAGAACCTGAGCACTTTATTCTGAAGAAGAAGAAGAAGAAGACATTGATTACCTACAGAAAAGCAGAGTCTCTCAGGACAGCAACTAAAGCCTGTGGTGGATTCTTCTCGGAGATCTTCTCATGATAGGAATCGTATGTTTTTCTCCTGATCTGCTTTTAGAACCAGAGCCAGAGATGGAGCTAACGATTCGATGTGACAGAGGCTGACGGTGGTGCCATACCTCCTTGTGGCACTGTTTGAGCTGCGAGATGAGCTGATTGCACTCGTCGGTATGGAGATGCGGAGACAGGTCCGGGTGCATCCTGAGTTATGGTCCTAGATGAATCTAGAGAGGAGTGAAGCACACGGAGGAGAGCCTTCAGCCAAACTTCAACAAATCATCCCTTCAACCCTTCCGTTTGGTCCCAGGCTCCCTGAAGGTCTACATGAGAGAGGTGCAGATGATTCCTCACGAGTTCAACTCAACACTTTTCAGAAGCGGTTGAAACAGCAGCATCTCAAGACCTGAGACCAATTCTAAGGTGATGCTCTAAATGCTGGAGAACATCTGATTTGCTAGTTTTTTTGTTTGTTTCAGTCATTTGTAATGAATCCTAAAACTTTTAATGACCTTATGGTGAAATTTGTGCTAAACCTAATTTATAATTAATCCTCCAACAGAAAGAAAAGTGAAAAACTGAATGAAGGGCTCTGGAAGAGTTCAGGATCCCAGTGTCCATCCGTGAGGTGTGCTGCTGTGTGTCACTGTTTCTCCCCCCAGAAGAAGGAGAAGGAGCTCACCACCAGCAGGAACACAGGGTTCAGGAGTCCGCTGCTCTGAAGGACATCTCACTAATGGCGCTGGAGAACGATCTTCTGCTCGGCGCTTTGTCTGCACACCCCAGAAACAATCGATATTTCGCCACAAATTCAACCGTTTTAAAAGTGCTATGCTGTTTGATCTGTACACGACCTGCGCTGTGACAGTTTGTGTTTCCTGCTCCGGAAGTAATGCAATACTGAACCAATCAAAAGCTTCATTCCCTCCTTTGCTGACCACGCATTTTACAAGTATTTTATGCATTCGTTTTTAAATCTAAAGCGATTTTAACTATTGAAGACATTTAGTCCGTTTTAGCTTACTCTGGGATCCGACCAACGATCGTCATGTTGCCAGAGCAACGCTCTACTGACCGAGATACTTTACTTTTAGTGTAGGACAATGAAATCAATATACTCAAATGTATAATTTAATCTGACCAGGCTCTTATAAGTTGTTGAAATAATGAATAATATTAATACTGTACATTAATAATTAATAACGTACATGTAAATAACCTTCATTTAATAAATGAGTGTCCAACCAATGTTATTATTTATTTGGGGGTGTAAACTCTCTGCCAATAATAACTTTTTTATATTCTAATTGTCTTTCAAGTCGAAATGATAATTTGCGTGGGAAACTACGTAGCACTTCGAGATATCTAAACTTTTATTTTGTAAATTCTTCCAGAACTTCCGGGTCGGCTGATTTCGATTTCTGGCGGTTTGTTTTGAATCTCTGGAACGCAAACTAGAATGTTCCGTTATCTGCCGTTTTAAACTACTAGCGTTTGGTCCAAACGATGGACGCACGAGCGAGGTCCGTGTTGAGCCGCGTGCTCCGGAGAGTACCGAGCAGAGACATGGGAGCTCTGCTGGAGAAGTGGAGCTGTTTACCGGAGGACCAGCTGCGAGCGGTGGACTACACCCGACCCCGGGCGACGCTGACGGAGCACATCATCGGCCTGTGCGAGGTGAGCTGCCGCCGAGCGGAGCAGGGTTACGGTGGTCTAACATATAAACTAATCTTCTTAAAAACCCTGCTGCTCTTAAGTTTATAACGTTTTACACAGTGTACCACATGATATTAAAATGGATTTTGATACCTTTTTCTTTTTGTTTCATTATTAGAATTACAGTTGTGCTTGAAATATTCTCTACATATAAAATTGTTTTCTAGGACAACAGTCTTGGCCTGAAGCACGTCACCAATCTGGAAATGATCTGTGAGTATTTGGTCATTATTGGTTATGGTAAAAGCATCTCTGGATGAAGCCGCTGAACCTCTCTCTCTCTCTCTCCTCAGATCACATCGAAAACCCAGATCAAGGCTCGTGGCACGCCTGTCAGCTCACCGATCCTCAGGGTAAGAGCGCCTCTGGATCTCTATTTCTTGCAGTGCTTCAGCCATTACTCAAGCATCATCAGCATTCTTTGTAATGCTCTTTAAAAACAATCAAGTCGAGCGAAGTGCTCACTTCTAAAAACCACCAGCTGGTCACTCGACTCCACCTGGTAGTGCTTTAAAAGGAGAGTAACATTTGATCAATTATACGGCCTGAATGACGATTGGTTTTCGATTAATCACCCAGCCCTAACTTACGGCATATATCATTAGAATGGACGGCGGCGTGATGGAGCCATTGGATGATCTTGAGCAGGTGGTCGGGGAGGGATCTTCTCCCTGAAATGGCTCAGTGAGCTTTAGCTTCCACATACACCGCTGACGTCCGCTTTAGGAACGTGTCGTTAAATCACTGTTTCTCTCTCTCAGATGATGCCGCCTCCGTGGAGCTGGTGCAGTTTAAGGAGCAGTTTAAAGCACACTTGCTCGGGGTTGTTCGGCATGTAATAATAATAATAATCTCCTCATTTCTCTCTCGTATCCAGCTCTCAGACATTTCCAGCTGTAAAGACCCTGCTGTGATTGTCCTGCAGATTTCCATCAAAATTAAGAAGCACGAGGATGACGCCATATGGATTCGGATCGCCTGGGGCGACAACTTCCACAAACCCAACCACCTGAAGCCGACGTACGCCGTGCACCATCTGCACACCTCCTACGTCTTCATTTCCAACCTGGCGGCCAAACACAAGATCTTTCTGAGCCAGGTGGATGTGCCCTTCTCCTGAGGTGGTGTACCTCACTACACGGTCGCTAACGGTTACTTATCTTTCCAGGCATTAGAAGTTGCTACGAAGCACACCTCGATCAAGGAGGGCCATCTGACGACCAAGAGTCTGACTGCCATGAGGGACCTGCTCCTGAGACGCTATCCGCAGGTAAAAGTACAAGCGTTTTCCGCAGGAATCGGAATCCGCCGCCTCTGTCTGCTCTGATTAGCAGCGCTAGCGATCTGTGAATCATTCCAACCTGCAAAGCTTTCCCCAAAAACATTCCAAGTGTGTCTCACACAGCAGATGAGGGAAACTAAAGTGCTGTGATCGCCCCCCTGTGGATGGCTGCAGAATGATTTTGGGAAATGATGATGTGAGCCAGACCCCACCCTCCTGATCAGGAAGTCTCTGCTCTCTAATTGTGAGGGTGTGGCCTCAAATTGCCCAATGGCAGGGGGTGTTGCCATTGGGCCATTTTGTTTTTGTATTCAATCATTGGCTTATTCATGTTAGCAGCACGCTAATATGTTAATTAATATTAAATTATATCACGGTAATTTGTGCTCGTGTCATTCATGTTCATAAAGCCATGTTAAATACTTAATAATAATTAATATAAACCTAATCGTTAATACAATGTTTGCTCAGGCTCGTGTTGGGTCAATGGCATGCCAATTTTTCTTATCGTCAAGCAAATGATTTCATGCTTTTCGCGTCGTGCTAATGGTTTTTGGTAATAACTTTTACTCGTAGGTTTTTCCGAGCGCTCAGTTGAGGATTCTAAAGGAGAGAAACGCTCCGCCGTTACGTACGTATGCACCTGATCTCACTCGCGCTCCTCCAGGAAGCTTGTTTCTTCTTTATTACTTAAACATTTATGAATCTCTTCACGGTGCTGCTGTATCTGACTGTGGCCTCTGCTGCTTCCAGACCCCTGTATCGCACAGGAGCACTCGGAGCTGGAGCAGACGCGGCATCAGATGGCGTGCGAGGCGTTCGGCCCGGGCCCGGCTCCCAAGCTGGAGACGGCCGTGTATAAAGTACGTTTGAACTTCAGCAGATCCGCATCCGAGTGATTTGCTCGCTCCTCCTGAACTGGAAGCTGTCTGTGCCCGCAGCTGGAGACGCGGTACCGGGGACACGGCAGCCAGACGCTGGCGGAGGGAGAGGAGTTCTTCAGAGGGGTGGTGCGCTTCTCCAGCAGCAGTCTGCTCGAGTCCTTCCACCACTGCGTCGCGTCAGGTCAGACTCCATCAGCACGCTCCAGATGAGCTGCTTTTGAGCACCAGTATGAGCTGGTGGAGCCTCCTTCAGGAGCATGGGGCTCTGAAGCATTGTCCCTCAAACTGAAATGTTCTGAGAAGAGGCGAGAAGGTGTTCAGCACATGATGAAGAGAATCCAAAAACATTCCCAGTTCTAAAGATGTAACCATTATGAGTTAAATGAGAATTTTACGACGTCTTTTTTTAGATTTCTTTTCCTTTATGAACTGAAACAGTGAATTGGGCTGACAGGAAGTGATTTGGGTTGGGGGTTAATTCTTCAAAGCACCTGTTTTTACACAACTTCAGCCCTTTCACCCCGCCAAAAACAGCCCCCCCCCCACACACACACACACAGACATCCCAGAAATGCACATGACTGCGAGTGATTGCTGTAGGTTTTTGGGAGGGATCTAGAGGTTAGTGACATCACAAGCTCCTCTCGGTTGCTCCGCCTTGCTCAGACGGTTTGGTTTCTCCTTAGGTGTTGCCGAGGGTCCTGTCACCCCACTGCTGTCTGCCATCACTCGCAAAGGAAGGAACTACTTTGTGATCACCGACAAAGGCCCTGTGCCTCCCGGCCAATCAGCACACAGAACCTGACACGCAGGAGGCGGAGACATCAATTTCAAAACGCACGGATCTGTTATTTTATCACGTTCTTAAATAAAGCTTTTAAAGAAACGCTTCTGATTCATTTTCACTCAAGCCAACATTTCGGTTCGCTGCTGCTTGGCGGGATTTTTCGTGTACCGAGCTGAACTCCTCGGTGAATGCATTTCTCCAGATTAGCCTAGCGCTGATCCGCTGAAGCACTGTGCACCACACACTGAAAGATTGACCAGCGACACATTCAACAACATGAAACCGGCCTTTTACAATTGTTTTTAAACAAAGCGGATTCCTCACCGAAAACATACGATAATCCATGCTTCTAGGTGACAATTCAGTCGGGATGAGGATCCTACACAGAGAGGATGTTCAGAAGAAGTGTTTTACGACCTCGGTGTGATGATGATGATGATGCACATGGAATTATACAGTTTATCAGTCGTTCTCGTGTGTAATTCTTAGGGTTCCATCGGATGCCGTTAAAGAGACCAGGGCAGGAAGAAGAGGAGAGCTTCATCTGAAACACTCTGCTTCAGGTTTTTTTATTTGGTGATTTCTGCTGATGCTGCCGTCAGCCGATCTGGAGATTCAGAGGAGATGGGAGTCGTACTTGGCCCCGGGAGCGGTTGTTTTTATACAGTGAATTAAGCTACGTCTGGTTTGAAGAACCCTGCACGAGAGGCGGCTGTAGAACACAATGTTTCTTACGAGACGTAAAAAGAAAACATTGGAATAATTTAGCAACAGGAAATGTACATACGCACAAGAATTGAGAGTTCCTGGAAGAAACTATTGGTTATTTCATGTTTCCTGGAGGATTGTGTCTCAAAAGGACACCTCCACCGGTTTTGTCGTGCTGGCTGCAGAAGTTGGAGGACCAGAAGAACTGATGCTCCGTGTGGGGCTTCAGGAGACACGACTCGCTCTGCAGCATCACTTTTGTGCAGGAAGCAGTGTTTGACGATCTGGTGATTAATGTTCCTCCACCGGTTCCCGTTTCACCAGTATCTGCTCCTCGACTGGTTCCTGTTTCACCGCTGGGGACTCTTCCTCTGGCTCCTGTTTGACCTGCAGCGGCGCTCTCTCTCGATGCTCTGCTCAGAGAAGTGGATATTTAATACCAATTCAATAGCTACGGCGAGATGAAAGGAGTTTCTCTTCAAAACTATAGCTATATTACAAACGCAACACACCTCCTTCGAGCTCCACGGTCACTGCTGGAGGAGATTCCGATGGTCTCCTGCAGATCAGCACAGAAAATTATCATCTCATAGCGAGAGTAACTGCTCATCGAGAAGAGAGCGTTCCGCTTAGATCTACCTTCGCCGAGACGTTCTCCGCTCCAGCGGGGCCTGCTGGAGGTACAGGAACTCTTCTGGGGCTTCTCCATGAATGATCAGCTTTGAAAAGAGAAGTTTGAGCAGAGAGAGGCCGAGGTTATCGCTCCGTGTTAGTCGTAATGCTGCGAACACCACCAGAACAAAAAAAACCCTCACCGGTGTCTCGTACACTCGGTCACTGCGTGTTTTTATATATACATCAATCAATAATTACTGCCCCCTGCTGCTGTGGAGGGAACTCGTTCATAACTAACCCAATTAGCATCGGCACATGATCCGGACGGCCTGCGCGATCCGCCGCTGGTCTGTATTTCATCAGCCTGCGATTCGATGCGTCAGACTAAGCTTCAGGATTAGTCCTACCCTACGCAATAACCATGTAGTAAACGATGCTGCGGCACAGGGCCCTGAAGAGCATGCTCGGGTCGTCCGGGTCACGTCCCGACAAACGCCCTCGCAGAAACATCAAGCAGCTGTGATTTGGTAATGTGTGCATTTCCTGTTCAGGTGGATTTTTAAGGATGGGGTGCATGATGTCTGCAGGTGCATCACATCACTGCTCCGCGTTCTGCACTCTCCTCTGTACCTCAGCAGGTGTCTGCGGTGTGGAGCGCAGGGAGCCAGCGCCGGCATCAGGACACGAGATGATCGTCTGAGTGCCTGTGACGCATCAAACACACATTTACTGGAACATAAAGGATCTAAAAGTGGAGACTAGGATCCATCGCATCTACAAACCCGTGGTCCTGGATTCTGGACGGAGAGGTTCGGCACACGAGGAGCCCGTCTGGCAGGCCACGTGTCTCTGTGCTACACATCTGTGCTTCTGAAACGAGATTGAAGACGATCATTAACTGCTTTCAACTCTACAGAACGACACGAACAGATCCATCCTTCAGAAACAGCTCCATGGCAACCTCTGCGTTATATGATGGAGCTTAGCTCTCTGGGGAACAAACACCGGCTTGGCGCTTCCACTAAAGATGAAACCGGTTCAGATGCTGCTGGGAGTAAATGCCTCCAGTCAAGCATCGCTTTTCTAGAACGTGTTTTCGAGACAGCACCACCTGGCGATTGGGGCGAACGGACGGAGACCGCGTGTAAAACATTGTGCGGATGATTCAAACCGGGGTTAAAATCAATGTAATCTTCCATTTTATAGCCTTTAAAATAAAAGTGAAGAAGAAACCGGATCAGAGGGAAATTGAGAAGCAATACCGAACTCTGTCCAGCTTTAATCTCTTAAACTTTAATCTCTTAAACTCTTTAAACTTGTTGGTTTACTGTAAAGCTGCTTTGAGACCATTTCTGTTGTGTAAAGCGCTATATAAATTAAACGAACTTGAACTTAACGAATCTAACGCGCTGCTGGTAATAACGCTGTAACGCGTGCGTGCGTGATCTCCACCGCGGTACTCACCGTTACCGCCCGGTGCCCCGCATCAGCACCCACCACCTCCGTGGGCACAGCGCCCCGGTACAGAGCCAACCTGCTTATGAGCCCGCTGTCAAACACAGTTTTGTTGGTGAAGCAGTTTGCTGTAAAGTGGCGTTCGCAGATAAAAATGTTCTTTACTCGTTTCGGCTGGTTGTGAAAAACAAAATCCAGCCATTTCTGCCTAACTGTCGGTTCCCGCGGTAAAGCAAATATTGTGCTCACTTCCCGACAACCGAAAACACACTTTTTCCACGAGGGCATTTTCATGCAGATGTTTCACTTCCGGGTTGTGGAACGTGAGGAGCGCTGAACCTGATTGGTTAGTGAGGATTGGAGCGTTTAGAGCCAAATATTTAATGTACACAACTCAAGGTGTTTTTATAGATGAAACATTCATATTATTGTTTGAAAAACATATTATCCTCAACGAAGCTCCTTTCAAACTGTTAAATGTGTGGCTTTTTAATATATAAAATAATAATTCTGTGATTTAATATTAAACACTTGCTGAAATTATTTATTGGAAAATGGCGATTTGCTGAACTTCCTGTCCAATATTAGCTTATGAGTTATCAAGTTCATATCAATGTACATTAGTTTTGGTTTACCGTATCATTTTTGTTGGCTTTTTAGGAAAACTAATCAGAACCTATGTTTCAGGAACACCAGATTAACCTTTACTTTCATGTTTGACCCAGAAACATATGTTTACAAAAAATGCACAGATTAAATATAATGCATTTAATATTACTCTTTAACCTATTTTGACTCGTAACCTGCAATTATTGTGTCCAATGCAAGATTTAGCAAAACCAAGCTCAAAAATGGAGGAAATGGAAAAAACTTTGGGGTGTGTTCAGATTTGGGATGTTTGGTTATTTCTGAATTTAGAATTGTCACTCTTGATGCGATGCTCCCACTGTTTCAAGATGAATTTGTGAAACATCTCTCAGCCGTGTTGTGAGGGCATGACTGCATCAGGTTCAGTACTTCAGATCTCAGTGTGCATTGTGCAGGTGACCAGCGCCAGATGAATCACATGAACTGTGATGTGTCACATGATCTCTTTAATGCTACCGGAACTATTTTGATGATCTGTAAATGTTTTCTGATCTCCCTCAATACATTAATTTACCCAAACAGTGTCCCGTGACCCGAGGGCTCCACGGCATGGAGATTCTGCTCAGGGCATGGGCACCCTTTCACTGGTAGCAGCTCTTCAGCTGTGCCGGCTCTTCCTCTGGCTCATGTTTCACAGATGACTACTCTTCTTCCAGAAGCTCTGCACACTTTCATTCATTTTCCAACCCGTTTGTGGGGTCACAGGGGTCTGCCGGTGCCGATCTCCAGGTCACATTGGGCGAGAGGCGGGGGTACACCCTGGATGGGTTGCCAGTCCATTGCAGAACAACCATCACACTCACATTCACATTCTAAGGGGAATTTAGATTATTCAAATAACCTTACCGCATGTTTTTTGGATTGTGGGGGAAGCCGGAGTAAACCCGGAGGAATGACTCGATTAAAACATCTTATTTTCTATTTATGAAACAAACATCTATTCCTTCTCACAGTTAACAGCTGCCAGAGTTTGCTCCATTGCAAACATTAGATTATTTGTGTTCTGCCATATTTATTATTTATTTCCCTAAGTCACAATGTTCAGCAAGATCTTAGACGCAATAAAATTGTGATGTGATTACCGCGGCCCTAAATATAGCTCTAAATTACCAGTTACTGATGATATAATTAGCTAAATCTGCTATTAATTCCTTATTCTGAAACTAGGAAACAAAGCAATGTCAGTTCGTGAAGGTCAGGAAAAATCCATCTGTTTGTTGTATTTCGTCACTGCCGCCAGATGGCTCTCGTGAGCAGATGATAATGAAGCGTTTATAGAAATTTTCTGCGAAACAATGAATTCCAAAGTCTCAGATGTTCACTTCGGGCCGTCACTAATGTCTTACATCACGTTTAATGTTTAAACGTAAAAATGTTTAAATCGCTTTGTGGTTGTCCAAAAGACGTTAAATGTTAAAGGCTCGTGTAAATATAATGTAGTGCTAAAAGAGACCGGCAGAGGGAGCTCATGCTGACTTCTCTATGAGTTCATAGAAGCAGAGAAACACACATATACACAAATCGTATATCACTCAAATAAAGAGCGTTTACTCTCTCAGTGTTCTGTGTGGGTTTTTTTCTCTCGTTATTTTATGGTTTGTAAGAGTTCTCGAAGGTTATTCTCCCCGAGAGAAGCTGCGGTGACCGTGTACACGTCTATGGCGCAGACGGTTGAAGCGTGTGTTGCTACGCGACGTGACCCGGAAGTGAAAGCGTTGCGCAGAGTCTAGTCATGGCTGCTTCGATTGTGCGCAAGAACAGCCGCCACAAACGGCAACAATGCAGCGACAAGCCTCTTTTACAGGACAGAGAGATTGTTGTACCCTCCATAAGCGAGCTGACCAAAGAAGTGCGGACCAACATCCTGTGCACGGTGCAGGGGTGCGGGAAGATCCTGCCCAACAGCCCAGCCCTCAACATGCATCTGGTGAAGTCCCACAGGGTGCAGGTAGAACCTAGAACCATCCGAGCGCTGCACGTGATGGTTGTGTCAGTGTTTGTTTGCTTGCTCTCTGCGGAATGTTTATGTTGATTCTGAAGAGTTTTTACAGATTGAACACAGTGTGTTTGAGAAGCTGCCTGCAGCATTGTGATGCCTTGACGTTCATGCACTCTTTTATTTGTACTTTATCTGACGTTAAAACCATTAAATAAATAAATTTAAGACTTCCTTTATTTCAAGAGCTGTATCCAGTAATTCAGAATGGCACCTTCCAGAAAACCACCGAAAGCTCTCCAGCTCTACCCTGAACCGTGTCTCTGCTGATTTCAGGAAGGTCTGGTCAACCCCACGGTCCGAAAGGACAGCAAGGATTCAGAAAAGCTCTACTGCTGCCCAATAGAAGGTTGTCCGAGGGGACCCAACAGACCCTTTTCCCAGTTTTCGCTGGTTAAACAGGTATCGGATCTCTTTTACCTTCTGTTTGAATGAACGAACACATTTCGGTCAGTTCGTGCTTTCCCTGGGATTTTCTCTTGCAGCACTTTATGAAGATGCACGCTGAGAAGAAGCACAAGTGTGTGAAGTGCAGCAACGGCTACAGCACCGAGTGGGATCTGCGGAGACACGCAGAGGATTGTGGGAGGACCTACAGCTGCACGTGTGGCTGTCCGTACGCCAGCAGAGCCGCGCTGCTGTCTCACGTCTACCGAACCGGCCACGAGGTGCCCACGGAGCACAGGTGATTAAACCCATGCAGAAATTAATGTCAATAATGCGTGCGTTCCCATGCAGATCTCTGTTCCTCCTGTAGGTATCCACCGGTGAAGAAGAGGAAGATGGAGCAATCGTTCCCTAGTTCCTCGAGTGCCGAGGAGCAGATCGATGTAACGTTGGACTCAAAGAAGTCAACGGAAGGAGTCGGCCCTGCTCTCCTAGTCTCCGAAGTCCCAGACGGCTCCAACCACTCCAGAAACGCCAAGAAGCTCCTGCTCCCAAAGCCTAAGGTGGCCCTGGTCAATGTTCCCATCATGCACTTTGCCCCTCTGCCGGTTCTCCTGCCCTCCTCGCAAAGTAGTGCCTTGAGGTCTGTAGTGTTGTCTCTGGATGCACAAGGCTCCGTGAGCACCGTGCACTTCCTGTCTCCGATCCCCGATCTGAACAAGCTTCTCAAAGAGTCTCCATCAGGCTCAGAGGTCATTCAGGTCCGTCTCGAGAGCCAAGCGAAGAACTGTGAAACTGATAGAAGCGTCAGCAAAGCGATGAGCATCTCCCTCAGCGATGGCGCCGTTTCCTCCTGCTCACAGACGGACATCAGCGTCAGCGCTCAGGTTCAGCTGCCAGTGAGCGTCCAAACCCAAACCGTCCCCTGCCGAATCAAATCCACCTTCTCCACCGGAGCGCAGACGGAGCTTTTTAGCTCCTCCTTTGTTAATGAAACCCGAAAAGCTCAATCGAGCATCGAAACCCAGATGGATCATGAGGTGGGCTCAACTATTTTCGATGCGGAGGTGCTCAGTGTCTCCACGCAGACGGCAGTGCTTGATGCGCCCTTCAGGAGCGGCTCTCTGGAGGATCCTCTGAGGATCCAGGAGCCAGTGCTCTTCGAAGACAAGACTTCTTCATCCATGTGTTTCGGGGCACAGACTGAGCACAACACGGTCGCGGACAACCAGACGCAGACCATGATCCTCTTCCAGGATCTGGAGAACATCCTGTCGGAGGCAGGTTCGAGCTGCTCTTCAGGTTTGGTTCCTGCTCATGAACCTCCTCCCTCCACCATCGACTTTGACTTTGAGGAGTTTCTCAACGCAACGCACATTCAGACACAAACCGAGGAGAGCGGTCTGAACCCTCTCAACACGGAGCCACCTTTGGAGCTCCTGGACATCGAGACTCAGACCGACTTCCTGCTCTTTGAAAACCTCAGCAGTGGGCAGAGCAGGGCTGCTGGAGCGAGGGTTCAACCGAACGATCTCGAGCTTGAGATGTTCGACACACAGACCCAGACGGACCTCAACTTCCTCCTGGACAGCAGTGGACACCTTCCCCTCGGCAGCATCCTCCGACAGTCGAGCTTCAGCATGAGCACAGAGTCCTCGGACACAGAAACGCAGACGGACCTCAGACCTGCGCCGCTGTCCTTGCCCTCGCTGCAGGAGGCTCAGGTGAGGCTCAGCAGCGCAGAAACCCAGACTCCATCAAGCTGCGTCCACAGCCTCGGCCACCTCTTCCTCACCAGCAACGAGACTCAGACGGCAGTGGATGACTTTCTGTCGGCAGACCCGGCCTGGAACATCGAGTCCCACTTCAGCTCGGTGGAAACCCAGACCTGCGAGGAGCTGCTGTCTTTGTTCCGGCACACGGAGAAAGCCAAAACCTGACGGATCTTACCTTGAGACTCGGCTTGAGATCCTTCAGAAGATGGCAGTGTTGGATGGAGCTGAACTCTGAAGGAAAGAGGAAGTGGATTTCTGGATTTCTTTCTTTCCTCTGTGGGGTCCAAACGTCTGCTGTGGAATTTTTTCAGATTTAAGCTCTTGCACATCTACCGTAGTCCAGTAGGTGCCTACTGTGATCTCATTCGCACTTTATCGCCAATGTTCTGCTGAAACCTGCTCCAGCTCTGGAACGAAGCTCACCATTACCAGATGTTACTGCGCACAATCCTGAGATTATTTTATTTAAGTTCATTGTTTAGCAGGTATTACAATGTTAATAAAAGACTTTAAGTTTGTAAATAAAATGATTTATTTAATTAGAAATTATTATTTTGATGACGTGAAATGTCGTTCCAGTGGTGGAGATGGTTCCTATACTGGTTTTCACGAAGCCGTTGGCCTTGAGTACAAGCCGTCGGTTCTAGCGGATGCTGATGTTCCTTGCTCTCTGTTGCTGTGGATTTGGTTGCTATAGCGACTGTGATAAACTTTGTTAATGTGCTTCAGAAACGCCAAGTGTGTGAGTGTTTTGTTGATGCCTTACTTTGACAGAGAAACGGAAACACCGTCGTGCTGCTTCTAGAAGTGTCTGTGTGCTGCTGCAGCTGCTCCTCTGGTGCCACAGCTCGAGCTCTGCTCTAGAACCCGCTCTCTGTGAGGAGTGCTCGTGTTGCGTCTGTGTGTTCTTTAAAGATTGTGAAGCTCTCTGTGTTCGTATCGATGGCTGCTGATGGTAAATGTTTGTTTCTGCTCCTGAGCTCGGCTGATGCACATGAAACTGTTAATAAACAGCAGTCGAGGACGTCTCTGTGTGTTTGTGACCAGGCATGGAATATAATCCGAATCTGACAGAGAAACTGAAACGCTGACAGAAGAAGGCTTCGGAGAAGAACGTGTGAACACTCATCCCTCAGGGAAATGCTTTATTTTAAAGAAGGCACTCTTTCTTTTCCTTTTAAAAATCTTAAAGTTTTCCAACTTTTACAAAATGATGCATTTATATTTATTTTCCGGTGACGCCGAATACTGTTCTCTGTATCTTTTAAAGGTGCTGCTAAACACCTGGAGACAGAAATATATGTCCAGGAATAAAACATTGGTAAATATTCGTATGAGGTTGTAGGAGCACCAGAATCGTTCTCTTCTCTGATTGGGCGAGTGCTCTGATAAGAGGCAGGAGGCTGGCCGGCGCTGGATCGGTCTGAGCTTGGAGCATCTTCAGGAGGAGAGATATTGCTTCCGTGCGCATCTCTCATTTCCAGAGATCACTTCAATACAATAAAAACCAAATGAAACGGAATATTTTGAGTTCTGGATGCTCTTTCTTACAATCCCGCTCCGACTGAAAGAAGCTCCAGATCAGCCGCCGGTGAACAAAGCTTCGATCTCAAGTCCTCTCTGAAACAGATGGAGGACAATGATGCTCCTGTGATGGGAACCTCCTTCACATTGGCATCTGCACCCGTGTCCCGATCAGGATCAGTGGGTGAGCTTCGGCTCTCCTCAGCGCCTGGGCCTTCAGGCAGTCCGTGTACTCCCTGCTGCTCCTGGTGGAAGATCTCCCCAGCTCTTCCTGTCTGCTGAAGTGTCGGCCGCCCAGCGGCAGAGGGAACTGGGGCGGGGGGCTGGGCGCAGAGTCATTTGGAGGTGTGAAGTGAATCCCTGTAAAGCGATGAGCGCAAATGAGGTCACTTCCTGTGGGAGAGCTGGAGTCTTCTGTTAGTTTCTTCTGCAGCATTCTGGACTCTCTGACGGGAGGCAACACGCTGAAGCTTCTGATTCGAGGAGCTGCCGCGGTGTCCTTCATTGCCTGACCCGTGTGAGGCTTGGCGACCGCCGGAGATCTGCGCGGTTCGTCTCCAGGCAGCTGAGCGTGGACGGATGTGTTCCTCATGGACGGGCGGAGCGCGGGTGGTTCCGACGCCTCCAGGTGAGCAGGTTCCGGAGCTGCGGGAGCGTCGAGGTCCGCACACAGGAGACAGTGAGCAGGCGCCGGCTCCGGTTTGGCTCTCCCTCTTCTCTGGGACTGCGGGCGCAGCGGGGAGCAGGGGAGTCTCCTCCAGCCCTCGACCTGTCCAACAGAGGGGGCACTCGGCGTCATCACATGGCGAGAAATTAAGCTTTAAAATATCATCCGAAAATAGCTTAGTACAAAATAAATAATATTAAATATTTTGGGACTTTTATGAGTAACTCTAATCCTCTAAGATGTTACGAATATTACACAAACTAAACTATTTTGATTTAGTAATTAAAAGTTACAAGATCAAATAGAATTACACAGTTCAGAGATTGTTTAATATTAAAAACATTGTCATGATTTTAAGCACATTTTAGTAGCTATAAATGACAAGATTGAACGAGATTTTTTCATTATTGTTGAGGTGATATCTTTTAATTTATAAACACCGTTCACCATCACCACCTTCTCAACCGGGAATCAACATGAGTGATGGTTATCCCCGAGCAGATCCGGTTCCTTCTGAAGCAAACAGGTTTTGGGACAAGAAAATATATCTCTGTGTGGTGTTTCGAAGCTGGAGGAAGCTTGGTGAGGGTCCGAGAGTCGACAGCGAGTTCTGCTGGAGAGGTGAGCGTGTGATTGGTGCTTGTTATGATTATATTTGCTCGGACAGGAACCGTAGGTAATGTTCTTTATATAAAAGGATCCATGCACCGAAATGTTTGCGCTCAAATCTGAATTCTCATCAGTTTCTCTCGGTGACAAGCACTACAGCACTGATTGGCTCCCTGCTCAGCGACCGGATTGGCTGATGCACGCTTTGATTGTTTAACAACAGAAGAATGCTGCAGGGTTTGGATCTGCAGCAGCAGCTCAGCTCATGATCCACAAATGCCAACCATGATTCACAGACATTTCAGAACTCGATTTAGATTTGTGAAACACAGTATTTCACCCCATAACAAACTGTCAGTCTCTCTTTCTGTTTGTGTAAACCGTAAGAAGCGCAGAGCTGTGCTGAAATCGATCTTCAGCCGGGGAAAATCTGAAAGTATATGTGTGCGAGCGACACAGATCCCATGGAAGCACCGTCAGAGTGTAAGTCGGAGGAGTCTACGTTATAAAACATCTGTTTCTGCTCTGTGTTTATTAAAGTGAGATGCAGGGAGCTGCGGAGCTTCGTGGACTCACAGCATCCTGCCAGGCCGAGCGGAAGTGCATCTGGAGCCTGCTGCCGCTGTCTCTGCAGGGGTCCTCCTCACTCAGCTCCAGTAACACATTCACATGCTGCCGGCCGCTGCTGTCATCAGCGGAGCTTTCCGAGGCGTCCATCCCGCAGCGCTTCAATCACAGCCCGGGGAGCATCAGTCTGATACGGACCCCAGCAGAACCAACCTCAACCGGCTCACACCGAGGACACGAGCCGCAGACGAGAAGCCTGCAGTCGGGGAACCGCGGACGGCTTTCATTTTGGTGAAGGAAACGCTGAGGACGGATGTTTGTGGCGCCGTTGTCATGGCAACCGTGTGAGATGACGTAGTGGAAAACGTAGTGCTACGTTTACACCGGACAGGAGTGCTAGATCTTGCTAGCAAACCGGGAAAACAGCGCTGTGCGTTTGGTACTTTACAGCATCCGATGTTTGTTTTACGTGAATGACCGGAAGGAAGGCTAGCTCCACGGAAGGCTAGCAAGGTTAAAATCACTCTCCCAGAAGAACGATGAATAATAGATGGAGGATCACGAGCACTTAAAGAAGCAGAGCGCGCGCTCCGGTGTCCTCCAGCACGTTGTGATCCGCTGCGGGACGTGATGTAGCGCACGGTGCAGCCGCTGCTCTCGCCTCGGGGGCGTGGCCTTCTCGACTAACGGTCGGGCTCATTCATTATTCAGTCAACACGCGCGCTTTCTGATTGGCCGACGTTATTCCGCGGTAATAAAACATGACCCAGTAGCGAATTGGCGTCGCGCGGTATTCACATCGATAACGTGTGTTTGTTGAGCTCCGTCTAATTAATATTCATGAGGTCGAGTTCACCGTCGAAGCTTCCGCCGGCAGACGCTTCTGCTTCAGACACCCGCAGCCCCGGCTCCAGAAGCTCAACGATGCGGTAGCGGGATCTTTCAGAAAGCATCTCTGCAGATCGCATGGAAGTCGAGACCGTGGTCATGCTGCCTCCCAAGAACTGCATCCCCAGGAACTACAGCTGCATCGCCGGGCTGTTCGGGAGCTTGGGGACCCCGGAGCCGAAGCTGGAGGACGGGGAAGAAGCCATGGAGGAAGAGCAGGGAAAGAACGGAGACTGCGACGCTCTGCAAATCTGCGTGGTGGACACGAAGCCGAGGGGGAGGGAGTCGTTCCTGAAGCCCCCGCACAGCCCGACCCAGCGCCGCCGGTGCAAGTCCCTCCCGACCTCCGCCGAGAGAGCCAAGCTCGAGATCGCCCGGACCCGGAGCCCCAGCAGCCAGAAGAAGGTTCGCTTCGCAGACTCTCTGGGGCTGGAGCTCATCTCCGTGAAGCACTTCGACGACACGGATGTGCCCGAGGTTCCCGACCGCGTCATCGACAAATTCCGGAAAGCCCGAGCTCTCCACCTGAACAACTTCGACGGCGCGTCGAGCCAGTCCGTGTTCGTGGAGCTGCTCTTCACCAACCCCGGCTCCCTGCCGGACTTCCCGAGCCGAGTGAGCGCCGCCAAGGTGTCTCTGGAGTCCGTTCAGGCGGACGAGTTCAGCCTCGCGGGGCTCGTGCGGGTTCTGAACCTGGCCTTCGAGAAGAGCGTCCACCTGAGGTACACCCTGAACAACTGGAGCTCGTTCACGGACAGCCTGGCCTCCTACGTCCCGAACTCCAGCGATGGACAGACGGACCAGTTCAGCTTCAAGATCATCACCCCGAGCTTCCTGGAGTTCGGGGGCACGCTTCAGTTCGCCATCAAGTACTGTGTGGGGGGGTGCGAGTTCTGGGACAACAACAGCGGGGACAACTACAGAGTGCGGCGCCACAGGTTTAAGATCTCCCCTCCGCGGGAATGGGAGAACGGATGGATCCACTTCATCTAGCTCGCTCGTGAATATTCATGAAGGGGCGTGTTTGGCGGGATGAGGATGCCAATAAACATGAGGTCAGCCTTTCCCCGGTGTGGCGGGATCGATATATCGGTGCGCACTGACCTTCACCGTGTAGCTTACCACACGATCGAGAGCTGAACGATCGTCAATCAGTGTCTGATTTAAAGGGAAATTTTAAAACGCCAACCTATGGAGGACCAAAATTACTTGAGTATAAACGTAGAAATAAATGCATAAATAAAAGAATGAACAAGCATGTAAAAATTTAAAATGATGATAAATATGTATACATAGATAAATGAGGAATAAATGAAGTTAGGACCGCCTACTAATTAGCATACGTACTCAGATCTAAATAATGAGAGGGTTCTGATTGCGGCGTGCAGTAAAAGGGGCTGGCGTGACGCCCCCCTAAATCTTTCTTCGCTGCTGTTGGGGTCTTCAATGCTACTAGCATTGAACTATAACCCTAACGCTAACATGTTTTTTGAGTCACGTTGTCTTAAATTCCGTTCAAGAGTGTTTCAATCACACAAGGGCCGATCGATCAGATCAAGTGTGTCTCACGTGGCCGGAGCAGTGAACCCAAACTGCGGTGAGCGCCCCCTTGGCGCTGGCTGCAGAATGATTACCACCCAATATCAGTCTATGGGAAAAAGCTTTAAAAGTTATTTCCTCAGAAAGTATGTCATTTAACGCTTGTGATGATTTTTGAAAGTTGTCTATACAGTGAACAAACGTCGAGTTTTGTTCTTGGCTCAAGTTTATTTTCGTGTGGTTCACGATGGTTCAATTTTCCCTTAAAAATCAAGGCGGGACCATGTGATTGACAGCTACACAGAATAGAGCTGACTAGCTTTTTTTGAGCCGATGGAAGTAGGCGGAGTCACGCCGTATATCTTTTTTCACAGTCTATGGATTAGAAAGATGTACCCGGAAGTGTGAGTTGGCCAAATATTCTTGAAGGGGGCGTGACTAGCATGGGCGTGCACGGCTCAATCCTCACCAGCCCCTTCTACTGCAAGCTGCAATCAGATACACGTGAAGAAAAAGGGAAAATGCTAATTTTAAAACAAATAAAAAAAATGCTGATGCATTGTTGTAGAACAACAATAATTACATTTACTTATCGTCTATCGGTGGTTATTTGTTTAGTTTGTATTTTTGTCATTCACTCATTTGTTTCTGCCTATATTTATTATATTTATATATTTTTGGTCCTCCGTACCAAACCTCTTGTTGTTGAATGTAAAACAGAAAGAGAGTAGTTATAGGTACTTTATTTATTTATTTATTTATTTATTTACTGTGCCGATACGCTAGGACTGTTACATGCGGGGAGCAGAATGAATGTTTCTGGTGTTATTTACTGGCTTCTCTTCCATTAAATAATTCCTTCAGGGTTCCTCCGAGGATTGTTCGCACTTTTACATGTATTTATCTTTTCGTCACAGAAACTATTGCTGCTGCTCATATTTTATCTTTCATGATGACCAGATGTTCGCTAAAGCTGCATCTTTTATTAACGAGATGTTATTTCACTTAAACACATTATTTTCAGGTACATTGACACTGTTGTGTTATAATAAGATTTGGTTTAATTGCATATTTAGTGATTACGAGGTATTATCTTGTCAAAAGTACATTTGTAGTAATTCTGAAAAGTTCTTTTGCTAAAACAAACCTCGTTGTAATGAGAAGTTTCTGTGTGAAAGTGACATCTTTCCTCATTATTATGAGGTGTGAAGTTTGACCAAATGAGTTTTGTGAGCCGTCCAGCAGATAATCGGATTCCCCGGGTGTGCCGATCATTAGCAGCCTTGTCTCCTGGCGCTGCTGATTTACAAGCCCCTCCTCCTTCGTATATATCTCTATCTATACGCGCACACTTGAGATGCTATGTAGTTATATGTATATTTTCTTGTTGTTATGAGCAAGAGAAATGAGCTGAAAGGCTTCCGAGGTGATGAGCGGCTGTAGTTACTGACGGGCGTTAGATAAAATGTGAATTTAGTTTTGTACTTCTCTGTTGTGACCCAGAGATGGTCGTGGACTCAAAGCCTCGTGTGTTCTCACGGTTCGAGCCGTGTTGCCTCCGCTGCATGCTCTGTGTGTTCGGGTACTGTGTAATAATTACATAATCCAAACTGTGCTTCCTGCCCTGTGTGATCCCGGCGCTTCTGCTCCACCGAGCCGCTCGCACCTCATGCAGATATTAATGTTTGAGCTGCACGTGAGAGAAAGAGGGAGAGAGAGAAAGAGAGAGGGAGAGAGAGAGAAAGAGGGAGAGAGAGAATCTGTGTTTGTTCAGTGAGGGATCTGTCAGATCCACTGATGGAGCTCTCATCATCATCATCAGCAGCAGCAGCAGCTTCTTCATGTTCTTTTAGGAACACCACCAAAGATCTCCGGAAAGGCCCAGGCCCTGATCTCCTCAGAGAAGGAAATCAGTTTGTGATGAACAGGAGTCTTGAGCTCTCCTCTGGTGGCTCCTTGTTCAGCCAGGCTTGTTGAGACTAGGAACGCACTGAAATGTTACTCCAGATGAAGCGAGGGCTTCAGAAGCTCAGCACGTGTCTGGAGCGAAGGCCTGGAGGTTTAGACACGTATCACATGCTCAAGTGCTTCTGGAGCGCTTGAATATTTCAGGGAGAGATATTGTGAGAGTCCTGGTGCCGCCGCTCCCTTTAGAGCTCCGTGCGTTCCTCATGAATGTTAATGTGGAGCTGCTGAACATCATCCTCCCAGCGTTTACTGACGGCACGAGACGCTGCAGACCCGATCCACCAACTCTGAACCTCCTCAGAACAAAGATGACGGGTCAGAACTCTGAGAAACCATCTCCCGATCTGACTCTAATGCTCTGAATTCAGTTTCAGGATTTGTTTTATTGATCGCATCAGCAATCCATCATTTGATTGGAAGTAATTAAAAGAGAAGAGGCACAAACAGCTTCTGCAGAAGATTGATCAGGTTTTTTTTAATCTTCAGCATCATTCAGAGCTGATGCAGCAGGTCCCTGCAGCCGGTGACTGAACAGAACGCTCTGGTCCTTCTGGAGCTAGCTCTGAAACATCTCGATTGATCTCTGAGACGGGTTCCTCTCTCACATGCTCCACACCACGCGGCACCTGCGACTGAATATGAAGATAGTGATCAGGAACTTTCCATCAGTAACGTGTGCCAGAAAACAGAATCCGGCTAGTGATCCTACGCACACGCACACTTTCTGGTTAAACTGGGATTGACGAAGGAAACGAGCCGCTGGGAACTTTCGGCATGCTCCTGGTGTAGATCACTGTGCTGCGTCTCGTTTTCATCGATGAGGGTCCTGATGCTCCCCCTCTGCTGGCTTCATCTAAAAATGTATCGGAACTTAAATCCGATGTTTGCGAGAGGAGGGGGTCTGAAGGAGCAATAGGAACCCCAGTGCTGCTCCAAATTATTCATGAAGCACTTTGTTCAAGGCCTTTGAGAGTTTCTGCCGATCTTATCGCTGAAGGTCACGGATTGTGAAGCTTTCAGAGGAACCCGAGGCGGACAGGGCTGTGCAATCAATCGAAACAATTAAAAGCTTTACATTTTTAAGTGGAATTAGTTATTTATTCATCACTTTAACGAAACCGATGTAGTTCAATGTCTCCAGCGTTTATTAGAAACGTTCACAGCTCATGCAGATGAATATAATGATTAGGATCATCATGGATTCTGCAGCAAATATCTGAGGAAAAGCTTGAGACTGTTTCAAGGTTCCACTAAAATTCAAGGCTGCTGATGGCTTTTAGAAGCTACAGTCTACAGAACAGTTCCAAACTGCCCTTAGCATAAAGAATTCAAGGAAAACATACGCCCCTCCCCTTCTCGATCGTTTTTAATTTGGTAGAAATCAACATTTGGGAATTATTTGTTCTCAGAGATCTACCTCTCTCAAACGAGGCCAGGTCTGCTTTTTGTTTGTGTCGTTCAGAGCTGAAGAACGCCTCGTTTGGAGTGCACCTTGTTTCTGTTCATCTATGCAACAGCTGTGTGTTCTGTGATGAGCTTGAATAGTGGTGTTGCTTGTTCAGATTCCCGCACCTTTATCTTCATACAGCGCTGACTGATGCTCCATAGAGCTGCTCGCAACTCTCCTCTGTGTTTGCTAATAAAACCTGTGGTGAAATTGACCTCGTCTCGAGTGCTTACTGATGTAATCAATGATGACTGCTGTGACATCTTACATTGAAACAGTTTGAGATGCTTTCATTCTGTGTAGAATAAATCATCACTAGCTTTTTATTTCTGTTTTAATGTTCACCAGTTTTTCAATTTCAACATCAAACGCTTTTTTGACATTTTCTCGGTTTAACGCTTGGAGGCCTGTGTCTTTCTGAAGATTATGCCTTTTATCAGTTCAGTGTAGAGGGATCGTGCAGTAGCTGATTCTGAGCAGCAGGGGGTAGTCCTGCTCTCAAATACGCACGCAGCTCTTGATGACGAGAGAAGAAGACCGTGTGCCAAAGCAGTCTGTTGGGGTCCTGAAATCATCAGAAAACACGTTACAATATTCTACATTAGCTCTGCAGCGGTGTGCTTCAGGAAACACTGTTGTCGCGCGGCGCATGCGCAGTTTCCAGGATGTGAGCCCATGCTCCGGAGCGACACGGAGGCAGGTGAGCCGCGCGTGTGGAGATTATTTGTTACCTTATTAAATTCAGTTGTCACGCGTCGAGCTCTTATAAGCTCGTATTTGCTGCTTGTGTGTCTGTGTGCTCCTCTGAGTAGAATTATGATTCGTGTTCACTTTATTTAACGATATCTCGTCAAATCACAACCAAGGCAAACAGCAGTGAACGTTATATAAACTCTTCACTGAGGAGATTAGTTTTAATCATAAGGGCGGACACCCAAAGACATGCATTGAAATGTGATTATCGTTTGTTTAAAGCTTTTAAGAAGGATGTTATGAGACAGGAAAGACCGAAGGGACTCGACAGTAGGTGCAAGTTAACATAACACGGCTGTCCAGGGGGCCAAATGTTTATTTTCAACTCAAACGCTAAAAACAATAAGAAACTTATTGCTCCGGGTTATCTGTCGCTTTACAAACTATCGATAAAACATCATATACTGAAGTAAAGACGAATTTCAAATGAAACCGTTTGATCCAGCCGAGGTAAATAACGAACAGTCGCTTGTTAAGCCACGCATGCGCAATAGACCTCTGGTCATGTGATATCCGCCTGCTACTTTAAAAATGAATTGAGCAATGCAAAAAAAGTGTAATATTTTTATAAAATAATTTCAGTAATCAAATAGAAGTGTTCGCAAGCATACATCAAAAGCAATAAAGATAGTAAAGCGATAAATACATTAAAATGTCTGTGTTTAAAATGCTGCAGAATTTCTCTGTTTTTTATGCTCTTTGTCTCTGTTTTTTTGTTTCTATATGCTCTGTTCTTGAGTGTTCATAAAGACACCTTTAAAAATGTATTATTATTATTATTATTATCACCAATCATCATTAAATATACGAATACCCTACAAATGTCAATATAATATTTCATTCTAGTTTTAATCTTGAGAAATTGTTTAATATTGTATTCTCTGTTTTTGTTCTTTCATACTACGTAACATTGTGTCTTGTGCTCTGTAAATATCAGCAGCACTTACTGCAGTACAGTCGTATTTCACACGGATCAGGATCTGTGTGGAATCCTCTGAGATGTTTGAAGATCTGATGAATGTCTCCTCAGGGCTGAGGGCTCTGTGCTGCGAGCGGATGCTCTTTGTTCATCAGCTGCAGACCCGCATCAGCGCTCGTGGGAGCCATGCTCCGGTGGTTCTCAGCAGAGGAGTCTGGTTCCAGCTCAGCTGTGAGTATCTCTGCGCCTGCGTCCATCCTGATGTGCTCCAAAGATCTAGATTCAGTGTGTTCTGCTGTCCTCAAGACTTTATTCAGCCCGGGTGAAAGCGACGCAGTATGCCTCGCTTCACTCCCGACCCAGAGTCTGATTTAGAGCCTGGCTGGGGTCTGGCAAGTGCTGATCTAGAAGCTTTTC
This sequence comes from Danionella cerebrum, assembly GCA_007224835.1. Lineage (NCBI taxonomy): Eukaryota > Metazoa > Chordata > Actinopteri > Cypriniformes > Danionidae > Danionella > Danionella cerebrum. The sequence goes on along the minus strand of SRMA01027312.1, from coordinate 389,244 downwards.
TTGATTGGGTTTGTTTGACCGCTCCAACCCTTCTGTGCTGCTGTCAGTAATTGATCCGGTGCTTGTCTCAGGCCCCCGGCTCCACGTCTCCAGAGATGAGCAGCGACATGAGGCTCTCAGACGTCACGGAGCAGCTGGCACAGACGCAGGAGCTTGTGTCTCAGCTCAAAGATCTGATCAGAGAGAAGGACGCTGCCCTCTGCGCTAGGGATGATCAGCAGAAGGTAACCCCCCGAGAGCTTTTTCAGGATCAGAGAGCTTTGACTGGAGCTGGAGTTTGTTTCCAGGAGCTGACGGAGCAGATCCAGCGGCTGCAGAATGAGCGAGAGAGCTTCCAGTCTAAGCTGGAGGCAGAGCGGCACATCGCTCGCGCTCGACTCAAAGACCTGATGGAGAAGCAGGAGGCTGATCTGCGGCGGGTCTCTGAGAAACACGAGCTGGAGATGTCCGAGAGAGAGCAGGCCTTGCGAAGGCAGCTGGAGACCCTCCAGCGCTCCATGTCTCTGCCGGCAGAAGCAGCTCCGAGCCTCTCCAGCTCCATCACCACGCAGCTGCAAGGTACCTGGCTCGCGAGGTGTTCATCTACACCAGGGGTGTCAAACTCAGTTCCTGGAGGGCCACAGCCCTGCACAGTTTAGCTCCAACCTCAACTAAACCCCCCTGATGCAGCTCGTTAGGTCCTTCAGGCTGTTTGAAAGCTTCAGGTCTGGTTCTCTCTGAGCAGGGTTGGGAGTAAACTCTGCAGTGCTCCGGCCCTCCAGGAATGGATCTCGACACCTGTGATCTACACGATATCTGCTCCATCTGAAGCCGATGTCCCTCTGATGCTCATTGTGATTCTTGACCGTCCTAGAAGAATGGAATGATGCACTTACGGTGAGAGGTGGAGTTTCTGCAATGCAGGCACGTGTGTTCGGGAAGCAGCTGGCAAAGAAAATTCAGGACGTTCACAGGAAGTGACTTCACTGCGTCTCATTCCTGCAGCCGATTCAGTCGGAATGTTCTCCTGCCTTTAAGGCATCTTTGATCTGAGCTCTGCTGAGAACATCGTGAAGAACCTTCATGAGAACAGATGGCTTCTTTGTATACGAGGGTGATTGCCAGATTGAGAATAAATCTGTGACTCCCGAGTTCTCATCAGTCACGCGGTGTTTACATGCTGTAACTTATATTACGTCTGGATAAACAGAATCAGAAAATACCGAGAGTAGACCGTTTTATCTTCTCTCTGACCAAAATATACGTTTGATCACTGTACGTAACTTAAAAACTTGAAAAAATGCATTGATTTGATGGAGAAACAAAACAAAAATGTGAATGTGGTTTTTTCCAGAAAAAACCAAGATGTGGATCTTTCTTCTATTGGTCAGAAATGAGTCGGTAAAGGTTTAAAGAATCATGGAGTTCCAAGAGCAATCAAGAGATGCTGATGAATGAAGTCTAATGTAATTATTTTAATCAAAATGAGTGGAGCAGGGAGAACCTCGCTCTCAGCGCTATACAGAGCTCAAAGAAGAAGATGAACCTGATGATGGAACCAAACTGTTCATCTCTCCTCATCTTCTCAGCTCAGGTGAAGCTGAAAGAAGCCGAGGCCAGTAAAGCTGAGAGCAAGTTTCTGAAGATGAAGGCCTGGTCCAAGTCTCGCATCCGGCAGCTGGAGGAGGAGCTGAGGAGAGCTCAGGTGAGCAGCGAGCGTCGTTATGTTCTCTGGTTCTACAGCGGTGTCCAGAACTTCTCTCTGATGATGCTTTCAGACGGGACGGTGCCTGGAGGACTCTCCTGATGTGTCGTCACTGCACCGCCGCGTCGCTGAGCTCCAGGAGGAGCGCGAGGACCTGCTCGGCAGACTGGAGATGCATGAAGAAGTAAAGGCCAGAAACGGTATCCATCAATCGTCGTGAGAAGGATGGTTCTGATTACTCACTGATCCTGGAGCAGTGGGTAACGTGACGCTGTCTCCTTGTGCTTTTAGAGGAGCTGCAGAAGCAGCTGCTGGAGTTCAAGGAGCAGCAGAGGAAGATGCAGGCGGACCTGGAGCAGGTGACCCAGAGAGCATCGCAGGTACGACGAGCCCCTGACCCCTCAACCTCCAGCCTCTCAGGGAGTAACGCAGAGCTTCTCCCATCTCAGGGGAGCGAGGCACCCATGGAGGACGTCCAGCTGATGGAGTGGCAGGAAATGGTCACCATGGTAACAGAGGCGGAGGAGAGTCAAGATGAAAAGAATGTCTTCAGGATGAGCCACATGGAGGAGGAGAGAGAGGGTAAGAGGGCTTCTAGAGTCAGATGCTAACCGCTCGCTCCTGGCTGAGCAGACGCCGAGTCTTGCTCTCCCTTCAGACGAGACGATCATGAGATGAGTGGGTGGAGAACCTCCCTCCGGATCACGCTCCCAATCGTTCAGGATGAAGTGGCAGATTTCTAACCTTCTTTCCCCTAGTGTTTCCGTACTAGCGCCGCAGATTAGCTCCATCTCCTGGAAACGCTTGTGGAGGGCGGTGTGCCACAGTTTTTCAACAAGATGACGATGATTCGCCGTCAGAAACACTTGTGTTTGGAGAGCTGTAGCCGCTGTCACTGTTCCAGAGAGATGGTGCATGGGTGGAGCTCCGCTCACCAACAGGAAAGGCATCAGCTCCACATGAGCGTAAATCGTTTCTCAGTGGAATGGATCCTCCCCTGAAGGCAATGGTAGAGGGGAGCACTTCCTGTTTGAGAGCGGAGCTCCGCCTCTCCTCCTCAGATGTGCTTCTTGTTGTGTTTGCGAGGCGTTGCATGCAATCGTTTCACTGTTTAGTCTCATAACGCTCCGTTCTCTCCCTCTGTCGGCCCTGAGAGCCTCCTCCTCCCCTCCTGCACCTCCTCTTCCGCCGCTGCTCTGCATGATGGGTGCAGCCATTGAGAACAGTTTCCCATCAGTTCTGTGCATGCAGGTTCCACGGCTCCAGCGCCGGCCGCCGCTGCACTGCCAGCAGTTCCTAGAACTCTTCTCAAGGGAAGTGTGGCAGTGCAGTGGGGACGGGAGCGGGGCTCCTCTCGCTCTCCTCTGTTTGTGTGCCCCACTCCTCCCTGTGATCTTCCTGAACACATGCATCCACCTTTTCTTTCTTAGAACAGCCTCCTCCAGCTCCGTTTCACCGGTTTTTATTGCCAGATGGGAGCGCTATACAGAATATACTCTGAACATTAAATACAATGAGAAAAATTTAATCTGTAGAAGATCAAATAAAAACTATTTCAACAAAGAAACAAACATAGACTTTGTAAAACACCCTTTTGGATTTTTCAGTGTTGTTTTGTTAATTTACCTTTTTCCCCCAAAGTCTTTTAGTTATCTTCGTTTATTTTTTTTCTTCATCATACATGGCTTTGTTGTTAATACTAATTGTTTTTATATTTTGTATTATTTGCCAAAATAGCAGCGTCTGCTCATAGCAGGCCATAAATTCATCTGTCTGCTAGGTGTCGCTAGTGAGCAGAGGCTAAATATGAAGCTAAACTTGTAAAAAAACACGTTTTCATCGATCTCGCCAATCCACGCTCCTCTTCGATGCACAGTAATAGCAGCGAGCTGTGCGTCCGGCGTTGTTAGCGAGACGTGCTTTCGGGCTAAACGCATGCTTGTGTCATGTGACCGTTTGTCCCGCTCTCGTTCGCTGTGATTGGATGCTCTGGACAGAAACAGCCACTCAGAGAGTCTTGTGTGGCGGCCGTCCCTCTTTAACGGGAGTAGAGTGCTCCAAGTCTTAAAAATGCAAAAACAGTCATGAAGTAAAAAACCAGTAAATATTCGGCTTTGAGAGCCTCGGCAGATGAGACCGGGAGCGTGGTGCGTCCACAAAGAAGCTCCGTCCCCTTTGGATTCAGTCTGGGCTGAGGGCCGTGTCACTCCGGGGGCAGCCCTTCTTAAAGGCTCAGGAGGAGCGTCTTCGGTAACCTGCGCCGCGCTCCGGAACGAATGGTGTCCTGAAGGCGTGTGCAGCAGATAAAGATTGAATCAGTTTAGTTTGTGTGGAAGGGTTTGCTCCTCCCGCTTGACTTGACTAGCATGACCCCGCTCCCCCATTCTACTCCCCCCCCCCCCACCACCCCCCATTACCTTTCATCCATCACCTTTATCTTGTGGCACAAAACTGATTGAGGATGACTGGTTGTTTCCTGGCTGCTCCGATCCAGCATTAGCCAATCGGCAACAGGAAGTGGAGGAGGAGCTGGCCCAGGTCCGTGGACTCGGCGCCCGGAGAAACAGGAAGCAGGAGTATCTGGCTCCACGCAGCCTTCAGGTACAGAGCACCATCTCTGCAGGACACAATCGTCATAGCAACACTCCACACGCTCTCCACTCCCCCAGAGATCTCCCCAGCGAGTTATTGTTTCTGAGAGAGACCAGATATGCTGATGGCTCTATTAGCGTTAGCTTAGCATAGATCACTCAGCCCAATCAGACCAGTAGCACTTCAGTTTCATACTTAAATTCTTCAGAGTAACGTGAAATATATTCAGAGGAAATTAGATATCGATGTTGTTAGGAACTATCCTCTGCTCCAGCGCAGTGATTACGGAACGCTGCTGGAGAACCGTGGCAGCAGCCTCTAGTGGTGAGCTGCAGATCTGCCCCATGCTCATGACGATCAGCCGAACTGCTTCTTCAAAAGCTCACGACTTTGCAAGGTTTTAGCCCAGACAGAGAGATTCAAAACAAGTTCTTGAGCTTGGTAGATCAGCCCCAACCTTCAGAAGCGCCCGTACCGGCCGTCGACAGACACCAGGAGGAGCAGAGTGATGGTCTTCTAAGAGTACTGTGTTCTTTGTGAAGGAGGAGTTTGCTCACACACAGGATGTGACGGGTCCCTCAGATCCCGATGCTCTGCTGACTGGAGAGAACATGGGCGGATGGTGGCCTCAGCACAGTGCTGGAGATACAGGTCAGTCACTGCAGCTAGGGACGTGTGGAGATAAGGAGACGTGCACTAAACGCAACGATCCACCATGAGAAGCTGGATTTCAGCATTTCCTCCAGCTGATTAAGATTCTGTGAAGAAAACCTTTAATGCTCTTCGCATCTCTCTTGGAGGTCTTCCCATCGAATGTTACTTGGAGGTTTTTCTGCTTCAGATGGCCTGAGGTCTGTCGTTGAGGAGCTGGAACTGGAGAGGAACCAGCTCCAGGAGCAGATCCAGGTTCTGGAGAAGCAGTGTCAGGATCTGGAGGAGCGTCTGCAGCTTCAGGCTCGTGTGGAGCTGCTGCAGGTACCGGAACAATCTCTCAATCGTTCCAAAAAGAAAAGCGATTCGTTTATATCAGTAACGTTTATGTTTCCATGTTGTTTCAAAGTAAGATGTGTTTGAGATGTTTGAGCTTGATCCAATCCATTCAACCGTGTGTATTTCACCAGGAAGATCAGGTCAGAAGCAGCCAACACAAACATTAGCTCATCCACCGAGTGCGCTGCCGGCAGATAGAGACTAGCTGTGCGTGCTACATCTTCAGTTTGAGAAGCTCCAAACTGATGGACCATCTTTCAGAACGATTTGAAACATTAAACATTAGCACGGACGTCTCGCATCAACGCGATTATGGCCAGAATTGGCACAAAGCTAACTAATTAGCATAATGCTAACAGTAACTGGAATGATGAGGCATATATGATCTTTATAGCTAGCATAGAGCTAGCAACTTGACATAAAACCATGTTCTCTAATCCAAGCTAATGATTTGTTAATTCATGCTAGCTAATGACGTGTGATTCCTGTTAGCCTTGTGCTAGTCAAATGTAACGTCATGTTTTCACGCCAGTAAGATTTTAAGTTACCATCATGAAAAAGGAAATGTAAATTCACATTAGGTTTATGCTATTTCATGTTTGATCATGCTAGCATAATGCTAATAGAAGGTAAATTCCTGCTAACCTCGCGCTAGTCGAATGTAAATTCAGGTCATCATGCTAATGAGATTTTAAAACCTGGTATTATCATGAAAAATACATGTCAAAGCATGTTAGCATTATGCTAATTTGTGATAAATACACGTTAAGTCATGCTAGCGTCATATTGATTTAAAAATAACTCACTTTAACTTTATTCTAATGAGAGACTAAATTGCAGTTATTTATTATCGTGCTAATTGTGATGATTTAAATCTAATTAAAAACACTTTTTAATGATTGAAGGGGGCTTTGTCCCCATCGACACCCAGCAGGACTTTTATCTGATATCTCCACGACTCGATGGACACCTCTGCTCAGTGAGGGCATCCCAAATGTTTCAGTTTCACTGTCCAAACCTGGCCTCGGACGGAGAGTTTATTGAGATATTTGATGTTGAAGCATCTTAGTAAACGCAGTATTTTGGAAGTCCTGCTCTCGAGGTGCTCGAGGTGTTGTGTGGCAGTGAACTGTACTGTGTGCATCACTTCTCTGCTGCAGGCCACGTTTGGTATTGATGAAGGTGTCGGAGCCGGGTTCACGCCTCAGGTTTGTGTGCGTGCGTGTGTGTGTGTGTGTGTGTGTGTGTGCGCGCCTGAAGCCTTCTCTTCTTCTCTTCTGGCTCCACCGCTTGCTCTCGATGCGTGTGCTGTTTGAACACGGGTGCGCTGGGTTAAATTAGGGCTGTCGGCTGTCGGCCGTCACGTCTGGAAGCAGCTCTAGGTTAATCTCTCAGCTTCCAGGTCTAGGTGACGCTGCGGTGTGCTGTGGCTGCAGTTTGACAGTTTGGCGTGGAAGGTTCATGATGTTCTCCTGTCCATCAGAACGAGTCGGAGCGCCTGAGGTCTCAGCTCGCCAGCCTGCGCAGCCAGCAGCTCAAAGACAGCGAGAAGCATCAGCTGGTCATCTCCAAACTTAACAAGGAGCTCAAAGGGTAATCCTCTCTCGGGGGAGCTCTCCTGATTAGATTCCTGCCGCTCGGCTATAATTATCCTCTGTGCCTCAATCCAGGCTGAGCAGCACCCAGGAGTGTCTGGAGTCCTCGCTCCTGGAGAAGGAGCACAGCCTCGCTAGAACCTCTGAGAAGCTGGAGCACATCGAGAGTCTGAGGGAAGCAGTGGCGGATCGAGAAAAGCAGAACCAGGAGCAGGCCGAGAGACTCCTGCAAGCGGAGCACAGCGTACGTCCAGGAGACACTGAAGATGAAAAGCTTTCATTGTGTAGCGCAAGTGTTGAGCAAGACGAGGCTGCCTTGATGAAAGCAAGACGAGTGCATCCAGGTGCTAGTGTGGCGAGGTCTGGAAGATGCTCGTGACATTCTTCTCAAGCATCGCTACCGCCGTTTATGCGTAAATTGGAAGCTTAATTTTTAGAGTTGAGTTGTTTTGTGATTACAAACCAGTTTGCACCTGTTTTTCTTCTGCTGCAGAGCTGTTCGATGGCATCTGATAAACTGCAGCTTCTGCATTAGTGCCGCGAGGAATCAAACGGTTAATTAAATTGTTCAAATATTCCTACAGTCTGTGTGAGATCGCCTTGTTACATTTAGCAGAAAAAAAGATCAGGTCGAATACTACCCAGTGTTTCAGTTTCATTGTCCAAATAATGTAAATAGACATGTTGCGTCGAAAGTCTACGAAACTAAGAGCTATAGCCACTGCCCCAGATCTGCCCCACACGTGAAATCACCGGCCGGACACGGGTCCTCGGGGCTGATCAAGCAAAACAACCGACCAGAGCTTTAGAAAGTCGTCAGTTTTGGCACCAGCTTGCTTGATTTACAAAGTTCACCTGGAAGCATCTACGCAATACCACCCAGTGTTTCAGTTTCATTGTCCAGCAGGTGTAAATGCATTTATTCCAACCCGAGTTCCCTGAACACGAGTCCTGACGAATAATGATTACCGTAGAATGAGCGACTGGAGCTTTAGCAGCGGTTCACGAGCTCAAACGCAGGCGTCGCATGTTAATCGTGAGATGAATGACCTTCGGAAGTGTTCTAGAACAGAGGTGACCCCGTTTCATGATGCACCCTCGTAATCCTCTCAATCCTGGCTTGTTGCAGTTGGCCGAGATGAAAAAGACGTGCAGCAGCCTCGAGCGGGAAAACTCTGAGCTGAAAGCAGCGGCTGCAGATCAGACGCTGAAGCTCAATTCCATGAAAGACAAGGTAGCGTCTCTGGTTCTCTCTAAGGGCTTTTGATGAGATACGTAAAATAAACGATGTTCTGTTTCAGGCACAAAAGCAAGAATCGAGCATCGAGGCACTCCAGTGTGACCTGCAGCAGACCAACGAGGATCTGGAGCGTCTGAACGCCGCTCATCTGGAGGAACGAGCTCAGCTGCTTCACGACCTCCAGAGCTGTGAGCGGGAGATCGACAGACTCCAGGACATCCTCACGGACAAGGACAAAGAGATACTCGCTCTTGCTTCCAGCATGGCGGAATGCTCCGAGCAGATCCAGGAGCTGAAACAGGAAGTGAAGCTGAAGGAGGAAGTGCTGGCTAATGCTGAGAGGAGCGTTCAGATCTGCAGCGACCCAGAGCTCTCTGGAGCGCTGATCCCCAAGCTGATCGAGCAGCTGAAGAAAACCGAAGGCGATCTGAAGAGGGAGCAAGTGCAGGCTGAGTCGAGGAGGGCTGAAGTCAAAGACCTCATGAAGAGGATGGAAGAAGCTCAGAAAACTATTCAAGATCTTCAGACGGAGGCACAGAGCAGACCCGCTGCAGAACAAGCGCTCGGCAAAGAGGAGCGGAACATGCTCCTCGCCGAAGTGAGCAAACAGAAAGCAGAGCTTCTGGTACTCACCAAACAACTGGAGGAGCAGGTTACATCTCATCGTGACGCTAAAGAGAAGTCTTCCAAGATTGCTTCTCTAGAGCAGAAGGTCAAGAATCTCCAGGAGGAGCTTGATGTCGATAGAGAGCGATTTACCTCTGAAGTCAGGACTCGAGACGAAGCCAAAGACATCCTTGAAAAACATTTGTCTGGTAAACTTGAGAGCATCAAATCACTGGAGATGGACAAGCAGAAGCTCGAGGAGACCGTGGAGCAGCTTCTGGATGAGCTAGGTAGACTAAAGCATCATCTGGAGAAGGCCACCTTAGAGATTGAAGACCTGCGAGAGCAGCAAACCAAACTCCAACGGCTCTCGAGTGAAAACTCCGACATGAAGCTGGAGCTCGAGGCTCTCTCTGGGGTTTCAGAAGAAAACAGCAGCCTGCAAAGCAAGCTATCTGAAGCCCACCGCGAGCTTTCGAGGTGTTCTAAAGCCACAGAGGACTTGCAGAAGGATCTGAACCAGCTCTCTCTCAGAGAGGAGGAGCTCAGGCGAAGCAAACAATCTCTGGAAGAAACCGTGGTGGAGAAAGAAGCTCTGGGAGATGGTTTGCTGAGGCACAATCGAGAGTTAGGAGAGACGCTGGACAGAAAGCAACAGGAGGTGCTCTACTTGTCCCAGGCTGTGTCTGAGTGGGAAACCAAGATGCTGGCCTCTCTGAGGGAGAAGGAGCACCTTGCTTCCCAAGTCACCAGCTTTGATGAACAGAGGAGTGATCTTCAGAGAGCACTGAACGAAACGACACGAGAGAGAGAAGCTCTTCTCCAGACGCAAGATGCTGAAATTCGTAAATTTGAAGAAGAAGCTCGAGTTCTTCGAGAGCAGTTGCTGGAGAAGGCTTCAGAATGTGACCTCCTCACCAAAGCTCTCCGTGAGACCAATGAGGAACTGGACGGCCTACGACAAGCTCTTGAATCCTCCGGTGCTGAAGTCCTCTGGTTCCAGAAGATTGCCCTGGAAAAGGATCAGGTGCTCTCAGAGCAGCACACGCAGATGGAGGCTTCTAGGAAGCTTCTAGAGGAGCGCATGGCTACACTGGAGAAGCAAGCTCATGCTCATGGAACAGGACTGACGGAGAAGATGGTGCTGCTTCAGGAGGCTTCAGAAGCTTGTGGCGTGCTGCGACGGGAGGTGAATCATGAGAGAGAACTGGTTTGCAGCCTTCAGGAGGAGAAGAGCTCACTGAAAGAGGAGCTGTCCAGACTTCACCTGGCTCTGGAGGCAAAGGAGAAGGCTTTAGCCGAGAGAACGTTGGAATGCCAGAAGAGGAGCGAGTCTTTGGTGTCTCTCACCGGTCAGCTCGGACTCATGAGCACCAACACTGCCAGACTGGAGTCCAGCAACGCCTCACTATCAGACGCTCTCGCACAGCGCTCGGCAGAAGATACCAGAGCGAAGGAGGAGCTCGCTCGGATGCAGCTGGAGCTCGTGGAGCATCGGGACCGAGGTCAGGCCTTGATGGAACAGAATGTGGTTCTGAAATCCGAGCTCAAGAACTCAGTGGCTGAAGTTCTCAGGCAACAAGAGAAGATCACGTCACTTCAGAACCAACTGGAGAGCAGAAGCTTGGAGAAGGTGTCTCTGGAGCAGAGGCTCCGATCAGAGATGGACTCTTTACGGCAGACCTTACAGGAGAAGGAGGAGATGCTGAGGACACAGGAGATGTGTGTCCAGCTGTTGGAGAGCAAGGGCCAGATCATCTCTGAGCTGCAGGAAGAGATCCAGCGCTTGAGGATCACGTTACAAGACAAAGATCAAGAGATAACTTTGGTGATGGCTCAGTTAGAAGCTCGCGAGGCCAGGCTGAGAGCAGAAGTGGAGGCCAGCGCCAAGCTCCAAGAAGAGCTGAAGAGCGCGGTTGAGCAACTGGACGGATCCATGCTTGAGAAGGATTCACCCGTGATGCAGGAGAAGGAGAAGGTCGAGCACATACAGAGCAGGACGTCAGAACTGGAGCTCATGGTTCCACAGCTGAACTGTCGAATAGAGCAGATGAAGCGACTCGTGGACACTCAGGCTGAGAAGCTCCAGCTCCTGTCTGCTTCTCAGTCCCAGATTCAGACACTGGAGGAACGGAACAAGAGTCTTCAGGAGGAACGTGACCGCACCCAACAAGAGCTGCTCATCACCTCCCACGAAAGAGCTCTAAAGGAGCAGGAGATCCATAAACTGACCCTTGAGAGAGAAGAAGTCCTCAGAAGCACATCTTCTCAGATTCAGAGAGTTCAGGACCTGGTCCAGCAGCTCACCTGGCCATCGGGCACCAGAACCGAAGCCAGGAGAGAGCTGGTGAAGGAAGAGCGACCTCACGTCACGGTTAGTGCTCAAACTCGATCTGGAAGAAGTCTTCTTCTGCTTCTCCTTCATTCATACTATTTACTTTTGCTTCCGAGCATATTTGTTCTTCTTCACTGTTCTTCATCTCCACCTGCTTCTACTTTTAGTTTTTTGCTTCCTCTTTCTTCTCCTGCACCTTCTTCTTCTCCATCCAGTGATTCTGCAAAAGTAGTCTCTCGGTAGATCTGTGGGCATCCTCTCCTCCCGCACGGCCAGGTGTAAAAACCATTAAAGCTGCAGCCAGAGCCTGAAGGAACCAGATCTTCTGCAGACGTCAGTCTCTTAACGAGAGACGCTGCTGTTGTAACGAGCACGTGAATGTCTATCTGCAGGAGACCATTGCTCTACAGCGCTCGGATGGATCTTCTGAACCCTGGGTCCAGTTGTGGAGCCGTCTGCAGCAGCTCCACCTTGAGATGCAGCGAAGAGACTCCGCGGTCCTGCAGCTCAGTGCTAGCGTAAGTGATGCTCCAGAGATTGCTCCACGATTGAAAGATCAGCCTTTGATTCCAGAGTGGTGTTTGTAGATGGAGAAGGCGGCTGAGGAGAAGCGAGGCCTGTGCTCCCAGCTGAGCTCAGTGTCCAGGATGCTCAAGGACTCCCAGCAGACGGCTGGCGAGCTCCAGAACCGCTGCTATTGGCTGGAGAGACAGCTCCAGAGCCAGTACTCTCCGGCGCAGGTGACCGAAACGCGAGCATCTCTGACGAAGCTCTGATGCAAGCTCACCGCGCTCTGTTTCTCTGCAGGCCTCCGTTCCTCCTGGAGCGCCTCAGGAACCGGTCGGCTCCAGTTTCAGCCCCGACGGATCAGACGGCAGGGATCTCAGGAACAGGTTTGTACTGAGGCCAGTTTTTCTACCAGAAACTTTTGTGAAAACAATAAAAAATGATGATAATGAAATGTTTTTCTTCTTCCGTCCGTGTGATATCGAACGAGATTTAATGAAACTGCTGCAGTGCTGTGCACCGTAACAGATCGAGAATGCTCTCAGACACGACGGTAGTTTGTTCCTTTATTTTTCATTTTCAATGTTTTGAATAAAGGAGCCGCACTACGAGATTGAAGCAATGTTTTATTATGTGCTTTTTTTTTATTTATGTAGATCAATGAGCTCTGCGCAGACATTCTTAGCATGACTCGAATAGATGGAGGCTCTGTTTGTGGGTAACTGGCCAATCGGCTTGGTCTGAGGATTTCAGGCCGCCCCATAGTCTTTTATTTGGAAAACTAGACACACATTCTTTGTGTACTGCGAATAAATCATCAGCTCCGCAGATTCCGACACCGCGGCTCAAATCTCTCGTGAGGGCGGGCTCAACAGCCCCAATATCTAGAAGCGCAGGAGCGTCGTCGGCGGGAGGTTCTCCTCTGCTGACCGCAGCTTTTATTTTACGCCCAGTGATCGTCTGTGGGTTCTGATCTTCTCTCTCTGTTGTGATTGGCTCCAGGCTGTCGGAGGCGGAGCTCCAGCTCTCTCAGCTGAGCTCCAGACTGGAGGAGGAACGATCGAGGCGAGAAGCTGCGGAGGAGGCCCTGCACCAGCGGAGAGCTGCCGGGTAAAGCCGAGTTTCATGAAATGATGCTCCTTGTGTCACAATGTGTGCAGCGTGGCTCTTCTGAGCTTCTCCAGCAGCACGGAGGTGTTTCAGATTCAAGCTCGGCTCCTGCGTCTCTCAAAGCTCTCTCTCTTTGTGTGTCTATTTCAGCGTGGAGTGCAAGCAGGCGTGGCATCCTCAAGAGGAGTTCAGCGTTCAGCTGGAGAACACGGATGAGGAGCAGTTTGAGGAGCTCATCATTCGACCCAAGCAGAGGCTCTTCCTGAGCAAGGTCCTACAGCAGATAAGAGCACCACAAGTTAAACTGGAGGAGCATCTAGCTGAATAACCACAACATCAGAAAAAAAGTTCTGAGCGAGAAACAAGTATTTGACCCCTCACCTCACCTCACCTCACGGTGATGAGGAAAGCTGCTCCAGAGGAAACTCGAGATGTTCTGATGCACACAAAACCTTGATTTCCTGCTTTTCTTGAGCCACCAGAGGCTCCCTGCCACTGGGTGGTGCTCAGGGAACAACAGAAGCTCTTCACGAGGTTCTTTCACCTTCTGTTGTTGCTGTGAGAAACCATCCCGGAGCTCCTTCTCCTCTCCTCTCTCACTGGGGGACTCTGACGGATTCAATCCCAGCCGTTAGACTCGAGCGTTCCTGCTTTAGGAACATACCGGTTCTATGTTTGGTGATCTGCAGAGGGTCTCGCTGCACTCCTGGTGAACAGTAACCTCGACTTGGTCTTCGGAGAGCGAGGAGCGACCAGGGTACCTCAGAGTGAGTGAAGGAGGAGCGGGTCAGAGATGGAAAACACTGAGGAGGGCTTCGGAAGTTAAAAGAATCATTTGGAACTGAACAGTGGAAGTTGACCAGTGTCTAGACAGGAGAGAATTGTTCTGGAGGAGGTCCAGACGTGATGCGCCGTGAGCTTTAGCCAGTGTCGGGGGTTCAGAGAGAGTGAGGCGGATGAGGTAATCGGAGAACAGATCCGTGATGCGGATGAGAACGATCGGTTCAGAGCGACCGCTAACATTTGTGCTCGGGACACTCAAGAAGAGACGAGCGGAGAAGAAGAGGAGGTTCTGATGGGTAGAACAGAGCAAGAAAGAACCTAGAGCAGACCCCTGGGGGGCACCAGACATCACCCGGAAGGTTGGAGGAGTTAGATTGTATTTTATTTATATATAGTGTTATTTAGTACCGCAGCCTTTGATGACGGTGACGGGTGAAGAGGAGCGTTGGGAAGCGAGGTGGGGAGAGTGGGGGAGGGAACGGGAAAAGAGACGTCGAGCTCTGGATTTGAACTCGTGTGCCCTGTGCGTCCAGCACGCTAACCGCTAGGCCACGGAGCAGGACAGAGCAGTTAGATTCATCATCATGTCGAGAAAAAAATGCAGCAGAGATGAACAGCGAGCAGCCTCTGTTGGGACTCCACACCTCCTAGAATGTTCTCCTCCAGACAGTTTCTGATAGGAGTTCCCTGGTGGTTCCGCTGAAACCGGAGCCTTAGCTCACCTGCGTCACTCACTGAGATCCTCCCTCTGCTTTCAGATGAACGGCGGCCTGCTCCTGTGCCGGCGGCTGCTCGCAGGGAGGAGCGCACCCAGCTGCTCCCGGCTCCTCAGAGCCAGACTGAAGCCGCGCTATCTGTTCCTGAGCTACGTCCTGCTGCTCCACCTGCTGCTCCTCATCTGCCTCGGCTCAGCACTGTGAGGAGGAGCCAGAGCCCGGCGCTCCCCCTTCTCTGAGCCGGAGCGTTGGGAGCTGTTTTGCTGTAGATGAGCCACACTACACCAGCGTCTGAAGAACCTGGAGGAGATGCTGCTGTGGGGCCTGCTCCTCTTTTGCTGGAGATGCTCAAGAGGATCTGCTGGAACTGAGAGAAACCATTCTTGAGCTTGTTTTGAGAAAATCTTTTATTTATTTGTACGGTGACGTTTTTTTTAGACATTGTTTACATTTCTCTGGGTGAGAGGGTTCCTAATTTAAAGAAAATGAGAGAGAGAGAGATGGAGAGAGAGAGAAGACTGCTGTTGTTAAATTATCCTTCGCCTGTGATGGAGCTGCTGCCGGCGTCGGAACGGTTGGAGAACCTCCAGAAGCCAAAGAGATTTCTCTACAATCAAACACTGACATTTTATTTCTTCCTCTGCACAGTTCCATGCCTTTAATGTATGAAATGGAGAAAAATAAATGAAATTAAACAAGAGTGTCCTCACTTTGTCTTGAACTGAGGGATTCATGTTTTATTGAGAAAGTGGATTTAAAATCAATGTTTATGAGCAAATAAAAGCACAATAAAAGTGTGAGTGATGCTTTAGCTCCTACATGTGGATTGTTTATAACACATTTATATTTGTTTATTTGTCGTTTTCATGTCATTGCACGGGGCATAATGAATTAAAAGAGTTTGTTCTATTTAGATCCTCTTTGCATTGGTATTTTTAAACTTTTACCTCAGACACAGCATTTACTCTTAAGTGCTGATAAATAATTACCGGCTGCGGGTTTTATTATTATTTTTTTCCCGGGTCGTGTCCCAGTTATAAGTGTTTGTAAAAGTGGCGAAGGCCGTGGTGAGAACGAGCGAGTGAAATTAAACCGTGGCCCGAGTCGCTCTCGAGTGTTTCCGTGAGTGCGGGTCACGTGACCTCCGATCACCGCCGCAGCTGTTTCCCCGGTGGAGAGCGATCGGCGGCGGCTGCGCACTACCGAACTCGAGAAAGAGAGAGAGAGAGAGAGAGCAGAGGAAACTCCTGGAGAAAGTTGGGGAAGAGTTTGTTCTGCCCCGGATCCACCTTCAGCCTCGAGGATGTGACTCCCGACGGATTCCCCGCGTGTTTCTCCGGGAAAACACTCCCTTTGAACTCGGATACCGACGGAGCGAGGGAGTTTCCCGCGGGGTAATGGCGATGTGCTCGTGAGATTCCGCCGAGGGTTCGGCTCCTGATCCTCGAGCGAAACCGCGTGGAAACATGAGCGAGCCGGAGGGCGCCCCGAGCTCCAGAGCTCTCCCGCGAGCGGCTGTCGCTCTACCCGGGGAGGAGAGCTCTCTGTGCGGCAGAGCCGAGCGCAACGGGGGCTTCTTCATCCACTGCTTCATCTGCGGGAGCGCGGTGACCCCGGGGAGAGAGCTCAGCCTGCAGGTTACGCACCAGAGGGAGAAGAACGGCCCGTTCTTTCCCTTCCTGCAGGGCCAGGACCCGGCTCCGGGCGCCCCGATGATCGGCCCGGCCGGGGACGCGCTGGTGTGCGCCGTGTGCCACTGCTTCCTGCGCGAGCAATGGAACTCCTTCGAGCGCAGCAGGACCCCGCTGGAGAAGCGCATGTACTGGCTCAAGAGACCCTACCAGTGCGAGGGTCGGGGCGGGAGCTACGATCTGGAGCGGAGGATGGCGTGCTACGACGCCAACGACTCGGACCTCTCCTCGTTCTCCGATAACGAGCTGTCGGAGCAGGACCTGGAGCTGTCAGCGTGCGCCATCAACCCCCGCATCCGAGCAGCTGGAGACTGCAGGAGGAAGAGTGTTCGAAGCAGCCCTGAATCCGTCCCGCTGCAGAGCAGGTTCTCAAATCAGGAGCTCCACAGGTCCCCATCACATACCCATCAGCTCGAGGAGAGTGTCCTCCCCCGGGCCTCTGACCGCTGGGTGCAGGTCTCCACAGGTGAAGGTGCTCCTGGCAGCAGTGAGATCAGCATCCCCAGCGACGACGACCGAGAGCGCCCAGAAGAAGGCTGGTCCGGTCCAGACGAATGCGCTTGTTATATCTGCGGGAGCCGGCTTCCAGCAGGAGGACGCTTTAAGGTGTTTGTACAGAAGCAGGAGGGAGCATCTTCAGAACCCTTCTTCCCTTTCCTGTGGCTCCACACTCCTCCACCAGGGGCCGTGCCTCTCTCCCTGGGGGGCTTCTCCTGGGTGTGCACCACTTGTCATACATCTCTCATGCAGCAGTGGGATGGGTTCGAGCTTGCCGACGTCCCTGTACTCCAGCGACTCTACGTGGTACCCCTCAACACATCCACTTCTCCACCTAAACATCTGGACGAACGACCGAAGATCCAGCCTCTCCATCAGACCCGGGAGGCTTGTTTCCTGTGTGGGCAAGCCTGCAGAGAGATCCGGGTGGTGTACACCCATCCCGGTGTAAGCAAGTCCCGCGGTGAGATGTACTTCCCGTTCCTGAACCTGCTGTCACGGCCTGCTAATGCTCCCGGCGTGCGGAACGGGCGGGTGCACTGCTGTGTCGCCTGCCATAGCGTCCTGGAGAGGATCTGGGCAGAGTACTCTCTGTGTCTCCGAGAGGAGCTCATCACATCCACCAACACCTTTCTGGAGCGACAGCACCTAACAAAAGGAGCCACACAGCACACCTCCGTCTGTTACCTGTGTGGGGAGGAGCTGCCGGGAGCAGCCGAGTGCCAGCTCCATGTGAATCCTCCAGGCCGCTGTGGGGAGCGAGAACCCTTCTTCCCCTTCCTCACGGTGCACCCTCCTGCTCCCCGGGCACGGCCTGCGGATGCCACGGGTGTCGTCTCCGCCTGTGCATTGTGTTTCCATGACCTGCTGACCCAGTGGTCCCGGTATGAGCAGCAGACCTCCGGATCCGGCCCGTCCAGCAGCCCCTGGGCTCGTCAGTACAACTGCAGCACCTTCACCTGCTTCTTCTGCAGGAGAGAGAAGAAGAGACCTCTTGGGCTGAAAGCCGTCTGTGTTGATCGCTTGCGCGTGTTCCTCTGCGCTCCGAGAGGCGCTCAGACTTTGGTGATCGATGATGGCAAGCAGCTAACAATTGGCTCTTGTGTGGATTGTAAGGTGATGGTTGTTGCTGGACAGAACGTGAAGCCGCTTGGGGGAACGGCGCAGCTCAAGGTACGAAAGATCTCCTTCAGCTTTGCTTTGGTTCACTGTACAGTTGGTTGGTCTGGAATCATGGTACATCGAGTTGTTATCATTTTTACTGTGTAAACCTTATTTCCCGGCTCGCCTCGGTGTAATTGACAGCTTTGTCTGGAGCGGTTTCTGGACCAGCATTCAGAAGGTCACCAGACGCTCTGCTGGAGCTTCTTGTTCTCTATATGATAGGGGATGGCTGCTGGGGAGAGAGAGAGAGAGAGAGAGAGAGAGAAAGCATGGCTCCTCAATGTCTTTCACCATCTCAGATCCCCCCGTGCTGAGGCGCACTGGAAGCTCTTTCTAGCAGAAGTTTTAAGACTTTTGTGTTTCACAAACACACGTTAGTCACATCACTATAAGAATGTCAATAAAATACAGAAAAATATCAAACAAAATATAAAGCAATAAGCCAAACTAGGCAAAAGGAGCATTTCCTGAAGGAATAGTGTGAGTGCTGCCAGTTGCTGCAGGCTAATGCTAATGGAAGTCCTCATTAGCGCCCCCTGTGCTCCATGCCAGCAAACTGTTTGTGAGATGAATGTTGAGTAAAGTACATGCACTGTTTAGCTTCCATTTACTTCTGTTAATGCAGTTTGCTAAGTTCAATGTATTTAAAACCATCACTGTTCAGCGGAAAGGGATGGCGATACTCAAACACAAATGCTTAAAATCCTTTGACGCTGCATCTTCTTAAAGGATGCTGCTCGGGAGGGAAGGATTATTTCAAATACTGCTTGTATAATCATATGTTGATTAGAGGCTTTACTGATTTGAAAACATCTATTTCATTACTTTATTAAAAGCTGCAGCTCCAGCGCGGCGCCTCACTCAGACTAATGTGAGCGATGGATCGCCCCTGAGCAAAACTCCCTGCAAACTCTGCCATTTCAACTCTTTGTTACTAACGATCTTGAATCGATCTTAAAACCATCTGCCAATAAAGCTTTCCTTTGTGGAGTGATTTTTATTACATTTTTTTGCACATGAAGCAAACCTCAAAGCTCTTGAGAAGTGATGCATCCAGAGCTGCCTCCAAGAACAAGCGTCAGAGAGTGATGCTGATTCGACCAATCCTGGCTGAGACTGCAGTTAGGACTGCCCGCTTAATTAGCATATGGACACAGAATTATGCAAATAGATGATTGATTGAAAATGTAAAAATAAATAGAGTTGTGTTGAAATACAAAGCGTTTATTTCTTTACCATTTATTTGTTTATAAACATATTTATGGATTTGTGAACACGTGTGTAGTACGCCGTGTGTGTGTTGGGTTTGTCGTTTTGATCATTTGCTCTTGAGTTTTATGTCGCTCATGGCACCAGAGCTTTCTGACGGCGGGAAAGTCGAGAGAAGGTTTCTGGTGGTAAAGGTCAGAAGGAAGGCGTGCAGGAGGGAACAGATGCAGTCATCTGATCCAGGAGCTGAGCTTGTATGGCAGTGATTAGCCTTGAGCAGGTGCGAGGGTGCCGGAGAACATCTGTGCGGGCGAGAGACACCGGGGGCTGATGGTGGAGAGAGAGAGAGAGAGAATGGGGTCTGAACCTGACGATGGAGAGATTGCAGGGAGCATTTACTGCGGCATCTGTTTAATGGAGGTCTGCAGGAGCTGCAGGGGCTTCAAATACGTATTGCATGTGATTTTATTCACTCCTCTAAACTGATGAATAATAAAGTCTCGAAAGCATTCCATGAAGTTCACGCTGCTCTGCTCTGGACTGATTTGAAGAACTCTTCGGGTTCTTCACCGCTGAACTTTGAAAGGCCTGGTGCTTAAGGAGCAGCTACTTCTACAGTTTCCACGTGTGAACAAGCGCCGAGTGTCTTCTGATCCATCCCCAGAACCAATGGAGGTCTCATCTTCTCTGGAGGGAGTGTCTGCAGGGCTTTTGTGATTGCGAGGACGATGGCTAACAATATCAGATCCGCGCTCAGTTCTAAAGATAGAAGACATCTGTCTCTCCAGCAGAAGGTCCTCATGCAGCTCTCATGACACCAGAGCTATTTTAGAACTGCACACAGAACCGTCTCGACTCGCGGACGCAAAGGCGGGGACCATGAGGGGTCACCAGTGCGATGGGAAGAACGTTTCTGGAACATCCGTCGCAAGTGAAAGTGGGAGAATGTGTTTGAAGAGCGCTAGGGTTTATCTCCTAAACGCTTCTCCTCTGGCTCAGCTCCGGGGAGGGAGCAGCTCATCTCTCCTCATTTTCATGTCAGAGGGTTAACAGCTCTGAAATAGCGAACACCACCCGATCTCCAGAAGACATCCACCCGCAATCCCTCAGCGTTCACTTGTTCCCCACGAGGCCCTGCACAAACTTATGAGCACCTGCTCCAGCCGGAGAGCAACCTCCTGAAGAACAAACCAGTTGAGAACCTACCCACCCGTTAAATATTCAGGTGGAGTTCAGTGTTTCCCCTAGGATCATGGCCTTGGGGGGGGGGGTGGTTATGGGTGGTGCGGCAAAACACTCACACAAACACTTAATAGTGTTTATATGTTTCTTTTAATTGCAGTATACCAATATATTATAATGTGTGAACAATTACTGTAGAATAACTAAACAACTGTACACTGAACTAAACACTAAACATCAGATTTATTTTAATATGTTAATTATTCACAAAGTGTGCAGCTTTTGTCACTGCAGTGCATCTTTCTGGGCTTCTGAAAGAACATTTCCAGAGCATCTTGGTATGGATAGTCTGAAACTTCTGGCCCATTTATTGAGATCCGCATGCGGGCTGCAAGATGGTCCCCTTGCAGCCTATTGCGAATGTCTGTTTTGACCTGTAAATACATTAACTGTTAGGCTTTAAAAGTGATAACTGATAGTAACAACAGTAAAAATCAACTTAACATACTAGTGATAGTTTAAAGCAGGAAATGCCATTGTATAACTAACTAGCTAGCTATTAATCAAGCAATTTATTTATCAATTCGTTCATTCATGCTTGTGTGTATTTACTTACTTACCAAGATCAGTCTTGTACAGCCAGGGGGAGTATTTCCCCTCTGACAGCCAAGCTGGGTCAAAACCTGTCGTTCTGTGGTGGCTAGGGGCAGGACATGCAGCACTTGGGCTCTTTTCTGTACTTTGATTCGGAGTAGGAAAGCTACACCGGCTGCTGCTCGCAGCAGAACACGTGCTGTCATCGTCACCACCTTGGGAGCGTTTAAAAAACGCGGATATTTTTGCCTGCTGCGACATACTCTCCGACGCGCGGTCTCTGTCCGCTGATGGGTGTGTGTGTGCGTGCATCGGAGCAGAACTCGGCCGTGCGCGATACGGAGGACAATTGTAAACGCACAAACGTTGAGACAGAAATTACATGCCATCGTATAAATAACATAATGCTAATTAGTTTAATAAAAGAAAAAAGCAAAGACCTGTTATAGATAAATTACTTCTGTCGTTTTTCGACGAAAATAAAATAAAATTAACTTGACCTTCAAGGGGGGCGGGGGGTGCCGTTGGGGGGGCGGGGCGCCCCCCTAATATAATGGTAAGGGAAACACTGGAGTTCCTTGAGTCCGTCTTTACAGACCTCCTTCAACCTCCAAGTTTTTTTCCAGATCAGCTCCAGAGCAGAGCAAAGAGAGCTTTGTGGAATGGTCAAGCAGCTGCATCCAAGCCATACATCACCAAGAGCAATGGAAGCCATCTTCTCTGGAGGCAGTTGTAGATGGCATGGGTGGAGGTCTGGCTTCTCTGGAGTTTCTGCTGAGGATCTCCATCAGAGCTTCTTCCACCCCCATCAAACCGCCCGAATCATTACGCAGACCCTGAGATCTTTGGGTCTGGAAACCTCTCCTTCGATCAGCCGCTGCTCGAGCACAAAGAGGAAATCGTTTCCTGAAGAATTTCAACAGATCTCTTTGTATTTGGTTTGGACAGTGAAACTGAAACTCGATATATTGCTTCCGATATTATTATTTGTATTCAATATTTTAATATTGACACGTCACATTCCATCACTCTTCCTCTCTCTCTCTCAGCCCCCCCCCCCCCCCCCTCTCTCTGTGGGCTGGCTGTGGCTCCAGGCAGGCGCGCGGGTGCTGTGGCTCATGGTAACCCGATCGCTGGCGGTTGAGGAGTTGTTTGATTTATTCCCCGGCTCCAGCAGATGGCTGCAACACAAGTGTGTTTGAGTTCACTTCACAGCCGGGCCGGCTGCCAGCTCACACACGAGGAGGAGGAGGAGGAGGAGGAGGAGGATGAACACAAGCCAGAAGAATGCTCCCTGACTCCGGGAGTCTAACCACACTCCACTTACCCCTCTCCAACCTCACACAGTTTAGGAATCTCTCTCAGGATAAGCCCCTCTCGTTCCCTCACACCTCCCTCTGATTTACTCGTTCCTCGCCGATCTTTTACGCTCTTTGGAGGAAACATGTAGAGCTTGCCTCAGAGCGACATGTTTCCAGTGATGCTCTCCTCAAGTGTTTGTTCTCGGAGCTAAGCCAGGAAGCTCAGGCAGAGAGTCTGGCTTCCATCTCCTCTCACGTTTTACAGACTCGGTTGCTTTTCAGAAGTCTGGTCCTTGGGGCTGAAGGTGCTCCTCAGCACGGGCAGATCCTGGCTTTCTGCGTGCCCCGAGTCGACGGGGAAACATGAAACGTTCTTCTCCTTTCAGTGCAACCCCATAATCTGTGCCTTGACGAGATTCAAACCTGGATGCAAATAACTCCGCACCTAAACATCTTACAGACGCTCAGTGAATACACACCAAACAGGGAGCAGAGATCTGCCACGGGTTTATGTTCATGTGCGGTACAAGTAACTCGTGTTGCCTTGTAGAATCGTTTTAACTCGGGATCGTTTCAGCGTCTGGTGATGGCTGACCTCTGGGATTCTTATCTTTGGCCGGCTTTGCCGCGGATGTTCCTCTGATTTCATCGTCCAGTTCTTGCTCTTCTCCTTCACGCCTCAAATTTTCTTCTCCTGTGCAGAGAGGAAGTGTCTAATAAAAAGCTGCTGTTGAAGCTCTCTCTGCGAGCGCAGGAAGCCGCGCCGGGGCCCGTGCCAAGCCGGAGCTGAATTCCTGCCAAGAGTCGACTTGTTTGCTCGTCTCGCTGGAGCCAGAGGCTGACCTTATTAGCTGGGAGGGCAGCCGTCTTATTAAAACACATCTGGCGCAGGGGGAGCCTAAAGAGTCCTCATATTGTCTTCCTGCAGCTCCTGACCTCGCGTTACCTGCAGGAATGCTGACGGGGGCTCCACGCATCTGTTGAGAGTTCCTGCCCCCTCGCTGGCGCTGGCGGAGCGCTCCGTGCTGGCTGTCTGCACTGGCGCCTGCACGGTAGCTCTCAGGGACCTGTTTTTCTTCCTCTCTCCAGTGCTCAGCGTTCAGGCAGGGGATGTTCTGTTGCTGCTTTATTTTGAGCGTTAACCGAATGCCGCCTGATCGGCCGAGCGCCGCATCCTGATTCTGCTTCTGAAGCACGTTTCATGATCACAGCGGCGTTCATTTCTGGTTTATTGTCTATTCACGTGATGAAATGCAGGGGAAAAAAACAACATTTTAAGCTTGGTGGTAACTCCTAGTGCCGGTGCTTTCGTGGTCATGGCTATCGTGGTGTGTTTCTGCTCAGGAAATGCTCATTATTCTGCTCTGGGAGGCTGTGAAGTCACTTCCTGTTTAAACCCGTTCATTCTGTCTTTGAGAATATTCTTCAGGAGAAAATAAACTTCCATCAGAGCTTCTCTCATCCTGAAGATCACCTCCATCTTTAGCTCCAGAAATATCTTCCTGATGCCTACTTTTATCTACGTTCATTTGACAGATTTCCTGATCGTTGAGGAACTGGTCGGCGATGGCTGGTTCGAATCAGTGTTCCACAGAAATCTGAAGCAAAGGAAGCGTGGAGTCCGATCTCGGGCAGATCAAAGTATGAGAGATCTCGTCCTAAATAACTCCCTAGCAACCAGTTTGTTTTCCCTAGCAACCAGCCTTTCCCCCTAGCAACCTTATCTCTAGATCTTTATCTACATCATTGCCATGGTTTCTCAAGTGCTAGGGGTATACAGGGGTCGCTATATAACTTAGGTACATCACTGACTGCCTCGGGACGCAGGGTTTGTCTATTTCACTCCAACACTGAGATGTCATTATGAGAACACGGTATTCGCCGCAGGGAGCCTGGTTCTCCTCTCGCTCGCTCTGGAGCAGTGTTTGTGTGAATGCAGCTGTTCTGAGGAGCCGCACATGGTTCTGATTAGCAGCAGTGACTCAGGCCCTCCGCACCACACACAAACACTCTCCTTCTACCCACAACCCCCTGGGCTCCGGCTGAGCAGCGTCTCTGTGGCGGCAGCGCTGCTTTTGAAGCCCCTCCGCATCGAGCATCGAATGGTGCTGCAGAGGAATCTTACATCATATCTGACATGTGAGCAGCTGGACGGTGAAACTGAAACACAGGGTGCACTGCTCCTCTACAACTAAACAAAGGAAACACGGGATTATAATTTCCCAGAGAAGCTGATCCTGCAGCAGAGACACTGCGTGTACGACTGTGTTCCAGCAGATGGCAGCGCTGCGCTGCTGTCTGATCCTGGAGAGAAGATCTCCAGATACAGATCTGGCTGCTAAAGTGGAGCATCTGCAGCTCCTGACCTAGAGCGCTCTGGAGGGAGGGTTGGGAACTGCTGAAGAACACTTTGCTCAGAGCTCGAACCCAGAACCTCAGAATGCAGCGTGTGGTTCTCTCGTGGGTGTGTGAGCAGGTAGAGTAGGTATCAGGGGCTAGAAGCGAGTACTGTTTCTGACTGCTGATGTTCTCACAGACGACGGCGCAGATGTTTCCGGATCTGGAGAGGACTCCACCGAGAGCTCACTCTGCTTTCATGTTCATGGCTGAACTGCCGGAGGAAGCCAGAGAGTGATGAGAGGAGAGCCACAGGGAGCGCGTTGTGGAAGTATGAAAACTGACGGGTTCTATCGAATATGACACGCTCTTTCTTCAGGAGTCACACGTGTCTCAGGAGCACTCCTCCACACTCTGGTTCCAGGTGCATAGTGATGCAGGAGAGAGGGATAACTTTAGGAGACGTTTGGGGTCAGGGAGCTCTTTTACAGTATTGTCTCCAAGGCCAGAACCTTCACAGAGCCCAGGGTGGGCACCACAGTATTCCCGTGCCCCATCCTGAACCCTTCAGTGGCACAAACTCACCGAAACATGCTAACGCGCCGCGTGCTGCTGGAGCCCATCACCTGATCCCTCCTGCTCAGCCTCGGAGCTTGTTGCTAGGAGACGGAGCTGTGTGCAGGGATGGATCTCAGAGCGCTCGAACACCCGAGAAGCTTCTGAACGCTGCTGTCGGCATGTTCTTCATCTGGAGCGCACCTCCTCACAGATGTTAAAGCCTGATCCTCTGCTCCTCACCCCATCAGACCCCTTGAGGTCTGAGCATGCTCAGTTTACGTGACGTTTGGGGGATTTAGTGCTTTTTCTTGATGATTGCTCCAGAGTATGCATCCGACCATCGCTTGCAGGATGAGCAGGAAGTAAATGCAGGTGGTCACATGACCCTGCTCTGCCCTCGAGGTTCCCTCAGAGAACGGTTCTAATACTGGGAAGCTCTGAACGGCAGGCGGCAGATCGTTCCTCAGTCGTGGAACACTGCATACGGAACATCGTCCCTCAGTTCAGCACGTCGCGCTTTACTCGTTGCTTCTCTGTTAACAGTCGCAGAGCTTTAGGAGCTCAACACAGAGCTAGTTTGGACAATTAAATAGAAACAGCTGTTTTTACTTCACAAACAGCTGCTGGTAAAAGCTCTCGCTCTCTTTTTCTCTCCTTCTGTTCTGAGCTGACAAACACACTTGTGCCACTCTGAGAGAGAGAGAGAGAGAGAGGGGGAGGGGAGGGGGAGGGGAGAGGGAGAGAGTCTCTCTCTCTCAGCTTTCCTGTGGCTCAGTTGGTAGAGCATTGCGCTAACAATGCAAAGGTTGTGGGTTCAAATCCCAGGGACAGAAAAACTGACAGAAAAATATGTTCATTCAAATGTAAGTCGCTTTGGATAAAAAATGCATAAATGTAATGTCTCTCTCTCTCTGTGTCTCTCTCTCTCTCTCTCTCTCTCTCTCTGTGTGTGTGTCTCTCTCTCTCTCTCTCTCTCTGTGTCTCTCTCTCTCTCTCTCTGTGTGTGTGTGTCTCTCTCTCTCTCTCTCTCTCTCTCTCTCTCTCTCTCTCTCTCTCTCTCTCTCTCTCTCTCTCTCTCTCTCTCTCTCTCTCTCTCTCTCTCTGTGATTGCCAAAGCTTTAAACAATGTTAATAATCAGTTTAAAGTAATGAAAATATATTATTATATAAATATTACATCGCTTTACAAAATATGAATCTAATGAACCTATGTACAGAAATTACAATCAATAACAATAATAATAATAAAAAAATAATAATAATAATAATACTTTAATATTATTCATATGTAACACAATTAATACAGTAGTGTTGTTAACATATAATAACAATAGAACAAAGTTAATAGAGTAGCATTATTAAAATATATTATAATATATATAATATAACTAATACAATACCCCCCCCCCCCCGCTTGCTCTCCCGATTCTGACTGACCTACTTTAAACGTTAGAGATGTACTACAGACAGACTCCTGAAGATCTGCTGCTCTCGCTCACCAGATCACCCTAGCAACCACCCTGAACACCTTGACAACCAAAACCCGAGCATTTTAGTCACAGACATAACCTAGATTACCATTGCAACCACCCAGAATGTCTTAGAACCTACCAGGACACCTTAGCAACCATTAGAACATTTTACAAACCACCAAGATCTCCATAGTAACCACTTTGAACACCACAGCAACAACTTCGATCAAGTAGCCTTACATGACCTTACACAGAACACCCTAGCGACACCACGCCAACCAGCAGCAGCACGTTATTAACCTCGCAGAACCCCTCAGCGTCTTCACAGCAGCCGACCTGTGACCTAGACATTAATCTATTGTACATTGTACAGCAACCGCATAGCAACGGAGTACTCGCTCCGCTAGCACATAGCCGCGCTCAATCTCTCTGTGGTCCTGCTGCAGGTTCGCCACTCTGGAGCCGGACGGGCTCCTGCTCTACAACGGACGCTTCAATGAGAAGCACGACTTTGTGGCTCTGGAGATCGTCGACCAGCAGATCCAGCTCAGCTTCTCTGCAGGTACCAGTCCTGACCACACCCACCAGCGGTTCTATCTCTCACCAGCAGGTGGCAGCACATCAGAAGTGATAGCAATGAAATCTGTTGTGGGCGGGTTTAGAGTTTTAGACGGTGAAATTGAAACGGCAGGTTCAGATTCTTGATAATTTCCTGCTTCCAAATGCAGGTGAGACCAGGAGCACGGTGTCACCGTTCCTAGTGGGCGGAGTCAGTGATGGCAGCTGGCACACTGCACACGTGCACTACTACAACAAGGTGAGTGTGTGGTGTAATCCTTTGCCCTCGGGGTCGCGTGCCTCAAATGAGGTCGAATGTGTGTGTGTGTGACCCAGTGTCTTTGTGTCGAATCCTTTCAGCCCCCCCCCGCCTCTCTCATTCTCTTTTGTTTTGTTCTGCCCCTTTCTCAGCCGGTGGTGAACCGCGCAGGGCTTCCGCAGGGTCCATCTGATCACAAGGTTGTCGTGGTAACAGTGGATGACTGTGATTGGTCTGTTGCTCTGCGCTTTGGTCATGTGATTGGCAACTACTCCTGTGCCGCCCAGGGCACCCAATCAGGATCCAAAAAGTGAGTGACATCACTGTACTGTTTCTCATTGTTGTTTCGCAGCACACGAGTGATCCTAGCCGTTAGCGCAGGAGCTAATCTGATGCTAGTGAGCTGTTTGCGCCGCAGGTCTCTGGATCTGACTGGCCCGCTGTTACTCGGGGGCGTTCCCAGACTCCCAGAGGAGTTCCCCGTACGGAACCATCAGTTCGTGGGCTGCATGAAGGATCTGAAGATCGACGAGGAGCCCATCGACATGGCTGCGTTCATCGCTAATAACGGAACGCTAGCTGGTGAGTGGCCGTGTGACCAGAGAACAACCCCCACTATATGCACTTCTGTTTTGAGTCTTCTTCACCTCCTCTCATCAGAATTTCTCCTGCTCTCTGTAACTGAAATCTCTGGTCTCCACGGCCAGACCCCGTACCTGCTACTCTTGCAAAGGCCACATGCTCTTCCCTGTCTCCTTCTCTCTCCTGGAGTTGTTCCCTCATCTCTTAAAGGTGCTGAATCCTAATAACCTCCAAAACCGAAATGGTTCTCCTCACGACCTCCTCCTAGCATCTGACTCTGGATCAGTCTCCATCTGCTTGATCTAAGTGCGGCTTTTCAAACAAAACACATACCCATTCGAACCTCTCCGTTCATTCAATTAAAGTCTTCCACCTCGTTATCAGTGCCCGTCACTACCGGCGTGCCCCAGGGTCCAGTTCTGGGTCCCCTGCTCTTCTTCTTCTTCCACTTGGTTACATTTTCTGCTCTTCAGATCAACCAAACCCAAGCTCAAGTCTCTCCCAACCTCACCTTGCTAGAGTTTTAAACCTCCTACTCAGCGGTTTCTGTTTCAAGTCGTTGGCAGCAGTTTGGTTGTCTCCGAGTGCAGCTGGTTCGTACACCAGCGTTATTCGAAACATTGAAATGAACGTAGTTCTAAGTTTTGTAATTAAATGTAGTTTTGTTTTTCACTCGAGTTAATAACGAAAAATAAAGATTTGTTATTTTGTTATGAGCTGCAGCGCTGGAATCCTCACGAGGTTGAGTTTCGTCTCGTAGTGAGCGTCATTGATGTTTCTTTCCCAGGATGCTCTGCGAAGCGTAACTTCTGCAGCAACAACCCTTGTCTGAACGGCGCCAGCTGCGTGAACCTCTGGGGTTCGATCCGCTGCGACTGCGCCATCGGCTTCGGGGGACAGCGCTGTGAGAGAGGTGAGAGTCATGTGACCAGAGTTCAACCGTGTGACCTCTGACTAACGCCGCCTCTTCGTACGCAGCCATGCCGAACCCGATGCGTTTCCAGGGCGACGGGCTGCTGTTGTGGACTGATCTCGCTGTCGCGGAAACCGTTCCCTGGCAACTGGAGCTGATGTTCCGCACGCGGCAACCGACGGCGACGCTGATCCACATGAGCTCGGGACAGCAGCACAACCTCACCGTACAGGTTCACGCCCACACACGCGCACACCACACCCTCCGTCTGCGTCAGAACCATGTCTAGAACCTGAAGGCGCTAAGAGCATCTGCTAGCGATCGGAACGTCCCGCTGCAGCCGGAGTAAGGGAGTATGAGCCATCTGATCTCCCTGGTGCGCTGGGAAACCCCGGTAAGATTCCCGTGAGCACTGCGCCCTGTGCTAGACTCACGAGGATGAAGTAAGCGGAGGAGGATCATCAGGATCAGAAACGCTTCAGACGTTCCGGGTTGCTGACACCAGGGTTTGACTGACAGCTGTCCGTGTTCCTGTGTGTCACAGCTGAGGGGGGGCTTCCTGATGACCTCACTGCAGCGCGGCGAGGACTCTGCTCTGTCTCGCATCGATGACGTCACAGTGAGCGACGGCCAATGGCATCACATCTTACTGGAGCTTCAGGACTCGGAGTCGGGAGGCGTCAGGGCCGTCGTCAGCCTGGACTACCGGCTTTACACGGTCAGTGTGTGCGTGACTGGGCACTACCCCCCCCCCCACCCGGAAGTTAGGTGCTGAACGTGCGTGTGCGTGTTGCAGGCCACCATGGAGCTGGAGCTGCAGCTGGCGGCGGTGCGTCTGCGGACCCTGAGCGTCGGCCGTGGATTCAGCGGCTGCATGCAGGTCACTGCTGCTTGAGACTCTAGCGTTCGTTTCTGTGCCCATCTCTTTTTTTATTCCTTGTTTATTTCTTTTCTTTTATTGTTTTCATTTAATTATCATTTATCATTCATCTATATTATTGAAATTTCTCAATTCCTTACATTGTTCTGTTTCATTTCATAACTAATTGATTAACATCGTTTGTTCCTCCCTCTCAATCTCTCTCTCTCTCTCTCCGCAGGGTCTGCGTGTGGGCGAGCTATTTCCCAGCATGCCGCAGGCTCGTGTGCTGAATGTGGCACCCGGCTGTAGCTTCCCGAAGGTCTGTGGTTCAAAGGCGTGTCCAGAGCACAGCGACTGCACCGAGCGCGAGGACACGCGTGTCTGCAGCTGTCACCTTGGTAACGAGCGCTCTGATTGGCTAGGGCAGATGAAACTCTTGGCTGAAGGTGACACGCACCTGTGGTGTTGCACACAGGTTACTATGGCAACAACTGCACAGATGCCTGCTCACTAAACCCCTGTGACCATCAGTCGATATGCAGCAGGACACCAGACTCCGCCCACGGATACACTTGCAGTTGCCATGGAAACTACTTCGGCCAGTACTGCGAGAAAAAGTGCGAGACGTGCCTGGGGCTGTGCACCATGTGTGGTTGTGTATTTATTGGTGTGTGTATTCAGGGTGGAGCGGCCGTGCCCGCGCGGCTGGTGGGGGGGTGACTCCTGCGGACCGTGTCACTGCGAAACTGCCAAAGGATTCGATGCCGACTGCAACAAGACCAGCGGCGCCTGCCGATGCAAGGTATCCTCATGGGACCAAACATTGTGACTTTTATTTTGAAATCGGTGAAATCTCCTCCGTTCTCCTTAGGACAACCACTACCGTCCTCCGACGAGCGAGGCGTGTCTGCTCTGCGCCTGTTATGCTGTGGGCTCCTTCTCACGGGCGTGCGATCGCGAGAGTGGTCAGTGTCAGTGCAAGCCTGGGGTCATCGGCCGCCGTTGCGACCGCTGCGACAATCCTTTTGCAGAGGTTTCGCCTGGTGGCTGTGAAGGTCAGTATCGCGTTCCGTAAAACCTTTGACGAAAGAAAATAAACTGCCATTGAGTTAAAAACACAATGAACTGGTTCGGTTTAAAAACATGTGTTTGGTTCCTGATCCTTTGCTCCCTCGGCTCCAGATGAGGTTGTGCCTCGTGTGCGCAATCTTCAGGAGCCGACTGCTGGGTCCTCACTGAGGAGTGGAACTACATCAACGGTTACGGTTAAACAGCACAAGAGCTCGGAGGGGGGCGGGCTATAACCCTGACCCTAGTGATTTCTTACACGGCCTATGGAGTGAAGTCCAACCGCGGCAAGCACCCCCCTGTGGCCGGCTGCAGAATGATTACCACCCAATACAAGTCTATGGGAAAAAGCTGAACTTTAAAATTGTTTTCGGTGAAAGTACGGCATTTTAAACGGTTTTAATGATCTTTGAAAGTTATCGACACAGTGAACAAACTTCAATAGTTTTTTTCTTGGCTCAAGGTTATTTTCGTGTGGTTCACTATGGTTCAATTTTCTCTAGACGGAGCCATGTAATTGACAGCTACACAGAACAGAGCGGAGCGGACTGACCGCCGGCGTCACGCAGAGAGAAAGATCATTTACAAGAGAAGTCGCTCTAAAATCCTTCGTCAAAATTACAAAATAAATTGTATATAAGAGCTGCGTGTGAGGGGTGGAGCTCTGAAACCACAACGATTCTATTCTTAACAGGAAGTCGTGCGTACAGCCTCCTCTTCAACTCCACAATGGCTTCTGATGAGCCGATGGCAGTAGGCGGAGTCGAGGTTCAGAAATACCCAGTCAAGCTAAACTTCTGCCCCGTACACGTGGACAAATGGTGGAACCGCGTAGAAAACGTTTGTACTCGTGTACGGGGAGCTGGAGATCTGAGACAAGGGTTCTATTGTTCCGTCTGCTGGACCTAAGAGGAACCTGAACTCCTCCTGGTTTCTCCTCTCACGTCTGCTTTACCTTCGGAGCTGGACCCAGCTTGAACATTGCTCTGTGTCTGCAGTGATCTACGACAGCTGCCCGCAGGCCATCGAGGCGGGGATCTGGTGGCCCCGGACCAAGTTTGGTTTACCAGCTGCCGTCTCCTGCCCCAAAGGATCCACTGGTAACTCCACCTCCTCCTCTGAACCACTAGCACGAAAGGTAGTAGAGTATAGAATAATTGTTTGATATTAGTTAAAGTTCTTCTAGTTGGTTATTTTTCGAGGTTCTGTTTACCAGTGCGCTCCTGGCTCCCTCTGCACTCAGCTGTGGAACTAAACCAAAGTTTCGGTTTCTTTCCGCTAGTCTCCAGAGATCTGCATGAGAGATGGAAGGGGAGTTACAGATCCTCGAGCTGAAACGCTTTTCGGTTAAAAGCATAAAACACAATGCTGTTACAGGCGTTTGCCGTTTCCTTTCTGCAGCACATTTTCATACACAATTCTTTACAGAAGAATAACAACAGATTAAAGATGAAAGGGATAGATTTATAGGAAATGAGAAAAACGCAGCTCAAACTGATCTGGATCCTGTGATCTGAGAGCTCTGATTGGTTCGTACACAGGCAGCAGAGACCTCAGCAGGATTATTTGCTCTGCATCTGACGCTGTGGTTCTGGTTAGATTCCGGGCAGCCGCTGAAGCTGTCTCTGTGAGGAGAGCGGCCGCTGGAGATGAAAGCATGGAGTGGTTTCTCCAGATCCTGACTGGAAACAAAGCTCCCGATCCTTGTGATGTTCTGAGATGATGCTGATCAGATTTGAGTATTGCTCAGAACAGTCTCCAGAAGGTTGTGGTACCTTTTTTAATGTAACACACCAGCCGGAAAAAAACACTGCGTCATTTTTCAAGAAACCCACAAGACGTTTTTTTCACAGTGTGCGTCAAACGCCGGGATTGGGTCGTCTGGTCTACTGGGGGAGGAGCTGCTCCCATTCGTGCTATTACTGGTCCTACCAATGAACTCGTTGCGTTTGTTGGTAGAACAGGGTTCCGTGGGGTCTGTTCGGGGGGGGGGGGGGGTTCTGACGCTGTAGCTGGATAAAACGCATAAAAGCAGAACCGTTTATAGGAACGTATTTGAGCGTTTTTGTCTCGCCGCTGCAGGAACCGCAGTCCGCCACTGTGACGAGCACAAGGGCTGGCTTGCGCCGGACCTCTTCGACTGCTCGTCCGTCAGCTTCACCAAGCTCAAGAGTCTGGTGAGGACGCAGCCTCTCTCCCTGATTATTTACATCCAGTTATTTCATTCCCGCTCTTCCTCATCTTCTCGTTCTTGTCTTCCTCAACACAGTCGGAGCATATAGCCAGAAACGCTTCCCTGATTGACTCCGCCAACGTTCCGCAAACTCTAGCGCTGCTGTTCAACGCCACCAGAAACACTGAGCACTTCTACGGCAGCGACGTGAAGGCTGCGTACCACCTGATCCGGTGGATCCTGCGACACGAGAGCGAGCAGCAGGGCTTTAACCTGAGCGCTACGCAGGACGTGCTCTTCAACGAGGTTAGCGTCGTCAGCGTGCTGTCTGTGAATGGTGCGACTCACATCAGCTGACCTCGTTCTTTCTTGTGATTGGCTGTTGGTGCAGCACCTGACTCAGGTGGCCAGCGCCATCCTGCGGCGGGAGAATCAGAAGCACTGGCAGCAGATCCAGCAGACGGAGAGCGGCAGTGCGGCACTGCTGCAGCAGCTGGAGGAGTACACTCAGACCCTCGCGCGGAACCTGCGGCAGACCTACCTGAACCCCTTCACCATCGTCACCCCCAACATCGGTCAGGCCACGCTCCAGCCAATCAGAGCCAGCAGGTGGACGCGGTCTCGTTTCCATCTCTGTTTGTTCTCTGTTCTTGCAGTGCTCTCCGTTGAGCGTCTCTCGAAGGTGAACTTCAAGGGAGGAACGCTGCCTCGATCGCTCTCCCTTCGTGGAGCTCGACCACTTCCTCTTGATCTCTCGACCAGCGTGTCACTCCCCAACTCCCTCTTCGACCCCGCCCCTGAGGGAAAGGGTCAGCGATCCCAAGGTCAGCTACACACGGAGCCAGAGCGGAACCAGACAGCCAATCAGAAGAGGAGGCGCAGGCACCCGGAGCGGGAGGAGGAGGAAGACGCTATTGCTAGTGTCCTCATCTTTCGGAGCTTAGCGCCATTGCTGCCTGAGAGATTTGACAGGGACAAGAGGAGTCTCCGGTTAGAACCACAGCTCTCATCCACGACTAGAGTTCAATTAGTGATCAGAACCAGAAACGTGTCAGATTAGAACCAGAAACACATCCAAGTTAGAGCCGTCAGATTAGAACCAGAAAACATGACGGGACTCAAACCATCTGATTAGAACCAGAAAACATCCAGGTTAGAGCCGTCAGATTAGAACCGGAAAACATGACGGGACTCAAACCATCTGATTAGAACCAGAAAACATCCAGGTTAGAACCGTCAAATTAGAACCAGGAAACACATCCAAGTTAGAACCATCAGATTAGAACCGGAAAACATGATTGGATTAGAACCAGAAACACATCCAAGTTAGAACCATCAGATTAGAACCAGGAAACACATCCAAGTTAGAGCCGTCAGATTAGAACCAGAAAACATGATTGGATTAGAACCAGAAACACATCCAAGTTAGAACCATCAGATTAGAACCGGAAAACATGATTGGATTAGAACCAGAAACACATCTGAGTTAGAACCATCAGATTAGAACCGGAAAACATGATTGGATTAGAACCAGAAACACATCCAAGTTAGAACCATCAGATTAGAACCGGAAAACATGATTGGATTAGAACCAGAAACACATCCAAGTTAGAACCATCAGATTAGAACCAGGAAACATGATTGGATTAGAACCATCAGATTAGAACCAGAAAACACTTTCAGGTTAGAACCGTTCAACAAATTGATGACTTAGAAATGACTGTTGTGGCCGTACATGTCTAGGGTTCCCAAGCGTCCTGTTATCAACACCCCTGTGGTCAGCATCATGGTCCATGATCGTGAAGAGCAGCTACAGCACACACTTCAGCAGCCAATCACAGTGCAGTTTCGTCTCCTGGCCACAGAGGAACGCTCTAAGCCCATCTGTGTCTTCTGGAACCACTCCCTGGGGTAAAAGCCTGGTTTTGCCCAGAAACAATCCACTGAGCATGTTTTAACGCACCCTGTGTTGGTTTGTGTCTTCAGGCCGGGGGGTCCGGGTGGCTGGTCCGCCAGGGGGTGTGAGGTGGTCTTCAGGAATCAAACACACATCAGCTGCCACTGTTACCACCTGACGAGCTTCGCTGTGCTCATGGACATCTCACGTAGAGAGGTGAGGTTCAGGTCCGGGGCTAGGTTTGCTCGTTATCTCACCACTCGATAAGCTCTAACGGGATTTCTGTGCCGTAGAACGGGGAGGTGCTGCCAGTGAAGCTGGTCACCTGGAGCTCTGTTGCTGTGGCCCTCTTCTTCCTCTTCCTAACCGTCCTTGTGCTCGCCTGCCTGCGATACGCCAGCAGTAACCGAGCTAGCATCGCTAAGAACATAGCCGCAACGCTCTTCATTGCACACCTTGTCTTCATCCTTGGCGTCAACCAGACAGAGAACCCGGTGAGCGACGCCTCATTTAGCTGTACCTGACGCCTAGATGCCCGAACCTTGATGACGTTTGAGCTGCTTCCTCCTCTCTCTCTCAGTTTGTGTGCACGCTCATCGCCATCCTGCTGCTCTTCTCGTGGCTCTGCGTGTTCTCCTGGCTCTCCATGGAGGCGCTTCACTCTTACCGGATGCTCTCGGAGCGCCGGGACGTTAACTCAGGACCCATGCGCTTCTACGGGCTCATGGGATGGGGTGTTCCCGCGCTCATCACGGGGCTCTCTGTTGGACTCGACCCGCAGGGGTTCGGCAACCCTGACTTCTGCTGGATCTCGCTCCATGACATGCTGGTTTGGAGCTTTGCCGGACCTCTCGCTCTGGTGCTCACCGTGAGTGGAGATTCACTCTCTATCTGTCTGTCTGTCTGTCTGTCTGTCTGTCTGTGCGTGTGGTGTGTGGTTCTGAAGCTGTCTCTCTGTCTCAGATGAACATGTTCCTGTACTTCACGGCAGCGCGAGCACTGTGTTCTTTCAGAGAGAAGAGAGAGAGCCCTCAGTGAGTCTCACACCTGGCAACAGCGTAACTAACCCCTGGCGATCAGCAAGAGCTGCTCCTCTCTGTTTCTCATAAAGAACCCGTGTTTGTGTGCGTCCAGGGCGGGGGTGCGCTCAGGCTGTGTGCTGCTGCTCCTCGTAACGATCACCTGTCTCCTGGCGCTGATCTCGGTCAACAGTGACATCATCCTCTTCCACTATCTGTTCGCAGGCTTCAGTGTTGCCCAGGTAACCCCTCGAGTAGCTTAGCAACCAAACATCGATGCCATAGCGACCAACTCCTTTCAACACTACCAAGTGCTTAGTAACCTCACGCCCACTGCTAACCACATAACAGCCCAGTGTGAGCTCCTTAGCAACTGTCGCTGCCATCTTAGCAACCATGCTAACACCCTAGCAACCACACTTTGCAGTTTATCCACTACATAACCCCAGCAAGCACGGTGGTCTCCTTAGTAAATCCTTCTGATGTGATGCTTCAGGGAGTGTTCGTCTTCTTCCTGCGCGTGGTGTTCAATCCGGAGGCGCAGGACGCCATGCGCTACTGCTGCGGCGGGAAACGACCTGATCACCTGATCAAATCCACGCCATCCGTGAGTCCTGCCGCCTGTTAGCGAGCGTGCTCAGATCGTTGTCATGGAGTTTGAGGATGCTCTGTGTGTTGTCAGGCGCTGCTGAGCAACAGTAACTACGGCGACGGGCGTCTGTATCACCTGCCCTTCTCCGAGTCCAGAGTGTCTCTGAACGGAACCCAGAGCAGTCCCCCGCACCAGAAGTACCTCCCCTTCAGCCTCCGGTACACCCGCGCACACCTGCACGCAGGGACTGGAAGCAGCCGCCGCTCCCTGACGCTGACTCTGCTTGTGTTTCAGGGAGGAGCTGGGGAGTCCGAGCGAGCACGACACGCTCTTCAGAGAGCAGGACCCGCAGCACGGTACCTAGCGCTCCCCCTTACATCCTCCTTTAGCATCGCTCCCGTTTCACCCATCTTCTCTCTCTCGCCTCAGAGCCGGACTCGGACTCAGACAGCGATCTCTCAGAGCTGGATGAGGACCATAGCTCCTACGCCTCCTCTCACTCCTCTGACAGTGAGCAGGAGCCACGCTGGGAGGATCTGGCAGGCCCTCACGGTACCATACTACACATCCGTCTTCCTCTCTTTCTGTCTGTCCTCCTCTGACTAGTCTCTGTGTGTCTCAGGTGTGTGCGAGGGGGAGGCAGGGGAGGCAGACGGGTGTCTGCTGTCGAGCAGACAGACAGGAGCGGAGGATGCTGGGGCAGAGAAGCTGCTGCTGCCGCCCGGCGCCTCGCACAGCCTCACACACAGAGGTATGCTCGCGCACACAGCTGGAGCCTCCACACGTCGTTTGGTTGGACGGGGAAACTGAAACACTGCTCAGTTCGCTCAGAGCTACGTTTCAGTTTCATTGTCCAGCCCCTGCAGATGGAAACGAGCATCTCTGACCGTCGTCTCTCGCTTTGCCGTGCAGGAATCCTGAAGAGGACTCCGCTGTCGCCGATCGCTGAGAGAAACGCCATCAACCGCATCCACAACCAGCTGAGGGCAGATTCGCCCTCCTCGCCGGCCTCCTCAGCCAAAGAGAGCTTGAGGGGCGGAGCCACGCATTCGAACGGCATGACAAGAACGCTGGACTACGACTCGTCAGAATCTGAGTGAGTGCCCATGGCACCGGGAGTGCGCGCGGAGGCGAGAGCGAGGAACGTTGATGGAAAGCTCTCCCTCACCCTTCACCAGAAGGGCGCATTGTGGTCTTAAAACGTTTTAGGTTTTATTCCCGGTCCTCGGGAATTTTATATTTGTCATTATAATGTTTTAAAAGTGTTTTTATTTGCTGCATTTTTAACTAAAAACTATATTTTGGCTTGTGTGTGGTGAAATATCTAAAGGTGCATTTAACAGCACGGGTGCACCACCCAGTATTGGGATCAGGAACATATAAATGTCAGGAAATACAATTTCTGGCGAAATCTCTGTGTCAAGTTTGTTGTAATGTAAACGTGTTCAGAATATCAGAACTCCTTGTGGTTGTGCACTTAGCCGGCCATTCGAACCCATGCCTCAGTGAAGGGCATGAAACCCTCTATATATAGCTCCTGATCTTTCCTCTTCTGGTCTCATCTCTTTCTCCTCCAGATGCTGACTGGATCCGGCTGAACATCCCTCGTTCCCGGAGAATTCCTTTTCTTCTGTCGTCCATCAGCGCAGTGATCAGGGATTCGTCGGTGCGCCGCTGGGGTGTTTCCGCGGGACTCGCTGCATCAGTGGTGTTTTGTATATGTTGAAGTTTTGTTTATAAACTGTTAAAAGGACTGACCTGAAAAAGACGTGGTTACAGAAGGACTCGCCGCGGCGGCACTAACACACGCCGCCGGCACAGTAACGATCAGAGCAGAAGAGCCACCACTGGTTTCTACGCTCCTTCTTTTTGTACATTTCTAAAATAAAGCTTCTTGTGGAGATGAAAGTACCGCAGTCTCCTGTGTTTGGAACTAAAAGCTCGTTCTCCGCAGGGCTCGGGTCACACCTTGTGTTTGAGTGTTGCTTATACACATTGCTGTAATTTAGTTACACCTCGAACGGCTCGCTATTAGCACTCGCGCTCCTCCCAGGCTTCTCTTACTCTTGCCGAGGGGCTTTAGACCAGAACACGGTGCTACTGAGGACGAGTGGCTCCTCATCTGGCGCTCCTCATCTCTCGCTCCCAGGTCGGAGAAGATCTCAGAAGCGAGAGTGACGCAGGAGTGACCCGAGAGGAAACTTCTGATGAGGAGTCAGCGAGTTCTCTAACGACAGGAAACTGCAGACGCATCCGACCGATAATGAGAGCCCTGAGACCCGGAGCCAGAGGATCTGCTTCAGCACTTTAACCACAAACACACGGAGCTCCCCAGGGACCAGTTATCCCTCCACGAGGAGCAGCCGGTCCGTCAGGGGTCACATCCAGAAGAGGACCCTCGAGCAACGACTGTTTTAATGTAAAACTATTGATGCAAACTAAGAAAAGAGCTCAAAGAAATCATCTCAGAAAGCTGTCAGCCAATCAGAATCAGGCCCGCAGTCCGCTCCTGTGGTGTAGTGGACGATGCGCAGAGCGACACGGTTCGAATCCAGCCTCCCTCTCTCTCTACGCCACATCCTGCCGTCACACTGTTCTGAATCTGAAAACCCCAAAATCCTCTTTAAAAGCAAGAATCTTGAGCAGCCAATCAGAGCAAAGCAATGGGCAGCTGCAGGCTGCATGCTCTCATGGCTCCTGGAGTAAATCTGCGGGAGGAGCAGCAGGTGGAGGCTGGGTGGGCTCGGTCAGGCGGCTGCTGATGGATTACAGGCATGAGTCGGGTGGTGCGCCCAGGCGTGAGCCTCCGCTGTATTTAAATCCAGGCGAGAGGCACTGAGACCAGTTCAGGACCGGGCGTTCTCTGTGGAACATCTAAGGGCTGAGGATGGACCGCTGAGGAGAAGACTGGTGACACAGATCAGGATGGCAGAGGTTCTACCAGTGGATGCGGTCCTCTTTGGGATGCTCGTCTTCTCTGGAATCATAGGAAACCTTCTGGTCATCTGCGTGGTGAGGAGATGCACCTCACACGATCAGAGAGCACTACCTCCTTCGTGAGGTCTCGACAGGAGCATCGGTGGTTGCTCTATGTTTATGTAACCTCCTGAAAGGTGTGGTGTTTGCGTGTAACAGTTGAACGCTCAGAGATGAGCTCTGAAGGAGATGTTTCACAGGGGAGTATGGAGGGAGGTGTTGGGCTGAGTGTTGTGTGCTGTGTTTCAGGTGTTCCAGTGCGCTAAGGAGAGCTCCTCACGGCACCTGCCTCCCTCTGACGCCATCCTAGTGAACCTGTGCATGGCCAACCTGCTCATCTCTGTGTTCCGCACGGTGCCCATCTTCGTTTCTGACCTCGGGCTGGAAGTGTCGCTGTCGCCCAGCTGGTGCCGCGTCTTCATGCTAATCTGGGTGTGGTGGCGGGGAGTGGGCTGCTGGGTGACGCTAACCCTCAGCGCCTTCCACTGCGCAACTCTGCGGCGCCAGCACGTGACTATGGGACCTCTGGGTGCTCAGCGAGAACGCCACCGCGTCTGGGGCATCATGGCTGTCGTTTGGGGAGCTAATCTCCTGTTCTCCACCCCGGCACTAGTTTATACGACGCATGTGCGCGGGAACGCTACGGTGGAGCTGATGGTTATCAGCTGCACGACTCGCCCGCTGCTGGGCTGCATTTGGGAGTTTCCCTCCGAGCGCCAGGGCTACGCTTTCGCCTCCTCCTCATTAGCGCTGAACGAAGTCCTGCCACTAGTTCTTATGGTAGGGGCAAACCTAGCGACGCTGCAGGCCCTAGCGAAGCACATCCGGACTGTAACGGCAGGGGCCGGCGGCTCTGTGGACCTGGATCGCCACGTGTCCAGCGAGAGGAAGGCGGGTCATGTGATCATGGCGCTAGTTTCACTATTTGTTGGATGCTGGGTGCTACAAGTCGCCGCGGTCACTTACTACAATCACAACCGGGGTGCACACGCAGAGGGACTCCTCACCGTCGCACACTTCTCCGCGTCGCTGTTCGTGGGATTCAGTCCTCTGGTGGTGGCACTCGGACACGGGAAACTGAGGAGGAAAATCGCTCTGATTCTACAAGGACTCGTCAATTCCATCAAACGGCAGGAAAATGACCCGAAAGCAGCGGCGAGTGGGAAAAATGTCTCGCTGTGATGTGTGGTGCTCTGTGTCTGATTCATTAACTCTCCGCTACTAGGTTTTATGCAGATCCTCTCCGTGCCAGCAGGAGGCAGCACTTGTATTAGCTCACATTGTTCATTTTAACTGCAGCAGCGTAAAACATTGACGCTCTGAGACTCTTTGCGTATGGTACACATGAGGATCCTTTATTGAATAATCGTGAGGAGAACGATGTTACCGTGAAGAATTCTTCACAAACTACAGAGAATTAAAACCTTTAACCAAGAGTCGATTTCTCTTCTTTCACGCATTATCATGTTAAACTGTTTAACGCATGCTGTACCTGCTCACATGAACATTACTGAGTTGAATCCATCCAACCATTCAGTGGGAGACACCAGAAGCACCTCCTGAAGTCCTCAGGACACGTGTGTGTAGATGCTGAATCGGCTTCTAAACGTTTGGTCAGTCTCTTCACTACAGGAACGGTAAGCGTGACAGGATGGATTTGATGAAGGCTCTGAGCTTCCTGTGGCCCACGGCGAGGACGACAGGGGAGAACGCAATGAAGGTCATGTTAGCAAAGCGTGCCACAATCAGCAGGAACTCTGTGGAGGAGCCGCGGTTGTAGTTGAAGTAGTTGACGGAGATGACGTTGGTTCCCCAGGAGGAAATGAAGAGGAAGTTGAGAGCCAGGATCACCTGAGCGCAGGCAAACAATCGTTAGTAGTGTTCCTGGACACGGAGACATCTCTGATCACCAGAACATCAGATCCAAACTCACCTTAGCAGCCCGTTGCTCCGCAGGGATCCGCGTGACCACCGGAGCGTCCTGGCTCTTGCTAGCGCTGTTCCGCATGTGTCCATGAGCGTAGAGCGTCAGCAGCGAGCCCAAGTTAGTAATGTTCATCAGGCAGATGGGGACAGACTCGTGGATGATCATGGAGGAGGTGGCAAAGGCCAGGCCGCTGTACGGGGAGGGAAAGTTCCAGATGCATCCCAGAAGTGGACGAGTGGTGCTGCTCACCAGCATCAGAGTCTGAGCATAGAGGGAGGGGGAGAGAGAAAGACAGGGAGCGAGAGAGAGAGAGAGAGGAAATACAATAGGTGGGAGGGAGGAGCAGAGAGGGTAGATTGAAATGGGGAGAGGAAGGAGAGTTTGTGGGATGGAGAGTAGCGAGACCGAAAGGAGAAGGAAAGAGCGAGCCAGAGGCGGGAGAGATGTGTCAGAGGGAGATCGTGAGGGGGAGAGACAGATGGTGAGAAAAGGAAGGACGAGTAATAGAGGGGAGGATGAGGGAGGACAGGAGGGGGAGTGGGGGAACAGAAAGATAGGGGGGTGAGCATCAGGTGTTGTTGACAAATGCATGAAAACCTTTTGAAGCCTTTTTGTCTTCGTTCCTCGTAACGAGATTATGGTGTGTGATTCACGGCTCGTGATCGCTCTCCCAGACCTCCAAGTGGAAACGGGGGAGGAACTGTTCATGAGGGGCCACACCAACAGCACCTCCTACTAGTCATAAATGTAGTTGTGAAGCTCTGTAACTTGTGAAGGCGTTTAAGAGCTTCCTCTCTTTTTGTCACAAAACAATCTCCTTCCTGTCAGGTAAACATCGAAAATCGATGCTGACACTCACCTCTGTGGAGTTCTGGTCTCCGGTCTTGGCGAAGATAAATGCTGGGATGGAATAGACCAGGTTGAGGCTCCACAGGAGAAAGAACCCCAGGATCAGTGAATTTGGAGGTCCACGGGGCCCGTGAAGATTAATGACTGGTGGCGCAACACGGCGTAGTGTCTGGAAGTGAAACGCACTCAGGAAGAAGGTTGACCATACGTTCGCGGATCGAATCCAAACCCAGATTCCCATCATCAGACGACACATGTCTCCAGAGAGGAGCATCTGGTGGAAAAAGAGAAGCAAGGGTTAGGGGTCTCAAACGTCAATCCACTCCTCCTCAAATATCCAAGAGTTCCTACCTCCACTCCCAGATCAGAGATCATCACCACCAGGTTCCTGATAAGGGAGACCAAGAGATTGGAGATTGCCATGTTGACCAGGATCACGTCTGAGCTTCGAACCGCTCCCGTCTCGCGGAGGAGACTTTCACCGACCACTCCGATGACCGTTGTGTTTCCAACAATCCCCAGAACCACCAGAACGATGTAGAGAGCAAAGTAATAGGGAGATGCTGAGATAGTTTTACTGATGCTGGAAGGCTTTCTTTCAAGAGCCATGCCAGGTTCAGAAATCAAACCCTGCTCAAATCAGGAAATGCAGCAGTGAAGCATCCGGACCCCTCACCACTGCATCGCCAAAGATCAAACAAAGCCTTCTACACCAACAGAACCTGAACGAACGGCACAGATCAAGAGAACGCAGCACTTACTGCAGCCCTGAAGAGTCCAAACAACCGACCCCAAACCCAACCCCTTTGGCGTCCGCATGGACCCAGTCTTTACTGAAAGATCAGAAGCTCAGCAAATGATCCAACAGATTTCCAACCAACAAGCTGAAGTTTCCAATCAAACTGAAGTTCAAACCAGTTTGATGTTTGGGCGCGTCTCACAGAAGATCTGGTGGATGCCGTCATCCCTCCATGTCTTATATAGCCCCCCGTCCCCCGCAGACTCTACTCCATCATCGCTGGCAGCTCAGATTCCACCAGAGAGTGTTTTTGGGATTAATCTGCTGAATCGGCATCCTCTCCCAGTAGGGTTCATTGCTCCCTGTGGGTTAATTAAACCCTCGCTCACTAACAGCCTTTAATGCGTCTCTAGGGTTCGGGCCTGGTGTTGCCCGACGGCCCCGAGAGAACTTTTCAGGATCTGAGGGGACCCTTCTGCCATGAAATCTCGACTCTAGCACAACAATCTTAGGTTTATCTGATCTATCTCCCCCAGCTTCTCAACTTTTCTAGATTATAACAGAGAAGAACCAGCGTTCCTCCGGGTCTAAACTAGCATCCCATCCACCCAGAAGCTCTGTGTAAGGCTTACCATGTGTTCCTAAGAGAAGCTGACATTTTTATTAATAATTCTACGTTCTTAATCCTTTCATCTCGATGTGCTTGCTTTAATCTTCAGCTCATCTGAACCAGTATAACCTCAGAGGAATCACTTATTCCAGTTTAGCTCTAAAAGCATGAGCGTAGCTCCCCCCAGTCTGACCTGAGCTCAAAGGGTTCTCTTCTCTGGGCGCCAAGAGGACTACATATATCACAGCTGAATCACGCTGCACTCGGGTCTGAGCTCTGAGTGGTTTCGACCGCTGGATACATGTACAGGTGCTTGGAATGAAACTCAATGCTCTTAGCCAAGCGCAGTGCGGTAAAGCTTTATTTACTTTCTCACAGAAGTAGTCGTACAGCTCAGAGCAACAC
Organism: Danionella cerebrum; assembly: GCA_007224835.1. NCBI lineage: Eukaryota > Metazoa > Chordata > Actinopteri > Cypriniformes > Danionidae > Danionella > Danionella cerebrum. The sequence goes on along the minus strand of SRMA01027312.1, from coordinate 345,651 downwards.
GCTAACCTACACAACTGCTTTCAGAGGACACGCCTCAGCATTGAGCTCATGAAAGCTCGGAGCTTCCTGTGTCCCACTGCAAGGACAACGGGCGACAGCGCAATGAAAGTGATGTTGGCAATCCGTGCTACGATTAGCAGGAACTCGGTGGAGGAGCCACGGTTGTAGTTGAAGTAGTTAACAGACATGACACTGGTGCCCCAAGAGAGGATGAAGAGAACATTGAGGGCCAGGATCACCTGTGTGCACAAAACACTGAGCTTTAGCCATTCTTTCGTCAGGCGCTTCTGAAAATACTGCAGGGTTTTAAAAAGGACTGCTTTCAGAGGAACGAAGAACAAACATGAACTTATACAAACCAACTAATAACCAGCCTAAACCATCTTGACAAAACTGAGAATCAACATTCAAAAAATAGAAACATTAATAAACAATTTTAACCAAATATAAAACTCTCTCAAAACAAATAGGAACCTTCATTAACCATATCCAAATTACTGGAAACTGACAGTCCTAAACCAGCTGAGTCCTGTGAAGGATGAGGCAGGTTAAGAGGAGGCCTCCAAGGCTGTAGTATCAAGTATCTTCTGCTCCTCACCTTAGCAGCTCGTCGCTCTGCAGGAATTCGTGTGACCACTGGAGCATCCTCGCTCTTGAGGGCAGCCCGTCGAGTCTGTCCATGAGCATAGAGCATCAGAAGAGATCCCACGTTTGTCACAGTCATCAGGAAGATAGGGATGGTCTCATGGATTACCATGGAGGCAGTGGCAAAGGCCAAGCCACTGTAGGGCGTAGGAAAGTTCCAGATGCAGCCCAGAAGAGGACGGGTGGTGCTGCTCACCAGCATCAGAGACTGGGCAGAGGGGAAGGGGGGGATCTATGAAATTTTCTATAGCAGCCGGAGCTCCTAATCGCAGTGACCGTCACAGGGAAGTTTTCTAAATGCTAATCGGTTTGCACTCACCTCTGTGGAGTTCTCGTCTCCATTCTTGGAAAAGATGAAGGCAGGGGTGGAGTAGAGCAGGTTTAGGCTCCAGATGAGAGTGAGTCCCAGCACCAGGGGTTTGTGCGGCCCAGTGTGACCCTGCGGGTTCACCACCGCCACACGCCGCAGAGTCTGATAGTGAAAGGCACTCAGGAAGAATGTGGACCAGACGTTTGCGGATCTAACCCAGAGCCAGATGCCCATCATGAAGCGGCACCAGTTTCTGTTCAGGAACACCTGTCGGTGAAAAGAGAGGGCTACGCTGAACACGCCAAACATTGAGTTGAGCTTGAGCTGCTCGGGTTGTACCTCCACTCCTAAGTCCGACAGCACCAGGAGGGTGTTTCTGGTAAGGGACACCATCAGACTGGAGAAGGCCATGTTCACCAGGATCACGTCTGAGCTCCGTCTGGTTCCAGTGTCACACAGGAGGCTCTCTCCTACCACCCCGATCACCATTGTGTTCCCCAGGTTCCCCAGCAGCACCAGAGAGATGTAGAAGGCAATGTAGAGCGGGGAGGACAGCACCCGCTGGGAGACACTCAGAGCTTTCACGGCCAGAGATGCCATCAGGTTCGATTATGACTAAGAACAGTTGGAGAACCAGAGTCTCCAGGAGACGCAGAGGGTTCAGAGCTGGTGCTTCTAGGGGTCAGAAACAGCAGAATTCTAGTCTTTCTGAGGAATATTCTGTAAATGTACTGAATGTTGGATTTGTGTAACAGAAAGTGCTGAATGTCTGAAAGAAGTTCTAGTAAAAGAAAAACGCAGGTTCAAAGTTCAACTAAGCCTCGAGTCCGCTCCAGTCTCCGGTTGTTTTTCACTTCACACTAGCCTGGAAACAGAGCTCTAATGCATGGCACCAAACACGGGAAGAGGACTGAAGAGATAAAACTCTCTTTTAGGCATCAGTCAAGAGTTTGCAGAATCCAGAAGTGTGTTCTTGTTCAGGGCACCGATGCACTTCAGAAGCTCCACATTTTCCAGCAACGAATGAAAGAAATGCCCAAAGAGCCAAGTCTGAGTCAGTCGCATTCATCCGTCAATCCATCCACCAATGTGCTGAATATTTCACGGGAAAAACGAGTCTCCAAAAAGCGTCTCTGCATGAATCAAGTGTCCAAAGAGCAGAAAGTGTTTGTTTCCAGAAGTTTTTATTCTTTAAACAAGCTCTGTGAAAGATCTGTCTCCAAAAGAGGATGTTCAGAGCGAGTGCGCAGCGAATCCGAAACATCCGAAGATGATTTAAACACTGTTAGCAAAGGTGCAGAAGATCTCCAAGCCCCAGAGCTGCATTTCTCTATTTAAGCACCTTCTCTAGATGACATCACGATGACATCACACCATTCATAGATATATATGACCATATCTCCATATAAATATCTGGACTTGTTTAATAAGGCCCGCTCTCAGTCTGGTCCAGGAGCTGAGGGGAACAGATCGTGGGATTCCACAAGAGACGCAAACCCTCCTTTGAGGATCAAAAACCCCCTCGGACTCGTTAAGAGTGCGCTAGTTAGTGGCTAATTCATTACTGAGCACCTGAGGGATGTGTTCCCATCACGCTCCGAGCAAACTCTTCAGTAACACTGTCACAACAGAAGCCAATCAGGAGTTGGGGGGGCCAGGGGCCAAGCTGTGCTCTCTCTCTGGCACAGTCCTCGATGCTCTTGCAGCCCCTGAACCCTGAGGTCATCTACACTGGACGGGAAGCAGCCGAACTGAAGGGAAGGAATGCTGACGCAGGTGGATCACCTGATCTCCAAACTAGGAACTAAGTCGTATTATTCATTGTGAATCTATAACGAAATAGAATCTGAATTAATAAACTCACACAAGGAATTATTTACTGTGCAGGGGAGTAAACTAAGAGACCATCTCAGAGACTTAAGCATGTGGTGGGTGGAGTAGATATCCAGTGACAGCGGAGTGCAGGTGCAAGAGCACAGCTGGTGGCAGGGAGGAAGGATGGTGTGGAGCCAGGAGTTCAGGTATTGGAGGGTTTGGGGCTTGGGCTCTTCCTCTGGATTTGATCTCCAAAGCTTTCTGCTCGAGGGCTCCGCATTCATCCATCTTGTTTCTGTGCCTTTCTCCATCATCATTATAAAACCCGTTATAAATGTAACAATGTGCCAAGAGAAAATTCCCGAAATTACTTCTTTGCTTGGAAGCAATAACTGTAAAACTAGCTGCTTAATATTAATCAATAATTCGAATGATTAATCGTGATAAAGGCAATTGCGCAATTCACAGAAAGGTGTTAGCTCATCTCTTTCATATAGTTTTATTCCTGTGGTGTACTTTCTGAACTAGAAAATCTCTAGAAATGTATTTGATCAGTTTTGATGAGGACTGTAACGGAACCTTCCAGATCATTATTTACTGTGAGGCTAGTCATGAGCTGGTTTACGCTGGTCTGATCTGGTTCACCTGTGCGTCTCACCCGCAGCTCTGTTTCACAGTAAGAGCAGCTTGAGAACAGCTGACGGCTGGAAAGCTTCGGTGCTGGAGGGGAGAAGAACATCTCGCGACCCCTGAAGATGCACCAGAGCTTCCCCATCGCTCTGTGCCTGTGTTTTGTCGTCGGTGAGTTCCGGTTCTCTAGTTTTCTTTATTCATGTGTGTCAGATTGGCAGCGATGGATTCATCACCTCACAGCGATTAAAGAACAGGAAAATAAAAGTGTAGAACAAGAAACGTACAAACAAACATGGGGCCGGGTCAAGCTTTACAAGCGCTTTCACTTTGAGATTAGGGGTTAAATATAGGAGGAGCGAGAGAGTGAAGAAGGGATGGCGGGAGAGAGAGAATAAGTGAGAAAGAGAGGGTGAGGAGAGAGTGAGTGACGGAGAGAGAGAGGGAGAGAGAGAGAGTGAGTGATGGAGAGAAAGAGAGAGTGAGTGACTGAGAGAGAGAGAGACTCTGATCGCTGAGCTTGACGTGAAGGCAAACAAGATCCTCCTCCGTGTTCGGGGATGTTCTTGGTGAAATATTCAGAAAACGGCTGAGCCTGGATCAGACCGGATCCCTGACCATCACGAACACCAGCCTGAAGCACGGAGGACCTTATCTCCTCCAGAGCAGAAATGGCAGCGAAACAGTTTTGCTGCAAGTTCATGGTGAGATAAACATCTCTTGGAATGGTTTCGTGAAGAATCCGAGGATCTGCAGCTGCTTCTCTCTGTGTTTACAGGCTCTGAGAGGGAGACGCACCTGAGCAGAGGAGACGCGATCGCTCTGAGCATCGGTCGAGCGGGACTGATGAGGGACGAGGTGATCTGGTGGACCTGTGAAGAAGAAACCATCGCTGAGCTCAGTAATGAGAACAACAGCTTCACTGTTCATGAGGACGTTAGGGTTGGGGTTAGCAGCAACGATCTCCAGCAGCAACGGCTCGGAGCTGAGCCTCGTCGTGTCTCTGCCTCTGGAGGCTCAGGAGAACGTCTACAGATGCGTGGCGGACGGCGTGCAGACTGGACGTCTCTCAGCTGTGTGGGCCGTGTGCAGGTGCCTCCCAAACGCCTCCTTCGCTGACGGTAGCGTTTCTCTCCTTCATCTCACCTCAGTGTGCTCTCTGCTCCTCAGGGTCGCTCCACTCCCACGCTCCCGCTGACACCGGGATCCGATTGGTCCTCTCTGGTCTGGTGGGCGTGGCTTCCATCCCCAAGCTCTACTATATATAAAAGCGAATGAGATGCAGGGCTGGAGGCGAGGCGGAGGGGCCGGATGGGAGCTGAACGACGCTCTGCAGCTAGTTTTTCTCGCAGCAGATGCTTTTGTCAATAAAGTTTTTCACCGTGATTCATTAATCTCACGCCGAGCTCTTACTGGTACTGGGTTTTTCTCACCAGAAAGCTGAAAATAGCAGAAATTTGGATGTTTACAAAAGTAGAGTTGATTTCACTCTGGTTGGAGTTAATGCTTTGTCCAAACAAAAAAAACTCAAAGTGTGAAGATGAAAGTGCAGCTCTTTTGCCCAAACTCTCTTCTGGGAGACATTAGCAGTCTTCACAATGATTGTGTAGCCCACAGAACTACACAGAGAAACCATCAGAGAGCTCTGCAGATGTTTTGAGTTCGTGTGTTCCCCTGTTCTTCTTTTCTAAATAAACCGCACACACTGAGAGCCTTAATATCATTTTATTAATGAATTGTGTAGCAGAGACTCTGTGCGAGTACTGTTTATGCAGGATGTGTTCAGGTACTCCATCCTGATTGGCTGAGGCTAGAAGCATCCATTCTGGAAGATTTGAGGACGATTTAATTAATAGAATTATTAATCTAATTGAAGATTAATATGGAACACTGATGGACATGTCATAATGTGATTGAGCTCCATCGAGTATTCTTTTGTATATTACAAGTTAATTTTAGAATGTTTCACAATATTTCTTCAATTTGGGGCTTTCCTTAGGGGTCCGCTATAATTAACGAGATTAAAAGAAACAAACACTTGAAATATGTCAATCTGTGTGGAAGGTAAACACACTATATATTTTGAACAGAATTACTTTAATAAATAAACTTTTTCACAACCATCAATAATTCTGATTTAACACCAGAAAAGTTATATCCCAGGATGGATTTTCAGGGAGGGGACCGGTTCTCAACACCGGCCTTTTCTCTGTGGTGAAAGTACACAAGATAGAAAGCGGATTCGTTTATATGAAGTGCAAATGTAAATGTGTTGATATTTCTCTCAAGCTCCGACTCATTAGTAGCTTTTTTTTTTTTTTTTTAAATCAGGGAAGATGCTTTAAAGCGCTCCTCCATGTTAAAGCAGGAGAGGGAGCATAAATAGCACGTGGAGTAAGAATGAGCGAACAAAGCTCCTCCCAACGGAAGATGTGCACTTTGAAGGCTGCCGTCACTGAAGACCCTGACTTCGCGGGATGCAGCTCTCGGATCGGGACAGCGCCAGACAGATGCTCGCTCTCGCACGGCAGCTGCAGCGGAAGCCCCGCGTCCCCGAGGTGATGTTTACCAGCTTAATTCTCCTTTATTTATACCAATAAATGCGTCTGGTGTGATTCTAGCTACAGATCTCCGGTTTTCCTTGTGTCATTCGCCGGTTTTCGGTTGGTTTTTTTGACCCGGTTTCTTCATCCCGGGCTTTCTCCGCAGATCGCCGGTGTGATGGCGGCCAGTTTCCCCGCGGCGATGGACGAATGAACGGATGTCCGCAATCATGGCACGCCGTCATCTTCTGGAGAGCTGCGTTATTCTAGTGGTGCTGAGCGGATCGGGCTCCGCTCTACCGAACCGGACCGGCAGCCTCGCGCATGCGCAGAACGTCCGGGCATCAACTCTGGGCGGCAAACTTCCTCTTCATCAGCTCAACAGCAGCACTTCGAACCGCCGGGGTGTTCTGGGTGAATCTGGACCCCTGTGCGCCTATCGGAACCTGGACTCGAGCTCAGAGAGGCTTTGTTTTCGATACACACTTCCTGACTTCAAATGTGCAGGTGCGACATGTCGACAGGTGACCTCCACCGACGGCCTGGTCAAAGCTAACATTCTCTCCAACGGCAGTGTTTTAGTCCAGTGGACGTTCAGCGATGCTAGCGCACACCCGGGGGTTGCCAGCGGCTTCAGGCTGGGCTGTTTGTGGAACGGAAGCTTCGCACAGTTCCAGTGCGCCGGCGTCCACCTCGGTAGCAGCTGCAGGGACTATCTTCTCAGCGATCTTCATGTTAGTGTCCCCTACCGCCTCTGCGTGCGCCCTTTCAGCTCAGACCAACCCGAAGCATGTGTGGAGTTCAGCCTGATGCCTGGAGGGATGCAGGACATCGTTATCGCCATGACAACAGTGGGCGGAGCCATCTGCGTGATGCTGGTTATCATTTGTTTGCTGGTGGCGTACATTACGGAGAACATCATGAACCCGGTGGGGCAGCACTCTCACCGATCACACACACTGTGACGCTCAAGGTTCGATGCACCGGGTTCACGGCCATTAACGTCTATACAGCATCACTCCGGAACGACAGTAGCCCCCGCTCCAGCCCAAGCGACTGTAAGCCGCATATTTTGGCTAATGATCTGATTGTGTCTCTGTAAGAGAATTGGCTTAGCATTAGCACTGTTGCTAGCAGGCAGATGTTTCTCTCGCTATATCACTAAAGCTTCACTGACACTGGCACTGGCCCCGGTGTGTCCGCTCATGATGAATGACGCTCAGTACCACATGAAAACTCCGGCTCACCTGTAACCGCCACAGCGCCAAGTGCTGAAGCGTGGAACACAGACGTCTGTTCAGAAACTCTCCGCAGTGAACCAGAGTTAATTGAACTCCTCCTAATTTCACACTGTGGCTTTTCTTGTGGTATTCTTTTACGCCTGACCTTTATTTGAAATCTTCAATAGAGTCATCGCTAGACATCTAGTCGTCATAGATCTTAACAAAATGGACATAGTTTTATTGAAACTCACAGTACTCCGAGCCATCTTTAAGATCGTGCTCTGAACACTTGCTTCAGCAGCATCTGAGAGAATCTCCAGCAGGAACCGTTCTCTGCTCTAAATATTAATGGAAACTACTGATCTCTCACCTACTGTGCGTTACCTACTGTGTAGTAGGGAAGAAGTCCATCTCGGACAGAGCCTCCACTGAAAGCTATATGAAGGGAAGGAAGCATGGACAAGATCCAGCCGTGTTCGGTTCCTGGGTTCCTGGTCGCTGGCTCTGCAGGTGCGCTGACGGTGAGACGACTCTAAAAGCGGTAGAGCCCTTGTAGAGCTGCATCTGTGTTCATGAGAATAAAGGCGATGCTTACGTCCGTGTCGAGGTGAAGCTGGAGCTCTGCTTCCAGATCTCGTTGTGTGTGGCTAGTCTTAGGATATTTTGCTGTAGATTCTTCAGATCTGAATTATTAACAACGTTTAAATGTCAGGTTCATCTAACTGTGCAAAAAAGGTTCATAACCACTAATAACAATACTGTCTGCCGACTGTTTGGAGAGCAGATAAAGCTTCTCCCACTTCACCAAAAACCCAACATTAAAGGGATTCAGTGTTTATTGTCATATATACAGTGAGGAAAGCAAGTTTCCCTGCACACTGAAATTCTTACTTTGCTGTCCACACTGATTGTCAAGGTGCAAAATACAGAATATAAATATAATAAAAATATGTAAACAATATAGTATAAAAATAATATAAAAATATGTAAACTTTACATTTTGTGCACAACTTCTATGTAAGTGAATCCACTGAAACGTTATGATGTCAGGGGCTTGAACGTCCTGCAGAAGCAGAATCATGTAGATGTAGGTCTGAAAGTCTGGGTCCATCTATGTTCCTCCTCGTCGCTCGCTGAGTCTGGGCTGAGGCATGCGGAGATGTTCGACCAGCGTTTTGAATATTTTGGAGGCTACAATGCAGAGGTCTGTGTTTGGCCTCCACGCAGGAGTTTATATCACCTTTCTGTAATAAAACCATGTTCATGATCAACAGGGGCTGTGTTTAGAGTCTCTTCAGAGGGGCCGGTAATTTATACTGTGAGTATTACATACAATAATTTACTTGTCTTTTTGCCTCAGTTGACTTTCAGTACAACAATAACACTGTCCGAATGGTCTGCCGAGAACATTCGGTGCTTTTCCCTCTGCTTTTTCTCCAATAAACGGCGTGGATTCGAAACAAACTTGTGGTCTCGCGTTTATAAAACTCCAGGATCAGCTTCAAGCAGCAGTTTTACTTTCATTGTCCAAACGCTGGAAGCTCAAGCCCCTCCCACCACCCCGCCCCGAGTTGTGACGTCACAGGTACAGCTGCGCAGCTCAGGCGCCATTTTCTCTCGGTCTGTCGAGGGTTCCGGTAGCTCGGTCGAAACGAACTCAAGTCGCGAACAGAACCGTCCCCGTAGGTAGCGATGCCTGCCCACCCGCTGCGCGTCGCGGTCGTGTGCTCCAGCAACCAGAACCGGAGCATGGAGGCGCACAACATCCTGAGGTAACGGCAGGATCTCCGGGGAATCGAACCGTCATCACCGGTTCCCGCCGCCGAGTTTTCCGCGTTCGCATAGAGTGCCAGGACCTCCCCTCGAGCTCCAGATACAAACCAGTTGTCGTTCTAGATTTCCTCCGGTATGACTAACAATAACCCGCTCAGGAGAGAACGGAAGCGGACACGCGCTAAACGCTGAAGGAAATGGTTCAAAGCATAAGTGATTTTAACCCCGGTTCCATTACCGAATGCACGCAGGCCCCCGTTTTAACAGACAAATTGTGTTCGGTGAACACTTGAGAATACGGTCCATGAACAGTGTTCAATATGAATGTCCTTCGTCCAGATGTTCTGCTCAGAGGAGTGTTTGTCTGCAACTGTCTGAGAGCTTCCAAACATCTTCACAGAGTTCCAGAAGAAGTCCTGAACACCGATGAGATCACGTGTTCAGCGCCGTTCTTTAGCCCGTCACATATCATCCGTGGTTAAAAAAACGTGCGTTTTACAACCAACACGAGAAAGTGCTTTTCGTCGTAGACATAATTTACAAAGACCGGTTGTATCCTTTCGTCATCGCGTCCGCCATGTTTCCCAGGGCACCAGAGCAGCTGGGCTGCGGTTTTCTCGAGTTCCCTCTGTTTTTGAACAGCGTGCGACAGCCTTCTTTTTCTCAAATCAGCATTTCCCCTGATATGAGCTCTGGGTTTGTTGATGCTATTTTTGTTGCTCATCTCCACGTGACTGATCAGTTCTCCCCGCAGTCTTCGTGACTACGACAGAAACACAGATGTAGAAGGGTAGAAGCCCAGTTTATCTCTATGTGTCAAGCCTACGCCACAGCCCTTGCGAAGACGCTGACCCCTACGCCGCGGGCAGGCGTGCAGTTTCCAAAAATTGTGACTACATCCCGCTTAGACGTCTCCTCCAGGAGCAAAACAAACCCAAAGCAGATCCCTGAATGGAAGCATCTGTACCAGCGCTCCTCGCCGGAGCTCAACTCAGCCTTGGTTCGGAGCTCCAGGAAGGGCAGTGTCTGCTGGTCAGCATTAGCCTCAAATCTGCTGCAGGCTGGTTCCTGATGCTTGGCATTGTTAAACATTGTTGCTCTGGTTCCTCGAGATGTTCCTCAGTGATGGACACATGTTGAGTGTGTAGCCGTGATGGGAAAGCCTCGAGCCTAGATCAGTGTAGAAGAGGCCTGAGCTGCACACACGTCCTGCAGCTAGATCTTTCCCTCAGAGAAGATCACTGAACCAGAGATGGCATTCATTCAAGGAGCACTTTATTCTGATGCTCTAACCTAATTAGAGTTCTTTAGTAGTTTAATGTTCAGTCCTTATTGTTACATTATGTTTTTATTTGTACATCGTTGGACTTCAAAATAAAAGTCCCAGTTGAGTTCTTGGTCCCCGGTGCCCCTGTGGGCTGAGGGAACCCCTCGCCCCGGGGCTTCTGACCCTTCTTCTCTTGTCTGCAGCAAGCGCGGCTTCGAGGTGCGCTCCTTTGGCACTGGAACGCACGTAAAGCTGCCCGGACCGGCTCCCGACAAACCCAACATCTACGACTTCAAGACCAGCTACGAGCAGATGTACAACGACCTGGTGCGCAAGGACAAGGAGCTGTATCCATGGCGACAGCCGACAGTCTGTGCCCTGCTGAATAATTGCGTGTAACTTCTCCTGCGGCTTACCCAGATATCTGAATTGATCACAGCTTCATTAATCCATCACTGTTTAGAATAAAACCACGTCTATATGATACAAGGTAGGGAATAGGTTGGGTAATTATTTGACTATTAATAGAAATATAATTAATACCAGTCGCTTTTAACTCCATACAAAGGATACTAACAGAGTAATTCTGAATACATGAGTAAACAGCTGATGATACTCAAAGCACATGATTACCTTCCTGTGTTTGCTTACAGGTATTAAAAATGAACATAATGTCAAAAATGGTAATAACCAGGTAAAGTAATGTGATGCGAGTATGTAGCTCATGCTAATAATTACAGACAGTAGCGCTGTGCATTAGGTTGACGCTAGTATGAGCACACGGGTGATTTTGTGGTTGCTAGGGAGCGGGTGGCTTAGTTTACCTGTTTAGTTTTACTCGAGGTGTTAATGTTCTGGAGGATCTCTGCTGGACTAGATCGGTTGTTAGGCTGTGCCTTGACCGTTGCAAGCTAATCCACAGAGCGTGATGGGCTGTATGACTCAGAAGAACCCTGATGCCTGGGGTTCAAATACTTCTGTTCCGAGTCACAGCTTTACTCCCAGAGTTCCTGGGTGTCACCGGTTTGTAGCTGTGGGCGGAGTCTGATGTGAGGTGGCTTCAGAAGGTAATCAGGAGCAAATGTGTCCCACAACCAGTGGAGAGAAGATAAACTGTAGAGCGCCCCCCTGTGGCTGCTTCCAGGATGATTTCCAACCAATGTAACAGTCTGGGGAAAATAATTTCCTCAGTTGTCCATGGCTCAATTATTCTCCCCAAAAACTAGGCGTGGCCATGTGACTGCTACACAGACTGACTGCTGGTATCACATTGTGAGAGATCATTTTTTAATTATTATTTATAATACAAAATAATATGTTTACAATAGCTGTGTGTGCGTGTGTGTGCACGCGTCAGATTCGAAGAGAATTATGGCCACCAAAGCCACATGTGCACCCTCTCTATGACTGTCATGGCGGTGCTCCGATCACACCCAGTGGCACTAGGCAGCATCACACGGGTCAGGAAAAGCAGTTTGCGCAGATCCTGGGGAGGCGCTGGTATGAACTGATGCTCTCCCAGAGGTGCTGTTTCAGTTTCTCTGTCCGCTCTGCTGTTATTGGTGTCCTTAACTGCGGCGTCAGATACACTCAGAACGGCATCCTGCACATGCTCGACCGGAACAAGCGGATCAAGAGCCGTCCGGAGCGCTTCCAGAGCTGCAGGGAGCAGTTCGACCTGGTCATCACCTGTGAGGAGAGGGTCTACGACCAGGTGCTGGAGGGTGAGCGAGGAGACACTTCCACAGATGGTCGTCCCTGGGTCAGGCGCTTCACCCCCCCCCCCCCCTCTCTCTTTCTCTGCAGACCTGAACTCCCGGGAGCAGGAGACCTTCCAGCCGGTGCACGTCATCAATGTGGACATTCAGGACAACCACGAGGAGGCCACGCTCGGAGCCTTCCTCATCTGTGAGCTCTGCCAGTGTGTGAGTAACTGCCTGAACACACTCCTTCTCTCGGCCATGTCTCGGTTCCTCTTCTCACAGCTGTCTACTTCTCAGATCCAACACACGGACGACATGGAGAATGAGATGGATGAGCTGCTGCAGGAGTTTGAGGAGAAGAGCCAGCGCTCCTTCCTGCACACCGTCTGCTTCTACTGACACACCTGGACTGATGGACTCTCTCTCTCTCTCTCTCTCTCTCTCTCTCTTTCTCTCTGATGGAGAGGTGCAGTGAGCCCTGGCGGAGGTCCTAACATTATGAGGCCCTCACTCCTGCTCCTCTCGCTCCGGCGCTCGCTCGAGGGCTTCCACCGCTCCACTGAGATCTGTCTGCGGCTGCGGGTCGACCGCAGGAGCGAGAGGACTCGTGCCGGGGGTCAGCCGGACGGAGCATGTGATCGAGTGATTTTTGGTTGTTATTTAAGCGAGAGGTGGATGCCAACCTCAGGATTTGATTTCTGTTTAATAATGAGCTTTTGTTTTCTAACCAGAGATGGAGCGAGTGCCTGAATGACTCTTGTAAATATTGAGCTGTAAATTAAATAATAAACCGATGGATCTGAAGCTCCGTGTGATCCCTGGGGGGTGGGGGGGGGTCTCTTGTATTGTGTGAAAAGCTCTTGGTTCCTATGATCCTTGGCAAAGATGAGCAAACGGCGCTGTCCTGAACTACTCTCTGCTTTGCTGGAACACTCACCGGAGAACTCCTGAGCTAATGCTAATGCTAACCAGAGAGCCAGCCGATAGCGCACCTGACGCGGCGCATGCGCTGTGAAGAGCACGCATCTTATCAGGTAAGTAGATTCACTGAGGAAGATGAAGATGGCGGTTTAGTGACGTTTCCGCGGAGAACGAGGAGATGTTTGGTGTCGGTGAGGAAGAATAGGGTCGTGTGATGAAGCTCAGCGGATGAAGATGATGTTTATGATCGCTGGGGGGCTCCTGGTACTGGTGAGAGGATCTCGGGGAGTTCTCTGGGCCAGGTGCAGTTGACCTCTGTGGGATTTCCGACCGTTCATGGCGGTGTTTTTTTTCTTGTCTTTCAGTTCGCCGTCTGCACGAGTGACATGAACGCGCTGCTGGACCGCTTTCACAACTTCATACTACCGCGCATGCGCGGACCCGAGCGGGTCTGTCACTGCACCTGCGGCAGGTGAGCTAGTGATCACGGCTGTACCGGCAGCACCTACTCCACCGATCTGTTCTTTAAAACTAGCGAAAGTTTAATTCCAAAACTCTTTCATTCAGTCGTAGATTGAAGCGGGTTCTGCTTCGGATCGGTTCAGTTTGTTCTGGATTATCTTTGAGGTATTTAAGCTCAAATGCAGGTGCTCCATTTGTCGAGTTTGATTTAGTTTTGTTTGGCTCGGGTTTGGTTTAGTTAAACTCAGGCTTTGGTTTGGGTCGGGTTGAAGTGACCCGATCTGTGTGGAACTAGCCGGAGCTGCTCTTGTTCTGGCACAGGTCAGAAATCTGAGCTGCACTGTACAGCAGCCCCAGATCAGCTTTCTCTCCAAGAACAGAAACACAGAGGGGGGGTTGAGAGGAGTCTGATTCCAGTATTTTCATCAACGACAAAATGCAGTGAGTGAATGAGCACAAATAGAAAGTGAAATCTGTGCGATCACTCGTTTTTTAATCAGCAGCAATTTCTTAGAACTACCTTCTTGTGTCTCGTTGCTCTGCCCAATCTGGCCATGACAAGAAACTGTCTCTTCCAACCTCACCACGCGAGAGTTTAGGTTCCTCTCCCAATTTTAAACCTCTTACTCAGTGGTTTCTGTTTCAGTTCATGACTGGCTTGAAGCAATATTTAGCACTGAGGCTCATCAGGGCACGGAGTGATTCGATTAAGTCTCAATAGAGTCGATGTACCGAGTGTTTACGGGAGCTGTGGGTGTTTAGGCAGAGAGTGGAGCATGTGATCCCATTCGAGGGCTCGCTCTGGTCCGGATCAGGCTGCGTTCCTCCTGGCAGCATCAGCAAGCAGCAGCTGGATTTCATCCTGGGGCTGGCGATGGGAATCTGCTGCACTGTGGTCCTACTGTGGCTGGAGGGTCTCCTTCACTCTCAGAGAGGTGATCACTAACTCTACTACAGAACGTTCTTTTCTGGGGAAGTTAACATTTAAAGAATTTGTTTGCGAAACATTTCAGCCTCCACAGACTGTTTGTGCGTGTGCGTGTGCGTGTGTGCGTGGGTGTGGGTGCGCGCGCGTTCCAGGAGCAGACGGGGAGCTCAGGTGCATGTGGCGCTGGGTCTCACGAGTCTGCGATCTCAGAGAGCTTCGCCGGAGACTGCAGCCTCGGCGAAACGATGAAGCACAGAATAGCGTCAAACACAAGCATTACCACAACGGCCACGCCAACCCTCGCCGACTCTGACGAGCAGCACGCCTCCGGGTCGAGATGGGGGCATGAAAACGTTCTGAATGAGCTGTTTGATTATGGAAACGAAGCATGATCAACATTTAGACGTTGTGGAGAAATCATGTTTTCTGGAATAGTGCTCAGAATATGCTTCATCGGCACTCTGTTATAAGTAAAACACTTCAGAGGGACTTGTTCTATTTGAAATTTAATATTTTTAGACTGTGTCTGTTTTAGCTGTGGGGTTGGATTTTGCCTTTGGTCTGTACTATATCCTATTTGTAAAATACATTCTTTTGGGAAAAAAAGCATGCACACACCTTTAATAAAAGAGTGAATTTTATGTTTTTGACAAATTCTTTTATTTAAAATGTTATGTGGGCACATCAATTAAATCGTATTTAATTAATCGAAGCGAAAACACTCATTTCAGAAAGTGACAAAGAGAAGTATTTTATTTTACGTCTGGATCTGACGGCGGGGGACTTTTATGTGACTCGCTGCCGGAAGCGGAAACGCGGCGATGGCTCTCGCGTCGATTGTTTTTCCGTGATGATGGCGGATGGCAGCGCTCTGTATGAGTCGGTGTTATGCGTAAAGTCAGAGGTTCACGTTTACAGGATCCCGCCCCGAAGCACAAATCGCGGATACCGGTGAGAGTCGCACCGAACCCCGGCAACGGTTCGCCGTTACAGTCGTTAATCACGCGCTTAAGGAGTTCCTGTCTCACCCAACTCCCATTAACTTAAACCTTTTTACTTTAACAACACCTCAATGATGGATCAGCTTCAGATTATCAGCTGTGAACAACAGAAACGATCAAACATAATAACGGATACGTGAATATTAATGAGTGTGCCATGACGTCATACGAACTCTGTCTCTCCCCGTGGAGTTTTGACCATTTGTAGCTGTGTGAATAACAGAAATCTGAATATTTCTAGCGTTGGAGTGTCAGACAGGACAGGAAGTGCTGCAGCTGTAATCGATGCTGATTAATTAAACTGGTGTTCGGTGGTTTCTCAGGGCAGCGGACTGGAAGCTGGAGGAGCCGGCGTGGAGCGGTCGCCTGAAGATCACCGCCAAAGGAAAAACAGCTTTTATCAAGCTAGAGGACAGGAACTCGGGTAACCAGGCCAGAGCAGTGTTCGTGCTGTAGTGCAGAGAC
Source organism: Danionella cerebrum (assembly GCA_007224835.1). Classification (NCBI taxonomy): domain Eukaryota; kingdom Metazoa; phylum Chordata; class Actinopteri; order Cypriniformes; family Danionidae; genus Danionella; species Danionella cerebrum. The sequence continues at coordinate 329,965 of SRMA01027312.1, read as the reverse complement.
TTTTGTCATCACTTGTGCGTACCTGTGATGCTTGTGTCATGTGATCTGTGCATCAGGAGAGTTGTTCGCCCAGGCGCCGGTGGATCAGTTTCCCAGCAGCATCGTGGAGGCTGTGATCGACTCCAGCCGGTACTTTGTCATCCGCATCGAAGATGGAAACGGTTCGTCCGTAACTTTTCAGAACATACTCTGCTCCAGATGCTAACGCGCCGTAGTGACGCACTGGGCCTCGATTGAGATGTTTGTTTCTGTCTCAGGGCGTCACGCCTTCATCGGAATCGGCTTCGCGGATCGAGGAGATTCCTTCGATTTTAACGTAGCACTGCAGGATCATTTCAAGTGAGGACTTCTTACCTCCAACACATCACTGGCTCTTAAAGATCAATCGATCCAGCAGGGCACTGATTCAGACCCCCCCCCCCCCCTCATCCCCCTCTCCCTATCAGGTGGGTGAAGCAGGAGAGTGACCTGGTCCATCAGGACTCCACTCTAGACTCTGGCCCGAAGCTGGACCTGGGCTTCAAAGAGGGACAGACCATCAAGATCAACATTGGGGTGAGCGAGCAATTGAGAGAGAGAGAGAGAGAGAGAGAGAGAGAGAGTGTGTGTGTGTGTGTGTGTGTGTGTGTGTGTGTGTCACATGACCACTCTTTTGATCCCTTATTGGCTCATGCATTTGAAAGGCAATCTTTACTACTGTATTCATTTAGGGCAGGGGTCACCAACCTTTTTGAAACCGAGAGCTACTTCCTGTGTACTGATTAATGCAAATGGCTACCACTTAAACATATAAAGTAAAAAATTTATATTTCTATGCAACGCTTTATATTTATGATTTGTCTTAGTGCAAGTGTTATTTAAATTGAAAAAAATATATACAAGTTTAAAACACTTCAAAATGATCACTTCTACAAGAGTCCAAGGAAATCACAATGTACAAATAATAAATCATATCAAAACAAAAAGTGAGCTACGATCATTTTTTTCATTGTTAACATTTTAACAAACACTATTTTTACATTTTACAAATGCATTGAACTAAACATGAAGTGGAAACCAAATCTGGTATCTGTTTCTTTCAGTTACTGGGAAGCCTGGCATTGCGTGCGGTTTACCAGTATGTTGTACTCTGAGTTAGGGCTGGGCGATATATCGATATTAAAACATATATCGATATATTTTTAAACGAGATATGAAATTTGACCATATCGCATATATCGATATAGGCTGCGTAGTTCAAACTGCGCTGTGAGCAAACTGCTTTAACCCGGAGCTCTCAACACTACTTCGCGCGCCCCTGGCCACGCCCCTCCTCTTTCAGGCACAGAGCAGGGAGGGGCTGGACTCTGGAGCAGACAATCCGCCGGCACTCTTCAACAAACATGGAGGAAGCAACAACATCTACTGAGCATGCGGAGAAATTAGTTGGTAAACAAAAAAGTAGCGGCTCAGTAATATGGAGATGGTTCGGATTCAAAGTTTCTGATGAGAAACAAAACCATGTCATATGTAGGGAGTGCCATAAAGAAGTTACAGCCAGGGGTGGAAGCACTTTTTCACCATCTAAAACAGAGGCACAAACTGCAGTATGAAGAGTGTGTGAAACTGCGCGCTGCCGAGGCCCCAGCTGCAAGCCAACCGCAACCCGCAAAAGCTCCAGGCCCGACACAAAGCTCCCTTCAAGCATCATTTTCCCGCGGTGTACCGTTGTTGTGCCATATTCCGACTCCCCTCTTGCGTGAACGCGCATTCAATCACGTGATTACACAGACTAAGCCAATGAGAGTTCACATAAAATGTTTACTCGTGAAAAAGTTTTAATTTTTATTTTGCTTATATGCCGCGTAGATGTCAAATTTACTTGTAACACATTGTAAAACTATAAATATTGTTTAAAAAGTTTAAAAGAATGCAATCGCCTAAGTTGCTTACAGCATTGAATATTTTAATAATTTATGAATGTACAGCATTATACAAACTTTGGATTTTTATATTTTATTTGCGTATTCAAATATATTTATATTTTATTCCCAAAAACAAGGGAACAGCTGAGTATTGTTTCATCCGGCCAGTTTAAATAAAACTACTTGTGAAATGTCATATTTGGGTTTGACTGTGACTAAACAATTGCTCTCACTTTTTGATAAAAATATCGGGATATATATCGTATATCGATATTCAGCCTAAATATATCGGGATATGACTTTTGGTCCATATCGCCCAGCCCTACTCTGAGTGAGTTTAGAGATGGTGTCTCTCCACGTTGTGCCGCTTGGCCACCACCGCCACAGTCAAATGAGACAAACATATGCTCCTTCCACAGAAATAAAAAAAACTCTTTACCTCGCATTCGTCGCGAATATTAAATGATTTTTCTATGAGTCCGTCGTTTCATTTTCGCTGCGCTGCTTAATTGTTTCGTCGTAGCGCATCATGTGACCTTTCAGCTCTCCCCGGTCGTATTTCATTTACATATTCATTTTTTTTATTTATATATTATCATCACATCAAGCTCACGTGCAAGTGTCATTTAAACACGAATAGCAATCATATGAAACAAGATTGAGCTCGCTGGAAAGTGGCGCTATTTGAGCTATTTTTAGAACAGGTGGCGGGCGACAAGATGCCCGTGGGCGCCGGGTTGGGGACCCCTGATCTACGGTGTTGCCTTACCTCTCTCTCTCTCTCTCTCTCTCTCAGAACATGAAGAAGAAGGAGTCTGGCGAGGCCGCGGCTAAGTCTCGAGCAGCAGCAGGAGCGCTCCTTCCTCCTCCCCCCACCACTAAATCTGGAGTTTTACTCCCACCACCCAACACACAGATGATGACTAACCCGTCAATCACAGGTGAAGTTTCAACCGTGGGGGCGGAGTTTTTTGAGGAGTAAACGCTGTGTCCATAGCAACAAGATCATTTGTCATAGGTTTGTTCATGCTGGGTGTGGCTAATAGTTTTTGCTCCTCCCTCTGCAGGAACTCTATTTGACTTTGGAGACACCGCCCCTGTCTCAGCCCCACCCACTCAGGAACTGTGGGGGGAATTCACTGCAGCTGGATCTGGGTGAGTGTGTCACACAGTGTCTCACATCCTGTCTGTCTCTCAGTCTCACCTCTCTGTCTCTCTCTTGTGCCCCAGCTCCGCTCAGGACTCCCGCTCGGGATGGGTGCAATTCTAGTCTCGTCTCGTCTCGTCATCTACACAGGGAACGGGATCAGTGTTCACGAGACCCTTTTCTATGCACACTCACTGATGTCTGCATTCCAGCTGCGCTCAGCTTTCTTCTGTCTGGGGGAGGGGAGGGTTGCGGGGTGGGGGGGGGGGGTCAATTCGGGGAAATGTTCCTTTAATCTGTTGACGTTAGATTTAACTCCTCCCCCTCCTGCGCTCGACCTACCTGACTCTGGAGGTTCGGTCCCTCTCCTGTGAGTGCAGAGGTTCGGGACCTTTAGGATGCGGACTCGGACCCCACTGGAGACAGGAAACCGGAGGTTAGGGTGACTTGAACGCAGGGGGAGAAGTCAGGGCCAGGTTTCTTTATGAGAGAGTGATGATCTGTCTCGGACGTCCACCAGCATACGTGGATCTTCTTTTATTTGTTTTTAGAAACACAAGGATTGTTTTCTCTCATCGAATCCTGGAATCCGCATTTATCACCGTTTTGCAGTTTTTCCCTCAAGTGCCTTAAACACCTGCAGAATGTACAAAATAGCTTTATATTTGGAGAGGAATAAAAGGTTTCTTCATACGCTGCTCTGGAGGCTCTTTATTAGATGTGCTGTCTGTGGATCAGCAGGAGAACCGTTCTCCAGAAGAGCTGCTGAGGCTTCCACTCGTTCTGGTTCTCCCCGAGGCTGGAGGAGGCTTTAGGGGAGGAGCTGGAGAGCCAGGACCCGGTCAGAGAAAGCTCGAGTGGATGTTTGGATGGGATCTCTTGCACCTTTGGGGAGGAGCGGAGGGTAACGATTGCTCATTTGCATATTTGAATAAACAAGAATCGGGGTTCTGTGCTTGGTTTGTTGCACAGCCATGTGTCTGAACGCGAGCTCCAGGTGAGCTATGGTTTTAATGGTTCGGGGATAGTGTGGGATGATGGAAAGGTGTGTCGAGGCTCCCGCTGAACTCGTCAAATGCTCAGATTTGATTTAGGGATCGCGACTAAACCCCGGATCACAGATAAACCAGCCCGAAACGGATCGATCAGTGCTTCTTTCCCAAACTCATGATTTTATAATCCCGGAAGTGACCTCGGAAAGTCTCCGGCTCGGACACGCGCTGCATATAACGGGGATTTGACGTGAACGGAAGCGGTTTCTCCGGGACGAGGTTCGTGTAAACCGTCGATTGACGGTTTCTATGAAGGTTCTTGATCACGTGATGTCTAAAGCGAAATTTACATTTTTTGATTAGCAGAATAAGCTTTCGAAAAGTTGTATAAAATTGTTTAACAATTATAATTGAAATGTAATTTTGTGAACGCGTAACGGCGGACCGGAAGTTCAAATAAACCGTTTTAAAAGTGAAATAGTGTTTTCTTTATGAAAGAAAAACACGTCCATATTGTGTATTGCTAATATAACAGCCGTTTTCAAAATAAAAGTCTTCAAAAATCTCTGATTTACTCTAATAAAAACATTTACCGGTAAATGATTGTGCTTTGATAAAAAAAATGTATGTATTAGATTTGTGATCACCTGTTTCCTTTCATTTCTGTCAGTCTGGTCGGCGATTCATTTAATAAACTATCGGTAAATGCGGACCTTTCGTTTCCTCTCGTTCATTGCGCCGGTGCTCGTTCGTTTGTTGACCGGTTGCCATGGCGACGGCCTAAAATCACGGTATAAGAGCGAAGGTAAACATCATGTTTGGAGGCTGAAATAAAATAGTTGTTGATTCACTTTAACTAAAGAACTAACCATTGTTCAGAAAAGAGAACGGAACCACTGCCCCTGTCTGTAATCGCCCAATCCCATTAAATCTCTCTCTCTCTCTCTCTCCCTCTCCCTCTCCCTCTCCCTCTCCCTCTCCCTCTCCCTCTCCCTCTCCCTCTCTCTCTCTCTCGGTCAGTCTCTCCCTCGGGTCTCCTCGAGAACATTTGGACTATGCTCTTGCTTTTCGCGCGATGTTTAGGAGTTTTGTTTAATCCGCTCTCGCTGATCCGGTTTGGAGATGAGCGAGTCCAGGCTCGAGGACGTCATTCAGGTGCTGCTCCTTCATCCGCTTATTAGAAATATTGATCTCTCTTTAAGTGTCAAACCTGTTCCGTTAATAGTTTTTGAGATATTGAGATGAAGAAAGAGCATTACAATATCAGTCTGTGCTTTGATCTATTGTTATGAGTTCTATGAGTTTTAATCAAATCTCAGTCAGATTTTCATTGATCTTTGGCTGGTCGTGTCTTAATTCGGGAGAGTGACTGCAGGTGAATGTCCTGATGGGATCTAAATATACACAGCTCACACTGGGACCATCTGCCTCTCTCTCTCTCTCTCTCTCAGAAGCTGGAGGAGAGCGTGGTGGATGAGCAGCAGAAGCTGAGAACCGCAGTCTCATCTCCTGCTCCTCAGGTGTGTGTGTCAGCGCGGGTGCGTGAGGTCCTGTCCCGAAACCTGAGCGGTGACCCCGGTGAGAAGCTCTCTCGCACCCGAAGAGCAATGTTTCTTGTAACCATGGAAACGTGTAGAGAGAAAATAAGTGGTCGTGGTGTGAAGGAGGCAGAAACCAGCGAACGCTCCTCAGGAGACCTGTGTTTCTGTCCCGCCACAGGGATGTCCCTGTCAGAGCAGAACCGCCAGCTGCAGGAGGAGCTGAATCAGGTGGAGGAACAGCTGGTGCAGACCCGAGCCGAGCGAGAGGAGCTGGCCATCAAGTACAGCGCCCTGAGCGAGAGAGTGAGCGAGAGACACTCACACACACACACACTCATGCCCCAGCCCACCTGACCTTCGCCATGGTAACAGTTTGGGATGAAGGGAAGAGGGCTGTCGTCATGGCATCTGTCAACAAGTGCTCCTGAAGGAGGGGGGAAGGGGCATGTATATGGTAGTGGTAGATGCTAATGCTGTGTTAGCGTGTGTCTTGTGAATCCAGCAGGAGCAGGCTCTGCGTCTGGATGCCAAGTGTGTGCCCGAGGACCCTCACACTGGGTGTGAGCAGAACCAGGAGCTACGGCGCCGCCTGGAGGATGAAAAGGGCGCTTACGCTCGGAAACTTAGAGCCTATCAGGAGGGCCAACAGAGACAGGCGCTGCTCGTGCAGAGGCTGCAAGCCAAGGTGCGCTCACAAGCACGCACACACACACACACACACACACATACGCACGCACACCTGTCTTGCTGACACCCAGTCTGTCTGCAGGTCCTCCAGTACAAGAAGAGGTGTGCAGATCTGGAGCAGGCCCTGGAGCACAAACCCTCGGTCGGTACTCGTCACCAAGCGGTAAGAGGTAGTCAGAGTGCTGAGTTCTGACTGTACTTCTTCTCCCCTCCACCGACGGTGCTCTAGTGCAACTGTGATGGCAGCAGTGATGGTCACCGGGGTCGAGACGAGGAGGAGCTGAGCGGTGAGCTGGAGAGCGCCCTCAGCAGGCTGGAGGAGGAACAGCAGAGGTGCACCATCACCTTATGCTAGCTAAGTTTCGTTTATACGACGATGGCGATTGTAGCTACGCTTGATGACGCTTTATAATTGCTCGCACAGGAGCAGCGGTCTGTCCGCGGTCAACGCTATGCTGCGCCAGCAGCTGGAGCAGGCCGAACAGGCTAACGAGGCGCTGAGCCAGGACATCCGCAAACTCTCTGCTGATTGGACGAAAGCCCGGGAGGAGCTGGAACAGCGGGAGTCTGACTGGAGGAGAGAAGAGGAGGTGGGAGGGTCTTAGCTGCAGTCGTGTTGGAATGCACTGTAATTGTCGCTGTCCTCAGTCTTTTCACAGCCACTGCAACAACGAACACGCTCGACTGCTGCTGCTCTGGAGGCAGGTGGTGTGCTTGCGCCGGCACGTGTGTGAGATGAAGAGCGCCACCCACAGGTCTGGACAGACGCTGCAGACACTCACAGACACCCTGCGGCTCTCAGTACCACTCCTCTTTGTTCTGTCCCTCAGGGATCTGTCAGAACTGCATGGCGCATTAGCATGTGGAGTTCAGAGCGTGCAGCTGCAGTGTGTTAGCACTAGCATGGTACTACGCAGCCGCGAAGATGGAGCTACTCTAGCACTGGAGAGAGAGACGGAGCAACGACGACATCTGGAGCATCAGCTGAGAGAGAGCGTGAGAGAGAGCCTGAGGATCCAGAGCGAGAGCGAGGAGACCAGCACACGGTACACTACGCTTGCTTCAAATCAGTCATCAATGTAAGCGTAGCGCCCCCGTGAGGACAGAAACCTTTGTGGGTTTGTGACACAGGCTGCGGGAGTCTGCTCGGGAGCTGGAGCTCCTCAAAACTTGCCTGGAGGATCGAGAACAAGAACTGACGTCACTCAACAGGAAGCTAGAGGTACACGAGCGCCACCCCCTCAGATTGGAAAAGGCTAACTGTCGGCCAATCACAGAGCACGCGTCATGTGTTTCAGGACCAGAAGATGCAGGCGGATGATGAGGTGCGCTCCCTGAGGAGCCACACGGCGGCGCTGCAGGACGTCACGCAGGTACACACTCACACGCAGTCACATGATCCGCCTGCGCACATATGATGAGGCATTGCTGGGTCGTATGCAGGATGTGCAGGAACGCCTGGAGGTGGCGCAATTGTCCATCCAGCAGCTGCGTAGAGAGATGGAGGAGGCGGATGCAGCTCGATTGCAGGCGGAGACAAAGAGCAGAGAAGCAGAGGGGAAAAGATATGTCGCGGAGTCCGCTCTGAAAGAGGCAGAGATTCAGTCACAGGTTCTGCTGGGCGAGCGAGACGAAGCTCAGAGAGAGAGAGAGACGGCCGTGAGAGAGAGAGACAGGATCAGCAGGTGATTAATCGCTTCTCCTGCTTCATCGGCTGTGTCCCAATCCGGGTTCTAAAAGCCTTCGTAGGGGCCTTCCTACCCAGCCTCCAGGGAGGATCCTCCGAAGGCTGAATGAACTCTTTGTAAACGGACGGTTCTGCCTCTTTTTCTTCTTCTGTTGTTTTTTGGCAGTTTGCTTATGGTGCATTAGCGCCACCAGCTGGCTCAGTAGTTTGGACCCCAGAAAGAATGAATGAAACGTTCTTCTATTAATATTTTTCTTTAAGTGACTCTTTTATATTTATGTTTTGTGTCTGATCAATGTTTAAAAGTTCTTTCGTGGTTTAATATATTTTCTAATGTTTAAGGGTTTATTTTTAATTGTTCAATTTCTTTCTTTCTTTATTGTTTGTCTTTTTTATTGTGAATACATTGCATTTAAACGTGCTCTGTATTTTGGTTTTGTTTGCATTGGTCACATTTCCCTCTGGGATTATTTTCTGTTTTATGTTTGTGTGTAATTTAAACCAGTACGACGGTCGAGCTTCGTTTAAAAACTCCTCCGTCTGCTTCCAAAAACATAATGACATGAAACAAAACGTAGTTAACACATGGCGTGTGTTAATGTTTACAATAAATGTTTAAAATAAAGTTTTACAATATTGTGGGATATCTGAGGTCACGAAGGATGGTTGAGGTGCATCCTCGGAACTCAGAGGAAAGTAGGACACATTAGAAGGGTGCATTTTAAGACTCTTTTTGCTGAAGTTGAGTTTTGCTGAAAAGAGATGGCCATGTTGCACCGGGAGGATTGGGACAGCTATTCGGAACTGAAATGACTCACATTGACCTGAAGTGAATCATTCAGAACTGAAGTGACTCACATTGACCTGAAGTGAATCACTCAGAACTGAAATGACTCACATAGACCTGAAGTGAATCATTCGGAACTGAAGTGACTCACATTGACCTGAAGTGAATCACTCGGAACTGAAATGACTCACATAGACCTGAAGTGAATCATTCGGAACTGAAGTGACTCACATTGACCTGAAGTGAATCATTCAGAACTGAAGTGACTCACATCGACCTGAAGTGAATCATTCGGAACTGAAGTGACTCACATTGACCTGAAGTGAATCATTCGGAACTGAAGTGACTCACATTGACCTGAAGTGAATCATTCGGAACTGAAATGACTCACATTGACCTGAAATGAATCATTCGGAACTGAAGTGACTCACATCGACCTGAAGTGAATCATTCGGAACTGAAGTGACTCACATAGACCTGAAGTGAATCATTCGGAACTAAAGTGATTCACATAGACCTGAAGTGAATCATTCGGAACTGAAATGACTCACATTGACCTGAAATGAATCATTCGGAACTGAAGTGACTCACATAGACCTGAAGTGAATCATTCGGAACTGAAGTGACTCACATTGACCTGAAGTGAATCACTCAGAACTGAAATGACTCACATAGACCTGAAGTGAATCATTCGGAACTGAAGTGACTCACATTGACCTGAAGTGAATCATTCAGAACTGAAGTGACTCACATCGACCTGAAGTGAATCATTCGGAACTGAAGTGACTCACATTGACCTGAAGTGAATCATTCGGAACTGAAATGACTCACATTGACCTGAAATGAATCATTCGGAACTGAAGTGACTCACATTGACCTGAAGTGAATCATTCAGAACTGAAATGACTCACATAGACCTGAAGTGAATCATTCGGAACTAAAGTGATTCACATAGACCTGAAGTGAATCCTTCGGAACTGAAGTGACTCACATTGACCTGAAGTGAATCATTCGGAACTGAAGTGAATCATTCATAACTACAATGACTCACGGTGACCTGAAGTGAATCCTATAGCACTGAATCACTTTGAGCCGGTTGTTGCAGGGAGCTGGCCACAGGGAATCAAGCGCTGCAGATGGAGTGCGAAAGACTGTGCACCTCACTAGCATCTGCACAGAGAGATTGTGAACACGAGCGAGAGCAAAGGGAGGTGCTAACACTGGATCGAGAGCGAGCACGAGCTCAGGCTGAGCGAGCGTGAGTCTCACACCGATGTTTGTCTGCTCTTGATGTGTCTGTTCATGACTAACAACATACGGCTCTGTGTCAGTCAGCTGAAGTGGGCAGAGTCAGAGGGTCGAGTGTCTGCACTGCGTTGTGAAATATCAAGGCTGACGGAGAATGATGGACAGAGAGAGATGGAGAGAGAGAGGATGGAGAGAGAGATGGATGACCTGAGAGAGAGGCTCCACCGGGTACAGGCTTCGCTTAGTAAACAAGGGGTTAATGTGTGATGAGGAGTGTGTTCCTGTTCACGTCTCTCTGCTGTGTTATGTTCAGAGCGAGAGCATTCAAGCGGAGCTCTCTTTGTCAGTCAACAAGCTTCGTTCAGAGGAGTCGATTCTCAGAGATTCTCTGCTGAAGGTCAGCAGCCTGAACGAGTCGCTGGCTCAGGATCGATCAGAGCTCAGCGGCTTCATTGCTCAGGTAAAATACCCAGAGAGCTCATTAATATGAAAAAAAAAAAATATATATATATATATATACACGTGCACACTCACAGTGGTACCCCAAGATATGAATGCTTCGAGGTATGAAAGGTCTTGTGGGAAATATTTAGCTTCGATCAGAAAAAATGTATACTTACGATACATACGAGTTGTTCTCTATTATTCGATTGTTTAGTCTGATGTCGTGTAGCGCTTCCGGGTTCCTGCGCTCGTATCCTCCAGTGCAGAAAGGGTCTGATGCGCTTCAAAACACTTCAACGACACAGCGAAACATTACGTATAGATTACCAATAATGTGCTATAACAAATGTTAGAGTCGAGGCGTCGTGAAAGAAATAATGTTTATAACGTGGAAAGTGCTGCTCTGTACTTAGAGAAACCCAGTGACGCGTTCTCAGAAGCGCTCTCTCCGTCTGTCTGCACTCGTTTTTTTTAGATTTCGGTGCCAAAACACTTGTAAATAGTGAAAGAAGATGTTTATACCATCATCGAGAGCCCTGTGAGTTTTGTGAATTTTTCAATCACAGTCATATGTAATAAAAGTTTTTATACGCAGGGTTTATTCCCAACAATAATGTTTTTCAATATATAGTGCATTTTATTTCATTTTTGACATTATATAATATTGCTTTAAAACTGCTCATTCTAACAACATATTGCTTAATTTATTTTTATCTTTTGCTAATTTTTGTATAGGGTTTCTTTTAGACAAATGTAATCTTATATAATTTATTTATATTTATAGAGATTTGGCAAGGCTGTCTTTGTTTTCAGCTGGACAGGAACTACTCTACAATATTCCACAGCTGAAATAAAAACATCTGGACCTTTTTGAGTTGAGGCACAATAGGTTGAGGTTAATTTCTGTAATCTTAAAAATCTTGTTGCTGTACATTTTTAGTTGTTTATAAAGAGAAACTTGATGAAAATTAAAAACTATTTCCACTGTTCTGAGCATTTAAAACATAAAACTAAGAAATATTTGTCAGATTTTGAAAGTTTCTGTCCCTCTGAAAAGAAAAATGGCTGAAAAAATGATAAACACTATTTTCTTGGCTTTTGGTTAATTCAACTGAGATGGACCTGGTGTGACCAGTGTCTAAACTGGAATCCTTTCCAATAGACCACAGGTATTTGTGAGCTGGCAGGTGTTGGATGGGAGTGGGAGTGGGATGGGACCAGGAGTCAGTTCTACAGGAGTGTAGCCCACGTATTTAATTATTGGTGAAAGTAGCTGATCTGAAACTCACAATGTGTCGGAGGATTTATCGATCGGCTGCTATTTTCACAAATGATGTGTGACACTGCCCAGCAGCAATCCCCAATACTCATTGAACTAAATTAATTTGTTAAAAGACTATACTTCTTTCTTTTTTTTGTTGAGCTTTTGTCTACTATCACTTATAGAAGCGACTAAAATTTGTCAAAAAATAATAAGCATTTTAGTCCAAAAGACTAAAATCTAAGATGTTTGTCAAAAACAACACTCCTCCGACACTTCACTTCACTCTCAAGGTAAGCTTTCACATTTCTGAACATGTGACGTATTTTATCATCATTTATTTCATTAACAACGAGTAGATTTAAGGATTGAAGAAACGTTACTTGATTTTTCTCTGGTTTTCCATTTTTTCATCTAGTTATTCTGTTGTTTCTGAGAGCCGCTGCACGGATTAGTCGTTTTACATGAAAAACTTGCTTCGAGATACGAACGCCGCGAGGAACGGATTACTTTCGTATCTCGGGGTACCACTGTATTTATGTATATTTTACTTCTGCAATGCATTTACATTTCTGGATGCCCGTGTCCAGCATCCCCGAGTGATCTCTCTGTGTGATGCAGCTGGAGAGGAAGCAGGATGTTCTGCAGGCTGATCTGCGGGAGGCGCGGCAGGAGAGACTTACTGTCCGAGATGAACTCCTGCGCTCTGAACAGATCCGATTGGACTTGGAGCCTGTCAATCATTCCCTCAATCACTCTCTTGAAGAGGCGGAGCTTGAGAAGGCGGGTATGGAGGCAGAGCTCCAGATGCTGAGGGCCGAGAGGGTGTCGCTGCAGGACAGAGTCTCTCAGGTGAACCCTGTGCTTCAGTGTTCTTCCGAATCGCCTCGATGTGGCTCCTGACGGACGTAGCTTCTGTCGATTGAACAGCTCTCTGCTCAGGTGAATGCTCTGGAGGCGGAGCTCACATCTGCCCAGGCCCAATCAGAGAGGCAGAGTGTGTCTCTGGTAGAGGCGGGACCTGAGAGGGCAGAACTTGTGAAGGAAAGGGCGGGGCTTGTGGTTCAGCTGACCTCTTCAGAGAGAGAGAACGCCGCTCTGACGGAGGAGCTCGCCGTGCTCAGGTGACGACAGAATTAGAAGCGATTGAAAGGTTTATGTTCTAATCGTTTGAGCATTCTTTCTCTGTCCCAAAACTGAGTGCTGACAAACTCACAGTTGTTTAATAAAAAACTGTTTAGTTCGAGGCAGGATGAGTTCCAGTCTCGAATGGTGTTCAAACGCCACAGCACCGCGGTGAATTATTAAAGGCTGGGCTAAGATGTTGTGAGGGTCGAATCGAGATCTTTTAGTTTGCAGCTGTACTGCAGAAACCATGTTTAATTCAGGTGTGTGTGTGCGTGTGTGTGCGTGTGTGTGCACGTGCCCAGGGTGGAGAGGGAGGCTCTGGAGGCCAGTGTATTTGAGCTCCAGCAGCAGCTCCATCAGCTCCAGACTCATCGAGACCAGCTGGAGACGGAGCGAGAGAGGCTGGGCGAGAGAGCGGAGAAGCTCACAGGTGCTCACGACACTCTTTTCATCTCTTGCATCACGGTGCCTTCATCTCTCTCTGTCTCGCTCTCTAGAGGAGCTGAGACGTGTATGCTGCGAGCGAGAGAGCCAGCTTTCTCAAGGAGAGAGAGAGAGGGAGTCTCTGAGAGCAGAGTTCTCTCTCGCCCAGCAGGAAGCTGAACGAGCCATGCGCGACGCTCTTATCTGCCAGCAGGAGGAGCTGGAGCGAGGTGCTGCTCAGATGGTCCGTGCCCTATTGATCTCCCTACACACTTGAACAGGGAGCTCTCCGAAAGCTACGTCTAACCCTATCTCCTTTTCAGGAGGCTATGCGCTGCAGTCTGGAGGCTGAGCACCAGGCAGCCCTGCAGCGTGTCCGGGACTCCTTCAACGAACAGGAAAGTCAGATGGAGAGGGACCGAGAGTCACTAAAGGAGGCTCTACGTACGCTGCAGCGCCAGAGCGAACAAGCCCTGAACCAGGCCCTGGACGACAAACAGCAGGTTTTCAATCAGATCGAACGATTCAGTTCAGGTCGAGGTGATTCAAATCCAACAATTCGGTTCGGGTCGAGGTGATTCGTATCAGGTCAAGGTGATTCGGATCCAACGATTCGGTTCAGGTCGAGGTGATTCGTATCTAACGATTCGGTTCGGGTCGAGGTGATTCGGATCCAAAGATTCGGGTCGGGGTGATTTGGATCCAAGGATTCAGTTCAGGTCGAGGTGATTTGTATCTAACGATTCGGTTCGAGGTGATTCGGATCAGATCAAGGTGGTTCGGATCCAACGATTCGGTTCGGGTCGAGGTGATTCGGATCCAACGATTCGGTTCGGGTCGAGGTGATTCGGATCCAACAATTCGGTTCAGGTGGAGGTGATTCGTATCTAATGATTCGGTTCGGGTCGAGGTGATTCGGATCCAAAGATTCGGGTCGAGGTGATTTGGATCCAAGGATTCGGTTCGGGTCGAGGTGATTTGTATCTAACGATTTGGTTCGAGGTGATTCCGATCAGATCAAGGTGGTTCGGATCCAACGATTCTGTTCGGGTCGAGGTGGTTCGGATCCAACGATTCGGTTCGGGTCGAGGTGATTCGGATCCAACAATTCGGTTCAGGTGGAGGTGATTCGTATCTAATGATTCGGTTCGGGTCGAGGTGATTCGGATCCAACGATTCGGTTCAGGTCAAGGTGATTTGAATCCAACGATTCGGTTCAGGTCGAGGTGATTTGTATCAGGTCGAGGTGATTCGGATACAAAGATTCGGTTCAGATCAAGGTGGTTAGGATCCAACGATTCGGTTCGGGTCGAGGTGATTCGTATCTAACGATTCGGTTCGAGGTGATTCGGATCAGGTCGAGGTGATTCGGTTCCAAAGATCCGGTTCAGGTCGAGGCGATTCGAATCTAAGGATTCGGTTCGGCTCGAGGTGATTCGGATCAGATCAAGGCGATTCGGATCTAAGGATTCAGTTCGAGGTGATTCCGATCCAAGGATTTGGTTCAGGTTGAGGTGATTCGGATTAAACGATTCAATTCGGGTCCAACACACACCAAGAGCACTGGTAGCCAGCTTGAGGGCAGCACAGCTGTGGTTCTCAGAGGTTTGATCACTCCCTCCACCTTCAACTCCTTCAGGACCTGGAGTTGGAGTCCACCTTCTGATCTCCAGTCAATCGCCACATGATTCTGTTCAGACAGAGTTAATATAAAGCGAATGATTCAGTTCAGTTTCCTCCTTGCTGTCTCCTCAGGCGGTGAACGAGGTGCAGATAGAGCGGGTGCTGCTGCAGGAGCGCCTCAGCTGTCTTCAGACTGAGTACAGAGCGGCGGTGCTGCAGACGGAGAAACTGACCCGTGAGAGGACAGCACTACGAGACCAGCAACGGGTCAGTGCTAATGCTAGCACCAGCACATCAGTGCCTCCCCTGCTGCGATTGGTGCATCTGATTCTTTGTTGCTCCCCTTATCAGGCAGCAGTGGGGGCTCTGAATACTGAGGTGCAGGAGCTGCGCTCCCAGCTGCAGGATGCAGGGAATACGCACTCGAGGGAGATGCATGTCCTGCAGGAGCACTGCACGGAGCAGCAGGCTCGAACCCACGCCGCTCAAACACAGGTGAGTGTTCGTCTCCTTTAAGTGCAGAACATAAAGATGGCCGCTGATGGCGGAGTAAAACAGATGAAGTTCCTGCAGCTGGAGGAGTGCCGCGCACTGCTGTCGTCGACTGAGGAAAGTCGAAACAGCACCAGGAGAAATCTGCTGGAGGCAGAGAAACTACTGAGCCAGATCCGAGAGGAGCGGGAGGAGCTGAGACAAGAGGGGGTGGAGCTACGGCGATCCCTCACTGACGTCATCAAGGAGAAGGAGGCTCTCAGCCAATCAAACGTGCAGCTGAGGGAGGCGCTGAGAGCATCCGAGAGCGACCGGATTGGGTGAGGGCTTGTGTTTAGTAACCGGGAGCAGACGGCAGGTTCTCGTCATTCTCGTTAGCGCTGGGTGACATCATCGACCGTGTTGGTAGAATGTACCCAGTTTAACCAATCCAGCAGGAGGCTGTGCCACGCTCTCTCTGGCCCGGTTTAACCTGCTCTTAGAACCTCACCAAATGGCTGAGAATGTAGGTGCAGCTAAAGGGTTCCGGTGGAAACGCACGCAGAGCCGGCACTGAAGCGGAACAGCGGCTGTACTTTTGTACGAGAGTTTTGTTTGTTTGTTTGCTGCAGCCTGAAGCGAGTGAGTGAGGAGCAGCAGCAGAAGGCCTCGATGCTGGCCGAGTGCGTGTCCTCCGCACAGTCAGAAGCTGTCGATCTGCGCAGCTGTCTACGGGAGCTGGAGCAAGACAGACTGGAGGCTCGCAGGGAGCTGCAGGAGCTTCGCAGACAGGTCTCTCTCTCTCTCTCTCTTGCTCTCCCAGCTCCTGGAGAACATTGAAAGCAAACCGTGCCGTTTCTGCAGCTGAAGGCGGTGGACGCAGAGCTGCAGCGGGAGCAGAGTGAGCTTGGTGACCTGAAGAAACGAGCGGCGGCAGACGAGCAGAGGGAGCAGGAGCGCGAGCGAGAGCAGCTCTCTCTCAAACAGAGGCTCGCAGAGAGCGATAAGAGCAGGAGCGATCTCCAGAGAGAGGTAACCCCCTCGGCTCACTGCTGGAGCTCCCGCGCAGCTACGCTGAACCATCGCGCTCTTCTGTGTCTTCCCTGCAGCTGTCTTCCCTGCAGCGCCGGCTCGCAGACGACGAGTCATCCTTCTGTAGCCGAGAGCGGGAGCTGGTATCACAGCTGCAGGAGTCTCGCCACTCTGAGAAGAAGCTCCAGGAGGATCTGCGTGGCCTCCTGGAGCGCGCGCAGCTAGCGTCTAATACGTCAGGACAAGTGCAGCTGCAGCTTAGCGAGGCACAGGGACGGCTAGCAGCAACTGAAGCGGAGCTGGCACGCGCTGAGGCAGCGAGGAAGGACCTGGAGTTCAGGTTAAACGTCCTGCAGTCCGCGCTCACACGGACCCTAGGCATTGGTTCTTGTGGACAACGCCGCAGCAGAGGCTCCTCCCCTTCCTCTCTGAGCCCAGGGATGATGTCACGGCATCGGAGCATGTCCCCACTGAACTGCTCATTGTCGCCACCTAAAGGTTTGAGGAGAGCGGGTTTGGAAGACAGTTTCCCTAGAAAGGAAACGGTTAGGTCCTCATGAGGCCTTGGTGCTCAACGGTTCCTTTCTGGGCGAACGGTCATCCGGCGGGTGCTGGCCTGAAGATCGCCTTTCCGTTCTAACGCTGAAATGTGCATCTGCCCTCAGAACCGATGGGAAGAGTCACTCCTGAAAACAGCCTGGTGCTGAAACCTGTATCCCCCGAGCAGATGGAGGGCACCCTCCCCATCGCCCAGAGTGAGTTTGACCCGGAAACACTGCGCAGCGGCCTGAGGGAGTTCCTACAGGAGCTGCGCGACGCCCAGAGAGAGCGGGTGAGCCGAGCTAGTGCACATTACTGCGACGGTGAACCCTCTTCAGCTCGTTTACGTGTTACCGTTGTGCAGGAGGAGGTGCGGGGCCAGCTGGTGTCGCTGCAGAGGGAGCTACAGGAGGTTACTGGAGAAAGAGACTCCGCCCAGGAGCGCCTCATGCAGCTGAACGGCACCCTGCAGGAGAGCCTTGAGGGTGAGGTGCTCTCATCGGATCTCTGCTCGGTTGTTATCAGAACCCGACAGAATGTGAGGTTTTTTTTTTCGTGTTTAGCGAAGCGCTCGCTAGAGGGAAAGCTGTCGACGCTGCAGACGGCGCTCCAGGAGCACGAGGAGCGAAGAGGGAAGTGCGAGTGTGAGCGACGAGTGCTAAACGAACGAATTCGTGAGCTGGAGCGGATAGCACTGAACACACACGCTGAGCGCAAGCGGCTGGAGGTCACATGATGCTTCTGCGCACACAGTGTTAGCGTAGCAGATGCAGCGTTGGCGTCTCTCAGAAGCGGATGCCGCTAGTAGACCCCACTCGACCATGCTCTGTGTCCCCCCTGCAGGATCAGTGCGGTGCCTTACGAGCGGGCGAGGCGAGGCTGGAGGCGGAGCGCCGACACTTACGGGAGGCCCTGGAGTTGGCTGAAGGGCGTTGCTCTCGGGTGGAGTTGGGGAGGCGGAGTCTGGAGGCAGAGCTGCAGAGACTGAAGCAGAGTATGGCTGAGAAGGAGACGGAGCTTCAGACAGCTCAGCAGCGGCAGCAGAGCGCCCTTAAACAGGCCCGTGACCACTTTAACTGAAATGCCCCCCCCCTCCCCCGCTTTCTAATGTAAGCACCTCTCTCTCTCTCTCTCTCTCTCTGTAGGTGTGCGAGGGTGAGTGTGCGCTCTCCTCTCTGGAGGCAGAGCTGGAGCGTCAGGCAGCGTTGCTGTGCAAGGCTCAGACAGGCGAGCGAGAGCAGAAGCAGCGAGCGCTAACTCTCTCTGACATCCTGAGAGAGGCGAGCCACGCCCACAGCGCCACCCAAAGGAGACTGGCGGAGCTGCAAAGTGCCCTCACTCACGGGGAGAGCCAGCGTCGCTCGCTGCAGGTCAGACGTCCTGTCCAGTTACGCTGTTCTTCCACATGTACACGCAGCATCGGTTTCATTTTTGGGCTCTGGGCTCACCGGAAACAGAGTTTTCAGAGGTATGCGAGCTTAACGCAACGGAGGCTTGTGATTGGCCGATATGACTTCCCCTTGTGCTGGTCCGGTGGAGGCTCCGAGGAACACCGTGTGAGAAAGCGGCTGCTTTCGGAAAAACCCTGTGGATCCGAACTGAATCAAGCTCAACTGAATCATAATGATTGAATCAAAATGAACTGAATCGTGACCTATAAAAATGAACCGTACTGAACAGAATCGTTGTAGTCTGGCGAATCAAAAGGAACTGATCTAAACCGAATCATTTGACTCACGAATCACACCGAACTGATTCGTTCTGGTCTCTTCAGGAGTCTGTGGATGGACTGAGGTCGAGCACAGCTGAGGGGAGACGGGAAATCTCTGCCCTCACTGAGCGTGTGCAGACGCTACAGATGGAGCTGATCCAGAGCCAGCAGAGGAGCACTGAGCTGGAGACCCAGCTGCGGAGCACGCAGGAGGTGAAGCGTCAGCATCTCACAAGCCCTTCACAGGCGTCGTCTGACTCTCTCTGTCTGCAGGCCATGCGTCTGCGCTCCGAGGCGCTGTCCGAGGCACGGCTCTCTCTGAAAGCTGCACAGGCGGAGCGGCTCTCACTAGAGGAGCGTCTGTGCAGCCTGCAGAGGGCGGTAGCGCAGCTTGAGACGGAGCGCAGAGATGCGGAGAAACAGAACAGCCGACTGGAGAAGGACAGGACTGCGCTCAGGAACACGCTCCACAAGGTCTCCGCAGACGCTCCGTAGTTCCTCCCCATGTAGACGAACCCCTGTCTGAGCAGAGTGTGTGTGACTGCAGGTGGAGCGGCAGAAGCTGCAGGTGGAGGAGGGCAGTCTGAGGGCGAGTGTGGAGAAGAGCCGTCTGGACCAGTCCCTGACCAGCACTGAGCAGGAGCTCCATGAGGCGCAGATGCAGGTGCTGCTGCTGCAGGTAACTCACCGAGGAGAACACCTGACTTCATTGCAGCCACTCCCCCGCCGGGTGCACCACATCTGTTGCTCCTCCTTCAGGCGCAGTTGTCGGAGCTGGAGCAGGAGACTGAGCGCTTACGCCCGGGACAGACCGAAGCAGATCGGAGGCTAGTGGCACGAGAACGAGCGCACGAACAGCGCGTCCAGGGTCTGGAGGAGCAGCTGCAGAAGGAGATGCGCCGGAAAACCTCCTCCACGCTAGGCTAATTCCCTCTGAGTCTGTGTGTAAATCATAGCATTGTTCGCTTTAGCATCGGGCTCTGTGATCAGTGATGATGTCTGTACTGACCCCAGAACTGCTGCATACTCAATAAACCCCCGCACCTCCCCCCGAGTCTGTTCTTGCGCACACCAGGAGATCCGCAGACAGTACAAACCTTTATTGAGACACACAAGGGCTCCGTACAGTGAACCCGAGCTACACTGGGTTAGCGTCAGTGCTCACCTCTGACCTGAGATCAGAGGCTTCAGAGTAACACAAACACACTGCTGACCGTAGCACCAGAGAGGAGCGCAAGTCCAGGGGAGAGAGGAGGGACAGTCAGGAAACCGACTCTCTCCTTCTGCTGCGCCTGCGGTTACTAGCATCTGTCAATCAAGTTCATCGGCCAATCGGTGATCTGCATCTCTTCGTGGCGCAGCAGATGCAGGGCGAGAACTTTCAGTCGCTGGTTTGGGGACGCTCCACGCAGGGTCAGGCCGTGTGCGAGTGTTGTGTGTTTAGCAGGATCCGCAGCTCCTGGCGCAATGGCTCCCCATCGCCCCACACTGGCCGCCGAGCGCCATCACACCGCAGCGGGAGAACTGGTCCCGACACAGATCCGCTGCAGGAGGAAACACGGTCAGTCAACAGTACGGCTAATCGAGATCTCCTCCTGCAGCAGGAAGGAGATGGACCCAGCCCCGCCTCACCTCGCAGCAGCTCCTCGTGGGCGCACACGGTCCTCACGCAGATCTCCTTATTGATGACGTACACCCTGCGCAGACTGAGCACAAGAACAAACGCTAGCGGAGATTTAGCATCGCTACAGCGGACGACAGATGGAGCTACCTGTAGAAGCAGATGCTGTTGAGGCACTGTTTGCACGGCTGATGCACAGAGTAGAGGCGGGTGCAGGGGTACTGCTCCTCACGGCAGTCTGACACGCACACACACACACGCACGCACGCACACACACACACGCGCGGAAGAGTGTTCAGGACGCTAAAAGCATTAGCTTGAGCTAAAACACAGATGTAGCTGAGCACGCCGTGTTACCCAGAGGCCCCGGTTCCGTCGGCTCTGTCTGAAGATCCACCGCTGGAGAGAAACAGACGCATTAGAACGTCAACAAAGTGAAACGCAGCGATCAATAACCGATAACAGAGATGCGCACCGGTCTGTCCCGGGTCTGACGTCTGCGTACGCAAGATCTGCTGCGGATCTGTGGAGAACAGCAGCACTGAGAGATGAGAACCATTAGCGTGCAGCCCAGCTCTGAGGGGGTTACTGGTGTGCAGCTCTAGAGTGGGAGGGGCCACTATTTAAGAATGTAGAGTGGGAGGGGCTAGTGTTGACCAGCCTCAGATTGGGAGGTGTGACCGTTAACAACTGTCAGAGAGGAAGTGCCCGGGTTCTAGTTCGCACGGATAAAAGCGTTAGTATCATCTACAACCAAACTGCACACTGTAGTAATGACCGGCCTCGGCAGAGAGGTGAAGCTGGAAAAGCACCCCCCGGTGGAAGCCCCGGAGAGCTGAGCCGCACTGAACTGATAATACACTCAAAGGGACTCACAGAAGTACGGGTCGTAGATGTTGCTGTTTCCTGTTGGTGAAAAGAGGGATGAATAATTAATGACTAATCAGAGCTGGATCGGGATGGGGAGACTCAAGGAAGCTGTAGCTTCACCAAAGATATCTGCGTAGTCCTCGTAGTTCGTCTCCTGGGCCAGAAGAAGCCCTGCAGGAACAGGGAAGGGTCAGAGAGAACTGGTTATTATGGGTCAAGCTCAATCTGTACTGGAGGATTGCGTCGGGCTCTCACCTGGAGCTGAGAGCAGGAGCAGGTAGCAGAGTTTCATTCTGTCCCTAGAAACAAACAGATCCGGGATCAGTGAACGGCAGGCACACTGTGTTAGTGCTCTTTTCTTTTCTCTTCAAACACTCTTCTCCTCCTCGTGGCTCGTGTCCCAGAAGAAGAAGGAGACTCTTTCCATCAGCAAACCATCAGTCTGTTTGTGATCCCTCTCAGTCTGAATGCAGACATTCCTCAGGCGGAGGAGGGACACATCTGGGAGCCATTAAACCTCCCCCACTGCCAGAGTTCTGCTCCCGTCAATAACTTCCAACCTCCATTTTCTCCGAAGGTACAGTAACGCTGCAGGATCTGATCTCCGTACAGTAGAAGCTCGGTGGAGCACACGGGAGGAACATTTCAGAGGCGCGTGAGTGCGAGTGCTTGAGGTCACGTGGTGAAACTATAGAGCAGCACGTCCCCACACAGACAGCAATACAAGAGAGAGCTGGTGATAACTTTGTGCTCCTCGTTCTGCTCCCCTTTGCTCCAACAAAGCCGTTTGATCACTTTTACCAGTTTAACCCAATACTTTACTCGTGAAGTACGGTAACCCTCGGGTTTACACGCGCTCTGTTGTGTAATACATAAATAAATAGATGTTCTCACCTTTCTTCGGTCCTTTATTCCTCGAGTGATGCTCCGATTTCAACTCGGCGGCGCTGCAGCTTCGCTTCCGCTTTAGCCACGCCCACACAGCCCCGCCCATAGGATGGAACGCAGAGCCAGGCCACGCCCATGTCTCGTCGAGAAGTAAATATTGTTTTGCAAAACGCCGTTACATTTAGTAAAATGCTGTTTGGAGTATAAGGATTTCTTCTTAGAGTTTTGATTCAAACATCAAAAATGTCCTCCTCAGAAATGTCCGCCCCCATCACACGCACACACACACACACACACACACACACACACACACACACACACACACACCAGGTGCACGTGGTTAGATCATTCCTCGGGTTTCCACTGTTAAACCAATCAGCTGCTGGCACTGCTGGGGTGTTATGGAGGCCCAGGATACTTTGATAGCGGCCTCCAGAGTGTGAGCAGGTCGTGCTGAAAAATGAAATCTTCATCTCCATAAAGGTTTTCAGCAGATGGAAGGATGAAGTGCACCAAAATCTCCTGAGAGCTAGCTGCATTGACCCCGCCCTTGGAAAAACACAGTGGACCAACACCAGCAGCTGACATGGCACCCCAGACTGTCACTGACCGTGGGTACTCGACACTGGACTTCAGGCGGTACGGTAGTATATATATATTTATTTATACAGTACTAGTGTTCAAAAGTTTGGGGTCACTTAGACAATTTTTTGTCCCACTTTTATTTACCATGAGTCATAAAATGAATAGAAATATATTAGAAACATTGACAAGGTTAGAAATAATATCTATTTGAAACTATTATAATTTTTCCTTCAAACTTTGCTTTCGTCAAAGAATCCATCTTTTGAAGCAGTTACAGCATTGCAGATCTTTGGCTTCTAGCTGTTCATTTTTTGAGATGATCTGGATGATCTGGGAAGCTCCTCCCACATGTTGGATTGGCTGGATGTCAAGCTGCTCCAAAAACAGCTCAAAGGGGTTCAGATCTGGTGACTCTATTACAAATAGTTCTTGCACAGTTTGGAGCTGTGCTTTGGGTCATTGTCCTGCTGCAGGATGAATCAAGTGCTGCCTAAAGGGGACGGCATGCCTTTGCAAAATGGAGCAACAGCCTTCCTTATTCAAAATCCCTTTTACCCTCAACAAATCTCCCACCTTACCAGCACCCCCAGAGCATCACGTTGCCCCCGCTGTGCTTGACAGATGGCGTTAGGCAGTATTCCAGCATCTTCTCAACTGTTATGCATCTCACAAATGATCCTCTGTGATCCAAACACCTCGATTTCTCCGTTCAGAACACTTTTTCGACAATCTTCCTCTGTCCAATGTCTGTGTTCTTTTGCCCTATTACTCTTTTCCGGAGTCGCCTCTTCACTGTAGAAGTAGATGTAGATGTAGAAGTAGATGTAGATGTAGATGTTGATGTAGATGTTTTGCGGATACTATTTAATGACGCTGTACGTTGAGGAACTGTGAGGCGTCTGTTGCTCACTCCCAGCCCAAACTTGTGAACGGTAGTGTGTCTACACACACAGACACGAAACGATTTATAACTAAAAACCATACTAGCATGAAAGTATTTATTCAAGAGTAATGAATATTTATTAGTTTATTTATTTCAGATCCATAATTACAACATTGCACAGAGTCCTTCGATCACTCTTATTGATCACCGCATTAGAATCTGCTCAGAACGTTCTTCAAGCGCTGCCTCATGACGAGATTACTGAGCAGCAACCGCAGGCGGCATCTGAAACACCAGGCCCCGCCCACTCTTTACGCAGCAGCGCTTTTCTTCTCTTTATACGTCACCATCATCTTCTTGATCTCAGCGATGGCCTTCCCGGGGTTCAAACCCTGCAGAGAGAGAGAGAGAGAGAGAGAGAGAGAGAGAGAGAGTGTGTCAGGAGCTGCGCTTCCCTGCAGGAGGAGGAGAAGGAGGAGGAGACCTTGGGGCAGGTCCTTGTGCAGTTCATGATGGTGTGGCAGCGGTACAGGGAGAACGGGTCCTGGAGCTTCGAGAGCCGGTCTTCGGTGAAATCGTCACGAGAGTCGATCATCCAGCGATACGCCTGCAGCACACAAACAGGGATCTGAGGAACCCAACTTACCCGGAACCCCCGGTAACCCCCGGTAACCCGGTTAGTTACTGATGATCGGCAGCAGTAGTGCCCTTTATCTTATAAACCAGACTTTCTCTCGTGGAACACCTTCTGGAAAAGCCAAACAATAACCCGACACAGAACGGCGACACTGAGCCAGAAACTGCTCAACGAACAATCACGACGATAGAACGCGTTCTACAAGATCATACGACGCCCGCGTGGAGCTCAAGCTCGGTTCTAGTGGTGACCTGCATGAGGACAGCGGGGCCCAGGTACTTGTCTGCATTCCACCAGTAACTGGGACAACTGGTGCTGCAGCAGGCGCAGAGGATGCACTCATAGAGCCCGTCCTGAGAGAGAGAGAGAGAGAGAGAGAGAGAGAGAGACAGGAGTGAGAGAGACAGCCGAGTTTATAAGGGACAGACATGTGACACCTCACTGTCTCACCAACTTCTGCCGGTCCTGAACACTCTGCAAGTACTGCTCCTGGCCCTGAGCCGACTCGTCCTTCTTCTTCAGGTACGGCTCGATCGACTTGTACTGAGCGTAGAAGTTACTCATGTCCTGAGAGAGACAGAGAGAGAGAGAGAGAGAGAGAGAGAGAGAGAGACAGAGAGAGAGAGACAGTGAGTGAAAGAGAGAGAGAGAGAGAGAGAGAGAGAGAGACAGAGAGAGAGAGAGAGAGAGAGAGAGAGAGAGAGACGGTGAGAGAAAGAGAGAGAGAGAGAGAGAGAGAGAGAGAGAGAGAGAGAGAGAGAGAGAGAGAGAGAGACGGTGAGTGAAAGAGAGAGGATAATCTGATTTGCGAAGGCTACGTTCTGCTGGGATACTTACGGGCACCAGGTCTTTCACCACATACATGTGCGGCAGAGGATAGATCCGTGTGACTCGGCTGGTGTTCACGTCGATCTTATTCAGGCAGGCCAGAGTGTTCCCACCGTTAATGTTCATGGCACATGAGCCGCAGATCCCTGACGGAGCACAAGCGGATCACAATTAGAACCGGATTCAGCCCTGAACCAGACTCGGATCAATGGCGGCTGAGCGCTGACCCTCTCTGCAGGAGCGCCTGAAGGTCAGGGTTCCATCCATTTCATTCTTGATCTTGATGAGCGCATCCAGAACCATCGGCCCGCACCTGAAACACACACAAAGGGCTCAGCGAGTGCTGCGGTGCACCAGCAGAGTGTGTGTGTGTGTGTGTGTGCGTGCTTTTACGTGTTGAGGTCGATCTGGTAGCTCTGCATGCGTGGCTTCTCTCCAGGAGCATCCGGATCCCAGCGGTAGATCTGGAACGTCTTTATTCGTGGCTGAACCGCCGCAGCCGTCTGAGCCAGTCGTACCACCTGACGCAGACCATCACAATCACAGCTCAGAGGAAGACACTGATTTGAGGTCGAAAGGCAACCTCTAGATACCGTACAGGAAATGACTCTCAATATTAAATTGCGGCGTTTGGGAGCTGGAAAACTCATACTTCCACACTGGCTTGTGGCCCACTTTGAGCCTCATTTCACTTTGCCAGAAACCAGTGCGTGACGTCACTGAGGCTTTGTCCATGTTATATATTTGAGATTTTGACATCTAAGCTGATTTCCGACCGATGAGGGGGAGCCCTCTGCCGGACAGAGAGGGAACACGCCCCTGTTACATCACTCACGTAAACCCTTACTTAACTTTAATTTACTGGAAATGCCCTCAAACGCTCCACATTAAGCAATACATCTCCTCATTCGACTTACATATGCTAACACTCGCTGTGGGTGACGTAAACGGAGAATATAACACCGTTACTGCTCTAAAACGGTTTTTCAAGTGCGAAAAAGTCTGTTCCTAGCCGTCAGCGGGAATCAGAGCTGTTCACCGGTCACTGGTGAGCGTCTTCTTACCGTGATCAGTGTCCTGTGAGCGGCGGCGCAGCGACGGCTCAAGGAGAAACACACAGCCGCCATCTTTACTCGAAAATGTCGCTTCTTCTTCGACGCGGGAACATTCACGGAACCGAAGCGCTAGCGCCGCCTGTCGAGCCAGAACTATCTTACTTTTTAAATATTTTTTTCATTCGTTAGTTTAGTGAGAGCAGCTATGATGTATGGGGTAGAGACTGTAGCAGCGAGGAAGAGACAAGAGGCAGATGGAAGTAGCGCAGATGAGGATGTTGAGGTTCAGTTTAGGAGAGACGAGGATGGACAGGATTAGAAACGAGCACAGGTTGTTCTAGCAGTCGCGCATTAGTATTGACGCGTTTCTTTTCCACTGTGCATTCACAAACAATAAAGAATTCAAAGTTTAATAAAGCAAACTTAGATTGTACATCAATTATGAATTTTAAATTAGAACCCAAACGATAATAGTTGTTTTAATTCAGTATAAGTAATTATAATTTTTGAGTGCTCTATAAGTAATAAAATAATTTTGTTTCTGAAACGCGAAAGCGCCGGAAGTGGCGTCATGTAACCCGCGCCGTTATCGTCCAGCGCACGCGAGAGGTCACGGATGTAAACCGTCTCTAGGAGGCTGCGGATTGGGGAGCTATCGGTGGTGGTGATCGGTAACTGATCCGTCATGGTGTTCTTGACGCTTTCGTGCTGGGTCCGGAGCCGCGGACCGGACCGGTACTGGAAGGTTCAGGAGCTGCTGAAGAACGCCCGGGTGAGAGAGAGCATGTGTGCGGCGGTTTCTGTCTCTCTTTCTCGGGGTTAGGGTAACAGCTCTTAGCCGAGCTCTGCTCCGGCTCCATGGTTCCTCCAGGTGTTGTGAGCGAGGGGTATGGTGGATCTCTCGCTGAGCCTGGGTCAGAGCAAAGCAGTAACCCGTGTCTGTCTGTCTGTCTATCTGTCTGTCTGCAGCACTTCCGCGGCAGGAGGAACCGCTGTTACTCGCTGGCTGTGAAAGCGGTTCGCAGAGCGTTTGTCTACGCCACTAAAGCTCGTAAAGTAAAGAAACGAAGCATGAGACGGGTACGGAGCACCAGCACAGACCGCACCCTCTCCATTTATTCACACATCTCTGTTTTATTATCCGCGTTAATGAACGAGGAGGAACAAGCAGACAGGAGCTCCAAGAGCCAGGCTTGCTCCAGGTCCGTTCTGCAGAGATCGGTGTCAGAAGTAGGCGTGTCCTGCTGCACGGACTAGGGATGTGGCTAGTCAGAAAGAGAGGCGGGGTTAACGGTCTGATCTACGTTCTTTTTTTACATTTTTTTTGTATTGCTTATTTAAAAACATGACCAGGGACATACAGCCAGGGAGCACACACCTCACGGCCAGGAGCAGCACATCATTACATGGAGCATTGAAGAACATTACATAAGAGTCACGTACGTTCAGATTCAGACTCCATTGTTGAGGAAAACGTTTACTGTAATCCAGTTTGGTTCCTTTGCAACACAATACAGCAGGGGTGTATAACTCATTTTCACCGAGGGCCACATTAGCATAATGGCTGTCCTCAAAGGGCCAGATGTAACTTATAAATATAAAACAATGTAATCGAATGTAATGTAAAATAAATGTAACTAGTCCTTAATGTTAAATAACTCATTATTTATAACTTATTCAAGTGACTATTCAGTTACATAGAAACAATTGTATGCTTGTTGTTCTAATATAAATACTTTTGATTTTTGTCAGCTTATGAAAACCCACAGAACTCCATTAATGAAGGATCAAACTGTCAGAGTAAATGAAGAAAAATAGCATTTTTCTCATTTGTTTAGCAAAAAATAGAAAAAAACCCTCAAAGACTGAAGACAATGCATATCGATCATCATCATCTTTTATCATCAGGATCAAGAAACAGATCACAGATAAACTATTAGCTCCGCCCATTTCACATCTTGACATTTATTTTAGCATGAGAAATCAGAGGTGTGACGTGAGAGGTCACTCAAATGAGTGAGTCTTACGTTCAATGTGTGAGAAACGGCAAACTCACTCGTGAGTATGGATGCGGAAATACCTTTGCGGATAAAGGCATTGTGGGAAATGTAGTTTTTTGTGTGTTTTTTTAAGACATTCAAAACTTTTAATCTATCGCGGGCCACATTAGATTACATGTCGGGCCACATCTGTCCTGCGGGCCTTGGGTTTGACACATGCATCAAGAAGTGGTTGAGACTCTCAGCCCACCCCCCACCCCCACTCCATATATATATATATATATCTATATCTATAGGGCGTGATGATGATCATCTCTCTTTCTATCTCCCCTCCTCGCAGCTGTGGATCACGCGCATTGCTGCCGCCAGCAGAGAGCACGGCCTCAAGTACCCAGTGCTCATTCACCACCTGCTCAAGGTTCGTTTGCATTGATCCTGGACCAGCTCTGCATTGCCGTGGTGAGCTGGAGTTCTGCTGCTCATGCTCTCTCTCCGTCTCTCTCTCTCTCTCTCTGCAGTGTAGTGTGCAGCTCAACCGGCGGGTGCTGTGTGACCTGTGCATCACGGAACCTCGGTCCTTCCTCTCGCTCGCTCAGCTTGCTCGCGCTCGGCAACAAGAGGGTCTAAGAGCGGCGCTGCAGGAGGGGCCCCCGGGGGTCTTCTCTAGACTGCCACATGCTCACTGACGCGCACACACCTACACATGAGCTTCTGTAAATATCTCTGATCAGTGATCGATCAATAAATTCTGTCCGTAATCAATTTGCTCCGTGTTTCCTTTGGCTCCAGCGCTTGGCTCTTGCACGAGGTTCTGATTACTCTGTCGTCATGGAGACCAGAGTTTATGAGATCAATGAATCTGATCACGTGAGGGTTTTGCCATGTGACTGGTACAACGGCATTTAATGACCTATAAGCTAATGCTAAGAGTGATCCTAGCAGCTCGGGGGGGGGGGGGGGTTAATAATCTGAGAAACGGTAGAACTGTCGGTTATTTCGGGGTGAAATGGAGAACAAGTGCAGCGTTCCTCTGAAGCTCCGGACGGAGAATCGATCCGCTGCTGACTCGAGCATCGATTGAGTTTCCTGCGCGCTGTTTGTTTGTTACCGGGCCGCAGCTCTCGCTCGTCTCCCGGTGCACTTTTCCGTCTCAATGTACCGCTCGGTGTTCTCCTTCGGTTCTTCGGAGCGGAATGCTCTCCGGTTCTCCGCCGGGGAACTCTTTTTGGTTCTGGAGAGGAGCAGCGAGCACTGGTGGCTCGGGACGCGCTGCAACACCGGAGAGAGCGGCTACATACCGGCGCGATACCTGGAGAAGATCACGGTATGTGACATCCGGTACTAGGGGGTCCAGTGAGGCCCCACACGCTCAGCTATAATGACCTTTCTCTCGGAGGCTGTATACGAGCTCGGAGGTTTGGACAGAGAAACTGAAACGTATGTCTCTCCTCAGGCTCCAGAGCAGGATGAGGTTCTTCAGTCGATTGATCGAGCCATCGAGTCCATTCACAACAGTGCCATCAACAACAATGGCAAATACAACCTCGAGCAGAGGGAGCTGCTACAGTCAGAGCGAACAGTCAATACTTTAGTAGTTCTGTCCCAGTGGTCCCCACAATGTCAAAACAAAAGTGTGTGTGTGTGTGTGTGTGTCTGGGCAGGAAATTGATCCAGCACAGGAAGCAGACGCTCTCTCGACGCAGCTCGACTGCCACAGCGAGGCAGAGTTTTCCATCCTCCTGCAGCGAATCCTCTCTAAGCCAGCGCAACCTCGACCCTAGCAGAACCCTCACCAATGCTAACGCCCATGGGGGGCTGAGCAGAACACACAGCTGCCAGAGTACTGAACTCTACCAGGTGAGAGAGAGAGAGAGAGAGAGAGAGAGAGAGAGAGAGAGCAAGAGAGAGTGAGAGAGAGCTAGCGATTGTTGAGGATGCTGTTTCTGCTGCAGGTTCCTCCACAGCCTCGTCGAGCTGCTCCTGAGACCCCTCCTCCAGAGAAACACAGTGACTCACTGTGCAGTGGTGGGTTTAACATCTCTCTCTCTCTCTCTCTCCACCCTCACACTCTCCTGACAAAACTTTTGTCTACAGATCCGGAGGCGCACCTGAAACTGTCCTCCACAAGCCCCCCACAAGCACTTTCTCTGTGTATAAGCTCCAGCTCCTTGGACTCTGGCTCCTCCCACTCAGCTGCATCCTCTATCAGTCTTCCTAGTGCAAACAGTACCCCACCCCCTGTGCCACAGCGAGGCAAAGCTCCGGCCCCTCCACAGCGAGAGATCTCACACAATGAGACAGCCAAACACAGCCCAATCACCGTGCCTCCTCCAAAGAGCCCAGCTCCTCAGCCAATCAGTTCCCAGGCTCCACCCGCTCCTCCAGACTTTGCCACGAAGAGCCCAGCTCCTCAGCCAATGAGCTCCCAGGCTCCACCCCCTCCTCCAGACTTTGCTAGGAAGAGCCCAGGTCCTCAGCCAATTAGCTCACAGGCTCCACCCCCTCCTCCAGACCTTGAGCCAATCAAAGAGGCCCAATCAGAAAAGGTGGTTGCCAGGCGGCTGGGTGCAGAACTGGTTGAGCTGGTGCGGAGGAACACGTCGTTGAGCTACGACCTGTCACGTGCAGCGGTGGGGCTAGTGCTAGGTCACCTGCAGAGCTCTCTGCCGAGGATCGCTGTGGAGCTGGAGCCCGTGCTGCTAGCGCTCGCGCAGGAGAAGGTAAGCCCGGAGCTTCGTAAAAGCAGCTGTCCTATCACAAGCGTTTACATAGCATTAACTGCTAGCATCACTGCTATAAGCATTAGCTCTTTGCACTTGTGCATGTGGAAGACACTCGAAAGCTTGCCCAGGTTTAGCTGTGTGTGACTCGTTACATGTTTTTGTATTTTCACGCGGCAGGACCTTAGCTCGCCGCTAACGCTCGGCCAGGTGTGCCACGATGAGCAGCGTCTGCAGGTAATATTCGCAGATCTTGCACGGCACTGCGACGACTCTCAGCAGCGCAGCTGGGCACTGCACGAAGACCACGCGCTAATCTCGTGCTACCTGGAGGAGCTGCTGCAGATTCTGGTGAGCGGTTTACGGCAGCAGCATCTCCGCTGAAGCACCGGGAGGTGTTACTAACAGCGGCCTGTTCTTTCAGACAGACGCGGATCCGGAGGTGTGTAAGAAGATGTGCCACATGGACGACTACGAGCCGGTGCGGTCACTGGTGTCGTACTATCAAATGGTGAGGACAAACTCATGATGGCGGTTGCCACGGCAACCATGCTCATGTTAGCTACGTTAGAGTTCGAATAAACAAAGAGCCGTTTTTGAAAACATTTTCTGTGGATGCAGACATCAGGCCGTTGCACCCTTGTGTTTTCAGGAGCACCGTGTGTCCTTGCGCCTCCTGCTGCTGAAGGTGTTTGGAGCCATGTGCGGCCTGGAAGCTGAGCTCATCTCTGTCCTGCTGAACTCCGTCCTGACCATGGAACTGGCGCGTGAGCTACAGAGTGATACACACGGTGAGTGAGCGAGAGAGAGAGAGAGAGAGAAAGGGAGTGAGTTGAGGGGAGTGAGAGAGGGAGGTGAAGGGTGGTGCTGCATGCTCACAGCTCTGGTTCTCTCTGTAGAACATGAGAAGATGTGCTTCAGCGCACTCCTGATGGCCATGGTGTTCTCCAGCGGCGAGCAGATTCCGCTTCATCACTATGGTAACTTCACATCCGCCACACACGCCCCACCCTTGACACTCCCCCCAGCTCCTCCTGGCTGATGACATGATTCTCCCCTGTCCATGTCTCTGTGTCAGAGCACCTGAACGACACGTTCCTCCGGTTCTTGCTGGATGTGATCGAGGATGGTTTACCTTCAGACGTCAGTGAGCAGCTTCCGGATCTGTTCCTCAACCTTCTGCTGGCCTTTAACCTGCACCTCCCCGGTACTCACCCTCGCATTGATCCAGAGTCTGTTCAGGAGCCATTTTGATTCCTTCTCTGCGTCGTTGCAGGAGCGCAGGAGAACCAGGTGATGCAGGCCCTGCTGAAGAGGCCCAATGTGAAGATCCTGACTGAGAAGCTGCTGCTGTTGCTCAACCGAGGAGGTGACTCCTGCACGGTCACTGACCACAGCCGCAGAAGGGGGCTTGAGCAAGCTCTGACTCCTCTTTGTCTCTCTCTCTCTCTCTCTAGAGGACCCGGTCCAGTTGTTCGCTCACTCTCCTGCGAATCGTCACTCCGTCCTCAAGTTTCTTCAGGATGTTTTCGCTCGCTCAGAAACCGCTGAGATCTTCTACCATAGCGACCTGTTGGTGCTGATCGACATCACCGTGCGGCAGATCTCAGACCTGTCACCCGGAGAGCCGGTGAGTGACTATTAGCTAAGCGAGTGCTAGGCTAGCAGGAGCCAGAGCCACTCTCTCTCTCTCTCTTTCTCTGTGTCCCAGGTGTGCTCTCAGTACCTGTCGCTCGCCCTCTCGCTGCTGCGCTCCTCTGGCTACCTGGAGCATCGGCACCGCCTCAGTGACTTGCGTGCGGCACTGCAGAGGATTCTGGGAGAAGAAGAGGAGGATTCTGGGAAGGTTACAGGTTCGAGTCGGCTGATCGCACAGCAGATCGTTAGCGAGTTTCCCCAGCTCTGCTCTGATTAGCTGCTGAAAAGGGCAAAGCTCCTCAAACGTTGTTTATGCTAATGATGAATAAAGCTTGTGATTAATTTTGTAAAAAAGTTGTGCCACTACTAAACACTCTGAAAGACGGTTTGCAGATTCTGAATTTGAACCTGAGGCGTGATCACATGATCAGATCACTCTCCCAGATGTGTCAATGGAAATCATCTGAAACATATCTTTGGCATGGCTCACTCACTTGCTTCCAGTCACTACTGGTACTGGTACCAGCATCAGTATTCACTGGTTTCCAACTTTTTTCACATATCTGCTTGTATGAAACTGGGAGGATTATTTTAGATTCAGTGAATCAACTCTTGTCTGTTGAAAGCTCTATTTTCCCTCACTGTTTTCAAAGAAGAAACCAGGTCTATTTTACTGAAACGGAAACACTAATAAACTCCTGATGCACTAAACACCTGAGTTCTGAGTGTGTTTTGGTTCATTCTTCTGGTTAACTTTCTCAACTGATTGCTGCGAATCTTAATGACAAGCAGTGATACAGACATTGGGTTTATTCCAGAAACACAATTGTTACACGTACCACAGCCAAAGAGTTTGCAAAGTTCGCTTTCGAGTACAGTATTTTGAAAGTGCAGCGAATTACTTGCGTAACATACAAAAGATTGTTTCGCCCGGACGTTTTACTGCGGCGCACCGAAGAGCTGACGAGTCGCTCACAGATTCAACGATTCGATTAAACTTCTTCATTTTCAAGGATTGCTTGTTGTATTTTGTTTAAAATTCAATAAGCCGTGTCCTTCGCCGATGTTACATCGCACAATTGAGCAGGCTTAACCAGCAACGGGTCGAGGAGACGCTGTTGTCGCGGTGTGCCAGTGAAACAGTTCCGGGTGCGAATGTGTGTGAAAGGTCGGGGCTCGGCTGACAGAAACACTGGGTTCTCCGCGCAAAACAGTCGAGCGGTGTGTTTTCAGAAACACGGATCGGGTTGTCTGGGTTAGGCTTATCTGAGTTCTGCAGGGAAGCACCGGGGACCGAGAGGAAGATGTCGAAGCAGCAGCCGATCAGCCCGGTGAAGAACTTCTTCGCGGGAGGCTTTGGAGGAGTTTGTTTGGTGTTCGCGGGTCACCCTCTGGACACCATCAAAGTAGCTGAATCTAAGAAGTTGACATCACCATTTTCAACACAATATTCTAAACCGCACGCCTCTTTCATAGCCGTGTTTCTTCTAAATGTTCCTAATTAAAAGTAATGTTTAATATAAATGTTTCCTGTTCATTTCTGCTTCACCCTCTGTTTTCTAATATTCGCCATTGCACTTCACTACCGCCGGCTGGTAATCGTCATTAGGGAGTGAGTAGAAGGTAAGACCGGAAGCCTAATGCTGTTTTCGTGATGCTCAGGTGCGTCTGCAGACCCAGTCCAAGCCTCTTCCTGGTGAATCCGCGCTCTACGCCGGAACCTTTGACTGTTTCAAGAAAACCCTCGCTAAAGAGGTGCGTGAGGCATATTGTGTGTGTCTGCCGCGCCTTGTGTGTGGGGTTTCTGACCATCTGTGTGCTCTCAGGGCATGCGTGGGCTCTACAAAGGAATGGCAGCCCCTATCATCGGAGTGACGCCAATGTTTGCCGTGTGCTTCTTCGGCTTCGGGCTCGGAAAGAAACTGCAGCAGAAAAGTCCTGACGACGTCCTGACGTGAGTGTGCGATGCGGCCAGAGCTCTGCCAGTGTCTGGTGATTTATCTGGCTGTGTTTGCCAGGTATCCACAGTTGTTCGCTGCCGGGATGCTCTCAGGTGTGTTCACCACGGCCATCATGGCTCCGGGAGAGAGAATCAAGTGCCTCCTGCAGGTGAGTGGAGGCACCGGGACCAGCGCCGCGCGCGGTTCCTCCTGGTGTGGCCCCGGCCTGATGTGCTGTGTTTGTGTCTGTACAGATCCAGGCGGCCGCAGGCGGGCCGGCAAAGTACGCAGGGCCCATGGACTGCATGAAGCAGCTCTACAGAGAGAACGGCATCCGCGGCGTCTACAAGGGCACTGCCCTGACCCTCATGAGAGGTCTCGCCCTCCCTGTCTGTCTCTGATTGGCTGGTGACTCAGGTGATTGACAGCTGTCGCTCTCTCATCAGATGTTCCGGCCAGCGGCATGTACTTCATGACGTACGAGTGGCTGAAGAATGCTCTCACGCCGGAGGGGAAGAGGTACGTTGGCGCACCTCTGCGTGTAATCTAGCGGATGTTTGCGCCGTAACCATTGTTTGCTTGATTTCTGTGTGTGCAGCCCGTCGGAGCTAAGCGTTCCCAGTGTGCTGTTTGCCGGAGGAATGGCTGGGATCTTCAACTGGGCCGTGGCCATCCCCCCGGACGTCCTGAAGTCACGCTTTCAGACGGGTAGCGTTCCGCGTGTGTTTGCAGCGCGATTGTGTCGCAGTGCTCTCTAACGTGTGTCTGTGCAGCTCCTGAGGGCCGCTACCCCAATGGCTTCCGGGACGTTCTTCGAGAGCTGATTCGCGAGGAAGGGGTCATGTCGCTCTACAAAGGATTCAATGCCGTCATGCTGCGCGCCTTTCCTGCCAACGCTGTTAGTGCACACACACACACACACACACACACGCACACACACACGCACACACACACACACACACACACACACTCACTCACTCACTCGCACGCTTGCACGCACGCACACACACACACACACACACACACACTCGCACGCACACGCACACACACACACACACACACACACACACACACACAAGCTTCATGTCAGAGAAATCAGGAGCTTCCAGAGCCTCGAGAACAGTTTCTGTTGCAGCCAAAACTTGATTCATTCCGTTTTCCTCAGGTTTCTACTGTTGAAAACAAGTAGAAAGTTAGAAATCAGAGGAACGTTTGGTCTTTGTTGAAACACCTCTGCCTGAATCACAGCCTCCTGGAGATGCTCCTCGAGCTCAGGAGCTAGCTTTGGTCACCTCTCGGGTGTTTTTAGCTCTCTCCAGATGGAGTGGAGAATGTTCTCCTGGTGCGTGTCCTGCTCAAAGATGAAATGCCAGGTTCCTGAAGCTCTAGGGCATGTTTTTATAAGGAGATCTCTGGACATCTCCAGCGCGGCCTCCACCATGCTTCACTGTAGAGATGACACTGGCCGGCTGATGGGCATAGCCTGGTTTCCTCCACACATGTTCCTGGTGTTCGGGGACTTCTTCAGATGGCTCCATGAGTCTTTTGGTGAGGAGCGGCCTCCTTCTGGCTCCTCTCTCACACAGCTCTAATTGACGGAGACCTGCAGAGATGATCGTTCTTCTTCTCTCCACAAGAATCATCATTGTGTTCTTGGGTTCCTCCAATCGCTTGTGGTCCAGGTGCTTCTGACCTTCTTGAGTCACAGGGAGGTCTGTAGGCTGCTCCATGTCGAGATGGAAACAGGAAGGACCTGAGATCCGGTCTGAGCGGAGGCTGATGTTCATGACAGTTCTCTCAGACGGTTCCATGTTGCCGTTTCGTTTCGGGGAATTGTGTGCAGAAAAGTTGAACCGTTTCTGAGTCTGCATCGGTTCGCCTTCGATCGCTAACTCCGCGTGTGTCCGCAGGCCTGTTTCCTGGGCTTTGAGCTAGCCATGAAGTTCCTGAACTGGATTGCCCCCACGCTCTGACGAAGAGAGGGATGGAAGTAGAGGAGAAGCATCTGGAGAGCGTAGCAGCTGCTAACGCAAGCCTCGCTGCTGGGATTTACTTTAATGAAGAGTTGGTGCCTTATGAAGTCTGTGAAGCAGTTCCTGCCTTCGGGAAACAGAATGTAGACCAGGAAGCCGCCGTGGGAGTGTTAGCATTAGCATGATGCTAACAGCTACAACAGCGGTCTCCAGTGGAGGCCTCTCTGTTTTGATTGTTCATTGTTTAATTACATCCTCACCATCATCATGTACAGAAATAAACGTATATTGATCGTTTTCAGTCCACCCTGCTGCGAGTGATTATTGTCTCTGTTGAAGCTTCCTGATCTCTCTCTCTCTCTCTCTCTCTTCTCTCTTTCTCTTTTTCTCTTTTTCTCTCTCTCTTTCTCTTTTTCTCTCTCTCTCTCTCTCTCTCTCTCTCTCTCTCTCTCCCTGCTCCTTGCTCCTGATGTCACCTCTGTCTCTCAAAGCTGTTAGTTTTTCACTCATGAGGATTGTTGGCTGCTGCATTGATGGGTTCCTTCCCTCTCCCATGTAGCGCTCTCCTCCATGAGAGCAAACTGGCTCTCCAGGGTCAGGGCCGGCCTGGTTTGTTTCGGATCAATACTGGACGGGTGAGTGGGCAATGGTTTTCAGCACACCGGGTCGATGAGAGTTTGTCGATGCTCCAGCCCTCAGGGTGGATCCGGGAGAGAGGTCTGTCTGTGGCGGTGTTCAGGAACATAATCAGGCTCCGCTCGGTGCTGAAGCAGCTCTCAGCGTTCCTGTAGGATCCATCTCTCCGGGATGAGTCGGTCTGTTCCCTTGGGGCTCCGTGAGCTGCTGACTGGCTTTGCCCTGGAGGTGCTGCGGCAGAGACCCACAGACCTGCTGGGGTTCGCCGTGCAGCACTTCACGGCTCTGCAGGAGCAGCGCAGCTCTGGCCCAGGAGCAACCTGCTCCAGCGCACGTGCCCCGGTCACCCGTGGAGAAGCTTTTGACCAGGGCTCCACTCCCACCGAGTCCAGCCCTGATGAGGACGAACAGGAGGAAAGAAAGAAGAAGCCAGAGGAGGATCGAGATGAGGAGGAGGAGGAGGAGGATGAGTTTCCGGATGATTTCACCTTCAAAGGTGCTCAGATATGTATGAGATGTTCCTCTCAGATGATTCCAGCATTAGTGCTGATCCCATGGATCTCACATGTGTCGTGAAGATCTGAGAGGACTCAATAACTCACTGCTGTCTCTCTCTCTCTCTCTCTCTCTCTCTCGCTTTCTCGTTCTCTTTCTCTCTCTCTCTCTCTCTAGCCCCTGTTCTCAGCAAAAGCAGCAGGCGTGTCTCAGGTAAACTCTATCTCTCTCTCTGTCTCTCTTTCTCTCTCTCGTTCTCTCTGTCTGTCTCTCTCTCTCTTTCTCGTTCTCTCTGTCTCTCTCTCTCTCTCTCTCTCGTTCTCTTCACACTCATTGTTCTTGGAAGGCAGATGTGACGGCTGCTCTGCTCCTCTGACTTGATCTGCTGCAGGCCCCTTTCCTCATCCTCCTTTAGCCTCGCACCTCCTGCCTGGGTTTCAAGGGGGTGTTGTCACCTCTGCAGATGATTAGTCGAGTCAAATGCAGAGCAGTACTCCTCTTGGACTCCCAGCAGCATTCATCTCCTCAGGAAGAGGGGGATGGGAACATGTGAATGGATTCTTGTGCTGCTTCATGATCCCAAGCACTCTGACCCTGACATGTCTGTGTGCAGTGTGTGCAGAGCCGTATAACCCCGAGGAGGAGGAGCAGGAGGCGATGGAGAGGGGAGCAGTTCATCACAAGAGTGACGCTCAGCGCCAGAGACTGGTGGATGCCTGCAGACACATCCTGCTCTTCAAGAGCCTTGAGCAGGTCTCAGTCCTTCCTTCCCTCCCTCCCTCCCTGCTGTCTATCTCTCCATCCACCCACCTGTCTCTCTGTTGCAGGATCAGTTGTCGGAGGTGTTAGACAGTATGTTCGAGGTCTTGGTGAGACCGAACGAGTGCATCATCAATCAGGGAGACGATGGAGACAACTTTTACGTGATCGAGAGGTGAGACAGGTCCTCTTGACAATCATCAGACAGCACAGACATGTCTCTCTCTCTCAGGGGGGTGTTCGAGATCCTGATCGAGCGAAGCGGAGGCCCTCTCTTGGTCGGTTGTTATGACAACAGAGGGAGTTTCGGTGAGCTGGCTCTCATGTACAACACGCCTCGGGCGGCGACCATCAAGGCCACTCAGGAGGGAGCCCTGTGGGCACTGGTGAGGTCACTTCCTGGCGCTCTGCTCAGCTTCCTGTTTGTGCCTCCTGCCCTGATGCTGACGCTGTGTTAGGATCGAGGCACGTTCCGGCGTCTGATCGTGAAGAACAACGCACGGAAGAGGAGGATGTACGAGAGCTTCATCGAGAGTGTTCCACTGCTGGCTCCTCTGCAGGTGTGTCTCCATCCTCTCTCCCCCTGCCTCCTCTAGAGTGCTCCCTGCTTCAGTGCCAGTTGTGATGTGTGTGTGTGTGCGCGTGCATGTGTGTGTTAGGCCAGTGAGCGGATGAAGCTGGTGGACGTGCTGGGAATGAGGAGCTTCAGTGATGGACAGCAGATCATCAGACAGGTGTGTGCAGGTAACCCCCCCCCCCACGCCTCCTCCAGTGGACGGCCGCTCACCCTCCGTGTCTCTGCAGGGAGACTCTGCTGACTGCTTCTACATTGTGGAATCTGGAGAAGTGAAGGTGACTGTGAGGAGCCAAGTGAGTGTTAGGGTTAGGGTCCACCTCCCTCCCTCCCTCCTCCCTCCTCCCCTGATGGATGGTGTTCACGTGTGTGCAGGTGGGGGCAGAGGTGTGTGTCTGCCGCTGCAGCAGGGGGCAGTACTTTGGTGAGCTGGCGCTGGTCACTAATAAACCTCGTGCTGCATCCGTCTTCGCTGTGGGAGAAACCCGGTGTTTGGGTGAGGCCACACATTCGCGCACACACTGCAGACACACACTGGTAAAAGCCACGGCACACGGCAGCAGGACCAGTGCTGGCTCTCAGAGAGCCTCACCTGGATTATTTCAACCGGGAGAGACACCCGTCCACCATAAACAGCCCTTTGAGAACTGCACTGGTCTCCAACGGGGTTCCACCAGTAACCCGCTGCACCCTCAGTGGATTACCATCCTGGAACCCCGTTCAGTTCATCTGACCTCCACCCGCTCTGTTGTTTTGCAGCCATTGCTCTCTCTCTCTCTCTCTCACAAACACACATCTTACACGCTCACCCCCCCCCCTCTCTGTCTCTCTCTCAGTGATTGATGTGCAGGCCTTCGAGCGGTTGTTGGGTTCCTGTAAGCAGATCCTGCAGAGGAACATCTCACACTACCAGCAGCAGCTCCAGGACGCACTCGCAGCACAACACACTGACTGACGCTCAGCAGAAGTTGGTTGTAACTACTTACATTTACTTTAGTACATTTGTGGGGGTCACTAGTACTTTAGAGTATTTTTAAAGATGAGTACTTTTACTCAAGTGATGGCGTTCCTCCATCTCTGACAACAATTATAATAAACATTAGATGTATAAAATAATAATGTGTACGTGCCTCTCACTGCTCTCGCGAAACACCAATTATTGATGATATTCTGAAAAGCTCATTGTTCGAGAAAGAACAAATAAACATTTACGGACACACACACACAATAACGAACACACGCTTTCTCTTTTATTCTCGGTCGATTGGTTGAATGCAGATGCATTAATTAAAGGAGATAAAAGAAAAACGTCTGGGTGTGGTTTTATTACAAATGAAAGTTAATGTGCCCATCGCAGGACGGAGAGACTTCAGCCCGTGGTTGATAGAAACAAAAAGAGACTTTCAAGGAGATGTGTGCGGAAGCTTCACAAACACTTTTTTCGCTTGATAGCGATCAGATCAGAAGTAACTCGCTACTTGAGTACTTTTTTCCATCTGATTCTTTTTTTTTCTTCGTAGCCAAGTAACTTTGTGATCGTTACTTTTCCTCGAGAAAATATTTCCATGGGTGCATTTACTTTTGCACTGACTCCGAAGCTGAGGCTTGCTCCGGACGGTGCTCCTTGTCTCGTGATGTGGTTTCAGCTCAGCGTCACATGGCTTTCCCCCTGCCGTCCGGGTAGCCCCTCTCCCCGAACACACCGAGCTCAGAGCCATGAGGAGTGAGTGGAGGGATTACCTCAGGAGTGAGGTACAGCGCTCAAGAAGCAGGTGTGACGCGTGTCTGCGCGCACTGACGAGTGTGTGTCTCTATGTGATTATAGTCTTATGATAAACTCCTAATCCTCTCCTTGCTTGCCTCCCCAGAGGAGCGGACGCTGCAGCGAGTGAAGACGCAGGCTCATGATGGCTGAGTTCGATGTGATCGTCTTGGGCACCGGACTGAAGGTACTGTACCTGATCCTCGCTGCAGCTGCTCCTCGGAGGAGTCATCAGTGATCAATCCTCTGCCTGCAGGAGTGTGTGCTGTCAGGGCTGATGTGCGTGAGCGGGAAGACGGTTCTCCACCTGGACTCCAACCCTTACTACGGAGGAGAGGGCGCCTCCTTATCCTCCCTGGAGGAGGTAACTCGCTCACTCTCGGGTTCTGAGTCGAGGATGGAGCCCAGGTTGATCTGAGTGTGTTTCTGTAGCTCTGTCAGAGGTTCAGCGTTTCTTCTGTGGTGAAACCAGTGGGGGCCGGAAAAGAATGGAACATCGACCTGATCCCCAAACTACTGCTAGCTAACGGTGAGAGAGCGAGGGTGGGGGGGGTCACAGGGTGAGGGAGGGAGATAAAGAGAGGGAGTCTGTTTGTGTCCAGGTCCGCTGGTGCAGATGCTGCTCTCCACTGGAGTCACTCGCTATCTGGATTTCAAGGCTGTGGGAGGGAACTTTGTTTACAAAGGCGGGAAGATCCATCGAGTGCCTTGCAGTGAGGCGGAGATGCAAAGCTCAGGTGAGCGTGCTACGCTAGATCTCCTGAATCTCTAGAGCAGTCTGTGACAAACACGCTAAGCTAGCTCTTTGGTGCGCTAACTCCGCTGCATTTCTCTGCAGATCTGATGGGCATGTTCGATAGGCGCCGCTTCCGCAGGTTCATGTCTTTCGTGCTTAGCTTTGATGAACACGACCCACGGACACACCGCAACATCGATCCAAAGGAAGCTAGCATGCGCAGCGTATTCCGCCGCTTTGACCTTGGGGACGATGTGATCGAGGTCATCGGCCGCGGCCTGGCGCTGTACCATAATGACCAGTGAGTGCACCGCGCTAATACCTGGTTGCTAGGGTCTTCTCTGATGGCCGTTCGTGGTTCTGGACTCCTAGTCTGATGCAACGATGTGTTTCGCTCGGAAGATCTGTGTTTCTGGGAGGCGCAGGTGCTTTCGGTAACAGGTGCACTCTGTGTCTCAGGTATCTGGACGAGCCGTGTCTCCAGACGCTGCAGCAGATCCGGCTCTATTCGGACTCTCTGGAACGGTTCGGCCCAAGCCCGTTCCTCTACCCGCTGTTTGGCCTTGGAGAGCTGCCTCAGGGTTTCATCAGGTGAAACACACACGCACACACACACACACACACACACACCCGCCGCCTGACTCTGAGGCAAGTGATGCATGTAGTGCTTGCATGCAGACTCGGTGCCGCACACGGGAGCCGCTGCGAGTTGAACCGGCGAGTGGAGGAGATCGTGATGGAGGAGGGTAGAGCAGTGGGAGTTCGCTCCCAGGGAGAGGTGTGTATTTGTCTGTGACCCCCCCCCCAGCTGTATTAAGACCTTGCGTGTGCGTGCAGCTCCTGCGCTGCAAACAGCTGGTATGTGACCCGAGCTACGCTCCAGAACGAGTCAGAACCATCTCGCGGGTCATCCGTGTTCTGTGCCTGCTCAACCACCCCGTCAAACACACTCACGACGCCAAATCCTGCCAGATAATCATCCCTGGAGCCCAGTTGCACAGGAAGTCAGGTGACCTGCACG
Organism: Danionella cerebrum; assembly: GCA_007224835.1. Taxonomy (NCBI): domain Eukaryota; kingdom Metazoa; phylum Chordata; class Actinopteri; order Cypriniformes; family Danionidae; genus Danionella; species Danionella cerebrum. The sequence goes on along the minus strand of SRMA01027312.1, from coordinate 287,718 downwards.
CTGCTGGAAACCACAGCACACACCTTAGTAACAACCAGAACACACTGGTAGCCACCTCAACGCCTTAGCAACACTTGTTGGTGTGTCTCCATGGTGACGCTGTGTGTTGCAGACGTGTTCGTGGCTGTGCTCTCTCACTCCCACGGCGTCTCCTCTGAAGGGATGTTCCTGGCCGCCGTCAGCACTCTGGTGGAGACCGGTGACCCGGAGAAAGAGGTTCAGCCGGGTCTGAGCCTGTTGGAGCCTATCCTGCAGAAGTACGCGCACACTCTGAGCCAAATGTTTCCATAAACTACAAACTTGCTGACTATGGACATGCCTTTGGGGTGCTGTGTGAGGCAGTGAGGTATCCCACCTTGCGCAAGGAATGATGGGTAATCACAGCAAAACTCTTTGCTCTGTTGACAGGTTCATGTCCGTGAGTAACCTGATGGTCCCGATGGAGGATGGACGCCGGAGCCAGGTGATACACTCGGTACACCTGTTAGCAATGCTAATGCTAACTGACATTGATGCGCGGTCTCTCTGTGTTTGACTGCAGATCTTCATTTCCCGCTCTTTTGACCACACATCTCATCTCAGGACGGAGACAGAAGATCTGCTTGACCTGTACCACCGCATCACCGGCTCCGAGTTCAGCTTCGACACACACCCCGACGACTGAAGCAAGCAACAGCAGTCTTTACCCTTTGGTTCCTCCTCTGAACCAGCGGCGGAGGTTCTCGCTGACTTGAAGCAGATCATGTTCCTCCAGGGAATTTTCCTCGAGCTGTAGCTCAGAAAGCTGCGGCAGCTCTCCTCGAGGCACATGACCTGATGGAGAAGCTCGCTCTGGGTCTTTGAGGAGTTCTAATGCAGACATTAGTGAGACGTTAGAAGAGTTCTTTAATGTTTAGAGCTTTAATGTTTTTAATAAAACACTGCCGTTTCAGGAGAACTTTATGAGCTGTTTCGTCTGTTTCTACGGCTTCCATAAACATAATCCCTCAGGCACCGCTGGTTTAGGCCCCCGGCTCGGGGGGGTGTGTGGGGAGCCGGCTCCATCTGACAGAGACCTCCTGATGGGCTGCGCGTCCCCTCAGCTCCAGCGGCGCAGAAACGGTTCCTGAGCTCAGATTAACCCTCACACTCAGATTTACAGATTACACGGCACAACGAGACGCTGGCTCAAATGAGTTTATTCGATCTCCGTCAGCTCCCTCACACTTCGGGGCTGCTTCAGCGGGGGGATGAGTGCAGCCGCCGTCAGCCGTCTCTCGCTCAGCAGGAAGTTGAAGGTGGAGCATGCGTTTGGCTGCGGAGAAACAGATCGTTAGGCGCCTGAACGAACGCCGTGTCTCAAAGAGGAGTCAGGCGAGGGTATACCGTGTCCTGGACCTCCACCATAACCCTCCTCTTCTTCAGAGCCTCCAGCACCTTTGAATCCAGGCGCTCTGTGCGAAAGCCGGTGCCTATCACCAGCACTTCTAATGCGCACACACACACACACACACACACACACACACACACACACACACGCACACAGGTCAGGAGTGCTGGACTACACTCCGCAGCGCTGCTTTTCAGTGTATCTCACCGATCTGCGGCTCCAGCAGGTAGAACAGCACCAGACTCTCCAGAGAGATGTCGGAGGGGTCCCTCACCTGCAGACAGACAGACAGAGAGACAGACAGAGAGACAGACAGACAGAGAGAGAGACAGAGAGACGGTCAGTCCTCGGCGTCACACTGAGCAGATTGAGGCTCTTCTCGATCTGCGCTTCGTTACACTTTCGTTCTATGATGGAGAAACTGGGGGCAACCGTGTGGCTATGCTAGACCCTGTCGGAGCAGTAACCATGGAAACCCTAACCTGCCTCGCCCGTTGGGATACCTCGATCCCCCTCGTTTCACAGAATTTTATCAGAAACCTCTGCATCCATGTTTTTTTTTCTTCAGCGTCACCGGACTCGTCTCCGTAGCGACACAGTGTGGCGTGAGGATTGTGTGTTACGTACGTTCCATTGGAGGATGGATGGCGGCAGAACGGCGCAGGGGCCGTACACGCCTATCCCGTTGATGCTGAACCCCTGTGGGCTGCAGTTCTCAATCACAAACTCCCCCGGGTCATGCTGATGGAGAATCATGGCCTTCCCCTGGTACAGCTCATCGTCATGGTAACTAAGACGGTGGCCACGTGTTGGGGGGAGGAGCCTGCAGACACAGACAGCATGAGATGGGGGGGGGGTTGAGATAGGGAGCAAGCGGTTGAGTGGAGAACGGAGGGAAATTATAGTTTTAGTTATTATAGTTTATAATTTCTGCACATATGTTCAATTAATAACTATTTGTTTGTTAAAAAGCTGGAGTTGAGCGTGTGTGTGTGTGTGTGTGTGTGTGTGCGTGTGTGTGTGTGTGTGTGTGTGTGTGTGTGCGTGTGTGCGTGCGTTTTGGAGGAGGATGGCATCTGGTTCAGAGAGGGTTTTGGCTTTAGCTGTAGTTTTCCTTTAAAAAAGCTATCGCTGTTCAGCCAGAAACCGGCCGGTGCCGAACGGAGGATGGGTTCTCCTCCTCGCTGAGGTTTGCAGGAATCTAAATGATGGTCAGGACGAGTCCGTGTTCTGTTCCCGGAGGGTTTCTCCTGACGCTGAAATGAACCGTGGATTAATTTATCGAGGTATCATCGTTACGTATAACAATCATTAACTGCTAGCAATAAAAGTTTGTGGAGGATTCCCAATAATTAGACGACAATCCTTCCCTTCTGGCGGGATAAGAATCATGATTAAATCTTTTATGCTATATTTGAATAACGGTTGATTCTAGTTCCTCCACTGGTCATCACCACGTCCAAACAGTACTAGTGTACGTGACGTCACCCGGTTAACCCCTTTCCCCTCAGCGCGACCTTTCACACTGTATCCTTTACCACTGACGCTCCGCCGAGTAGAACCACACGAGCGATCATCACGATCATAATCTTTGATTTTATATGACATGGAATGATTGAGTTCTGAAGATCACCAGCAGCTGGAGGAACTGGTCTGAGCACCTCCAGAGCAGACAGTGGTTTCTCTTTCTCCTGCAGTCGATCAAGTGTGACAGCTTGTAGAACCGTACTCCTCGACGGAAGCTCCTCTCATAGGTTGACCAGGTTCAAGGGCGGGAGGAACAAGAATTCCTGTGTTTCCTCACTGTGCATCCTGCGTGCCGATATATCTCATTTATGTTCTTAATAAACGGTTCATTTGGATTCCGCCTGAAACCGAGTTTGTACCTGGGGGGGGGGGAGATAAAGGGTATTTTGCAACACTGAGGTCATTCCCACGGCGCAGCATTATGCACTCAGAAGGTCTTCTGCCGGTTCACCTGAGGATGGACAACAGCAGAGGGTGCGGTCGATTGTGACGTTGATGAGGAACACATTGAAACGAATGAAGCCTCTGCTGCGGCCAGCCTCGTCTCTAGCTCTAGACTGCTCCTGGGGCTGCAGAAGTCATCTGTAGAGGTCTCTGGTCCAGTCTGACGGAGGAGGATAGTGAGACAGAGCCGTAACTGAACCTCTCGAAGTTATTCTGCTCCGTTTCCCATGCTGTCAGTCAAAGACTAAAACCTCTTCTCGTTTTATCTCTCTTTCATCTCAGTTAGTGAACAACTCAAACTGATGAAAGAGCAGCGACAGGTGTGAGGCGGGTCCATCTTTAACAGTTTGTGCAGCTGGGTGTATGTGAGAACAACCCCTACCCCCCTACCGGCTCGCTGCAGGAGAGAGAAGCCCGCGTAGCCTCTGTCGGGTACCGGCTCCAAGCGTCAGCACCCTCGCGCAGCGCAGAGCCGCCATGATGACGTATTTCCTTTCCAATTCCTGAAACAGAGAAAAATCAGAATAAAAAGATAATATACATTGTTTTCAACAATGTTGAAAAGCGAGCGGAAATGACCTTTTCAGAAGAACCAAGAGCTTCTAACGATCCGCTGTGCTTCTGTCGTGACGCGGTTTGATGACGCAACAGTGCTTTCTGTCCTGTCACGGACACCGTACTCGGATGGAGGGGCGTGTCCTCCTTGCTGACCTTCTGAAGGACGAGCGTCTCAGCCAATCAGCTCGCAGCAGCGGCTCGAGGCTGCAGTGCGCATGCTCGCAGCGCGGCGTGACACGCGTGAGCCGCTCTCTGTCAGCTACCGGTGGTTCGGTGTCCCGTAACGGATCATGTCGTGGCTGTTCGGGCTCGGTAAGGGAGGTCAGGGAGGAGGCCCTCCTGAGGTTCCGGTTCCTCCCCCCCCTGTTCCCAGCGGCTCCGCTAACGACTCCGGTTCGGGAGAAAGACCCAAGGACAAATGGAGCAACTTCGACCCGACGGGGCTTGAGCGCGCGGCGCGGGCGGCCCGGGAGCTCGACCAGTCCCGTGAGTACCGAGCCGTTCCTTATCCCCAGGAACACGTGGTCTTGAGACCGGGGCTTTATAAACGCTTCCATCACTTCAGGGAGGGTTTGGACAGTGAAACTGGAACAGCAGGTTCTGAGATCAGTAGCAGGGTGTCGCTCATCTGCTCCCAGAACACGCTGCTACTGACTAGCTTCAATCCGAGAAGAGCAGATGGGACAGTGAAACTGAAACACCTCAGAGCCGCCTCTGCTTTTGAGGAGGAGGAGGACGATGATGATCTTGTGTGCTTTCAGGTCATGCCAAGGAAGCCCTGGATCTGGCTCGGTTGCAGGAGCAGAGCGTGCAGCTGGAGCACCAGACCAAGATCAAGGTGTGTGGTGTGTGCGTGTGTGTCCTCTCTCCACGGGCACGGATCTACAGAGAAGCTACTCCCCTCCAGACGCAGGAGGCTATTGATCCTCTGGTGAAACGTCTGGAGCGCTCTAATCATGATGAAGCGTAGAACAGCTTTTCATCACAAGCCACGACCTTCTGACCCCGAGTCTGGAGCACTCTGGTGATCAACAGCTCTCCGTTCTGTGTGTGCCAGGAGTACGAGGCGGCGCTGGAGCAGCTGAAGGGAGAGCAGATCCGCATTCAGGCTGAAGAGCGCAGGAAGACCCTCGGAGAGGAGACGCGGCAGCACCAGGCTGTGAGTGAGAGTGAGAGAGGGAGAGGGAGAGGCAGGATGATGAAGGTGTGTGTCTGCCCCATTACAGAGAGCTCAGTATCAGGACAAGCTGGCGCGGCAGAGGTATGAGGACCAGCTCCGGCAGCAGGTGAGTACACCTGGGGGCTGCCTGGGGGTGGGTGTGTGGCTCTAACCGCTCTGTCGCTCTCCTCAGCAACTGCTGAACGAAGAGAACCTGCGCAAACAGGAAGAGTCTGTGCAGAAACAGGAAGCTATGAGGAGAGGTGAGGTTCTGCCTCTCTCTGCCGCATCCGCCATGTTTGTAGTTTTGTCACATGTTCAGGGTTCCAATCAAAGATCTCGAAGCACAATGCAACCGTAAGAAACGAGCAGCGATCCCAGACGCGTCTCCTCCTCTCGGGAGGCCAGAGACGCAAACGGCTGCTAATAAAGCTGACCTGAAACCAGTCACATGTAACGCAGAACCACAGAGAAAGTGCCGGCTCCAAATATCCCAGCGTGTAACCGAGGGCCACGAGTCTGGTTACGCTGCTCCAAGCGCCTCCTGAGATAGCATTCTGCAGAGCAGCTCCTTTCAGATAAAGATTTTTATACGCTTATGGTTTTTGTCTAATTAAACTGTCTTTATTGATGAGTTGGGCTCGGACAACTCTTCACTCCTGCTGTGCTCTCCATCTCTCTCTCAGCCACTGTGGAGCACGAGATGGAGCTGCGGCACAAGAACGAGATGCTGCGAGTGGAGGCGGAGAGCCGGGCGCGAGCCAAGGTTGAGCGTGAGAACGCTGACCTAAAGAGAGAGCAGATCCGTCTGAAAGCAGCCGAAGAGAGAGAGACAGTGCTGCAGTCCATCCGGTGAGGGGGAGGGGAGGGGAGGGGTGGGGGTGTGGTCCGGTGAGGGGAGCTGGTTGTTGTTGAACGGTGTTTGTCTGTGTGTTTCAGGACGGCTGGAGCTGTGTTTGGGGAGGGCTTTCGGGCCTTTATATCAGACTGGGACAAGGTTACTGCCACAGTGAGTATAAAGGAGGAGTGGGGGGGCGCTGGTTATGGCTCTGTTGGACTCGAACCTCACAGCCTCAGCTCTCTCTCTCTGTGTAGGTGGCAGGGCTCACCCTGCTGGCAGTCGGGGTGTACTCCGCTCGGAACGCCACCGCGGTCACAGGGCGCTTCATCGAGTCTCGACTGGGGAAACCGTCGCTGGTGAGAGAGACATCTAGGATCAGCCTGATGGAGGCGCTCAAACACCCCTTGCAGGTACATAATTCCAATAGATGTTCTCCTGTTCCTGTCTTGCTCACCCACGCTCACTGTTCCTCTCTCCCACCCTCACACACTGCTCCCCTTAAATCCTCGCTCCCTGCTCTCCTTCTCCCTTGCCCTAACTCACTACTCCTCTCACTCTTCTTTTTCTTTCTTTCTCTCGCTCGCTTGCTCCTTATCTCTCCCACACTCTCTCTCACTGCTCCTCCTTCCTTGTGTTTTAGATGGTGAGGCGTCTGAGGAGCATGCCTCAGGATGCTCTGGAAGGAGTGGTACTCAGTGTGAGTGCATCGTCACTTGTGTGTGTGTGTGTGTGTGTGTGTGTGTGTGTGTGTGTGTTAATGCTTCTAACCCTGTGTGTGTGTGTGTGCGCGCGCGCAGCCTGCCCTGGAGGAGCGCGTACGTGACATTGCCATCTCCACAAGGAACACACGCCAGAACCGCGGCCTGTACCGGAACATCCTGATGCACGGCCCACCAGGCACCGGAAAAACACTCTTCGCCAAGGTACGTGCACACACACACACACGCACGCACGCACACATTTAAACATGTTTGCGAATATAAATGAACTCCTCCTCTTGGCTAAGCAGAAGCTTGCAGTGCATTCCGGGATGGATTACGCCATCATGACAGGAGGAGACGTGGCTCCCATGGGACGAGACGGAGTGACGGCGATGCACAAGGTGTTCGACTGGGCGGGAACCAGTCGCCGCGGGTAACGTTCAGTTGAATCTTAGAAGGGCAGCTTCATGACGAGTTAATTCTTTGAGGAACAGATCATTCTTGATCCATGTGTGTGTTCAGGCTGCTCCTGTTCGTGGATGAAGCTGATGCCTTCCTGCGCAAGAGGTCCACCGTAAGTCTGAGAGGGAGGGAGGGAGGGAGGGAGCGAGCGAGAGAGAGACTCTGACTCTGTGAGGTCAGCTGACCTTCTGTGTGTGTTTCAGGAGAAGATCAGTGAGGACCTTCGTGCCACTCTCAACGCATTCCTCTACCGCACCGGAGAACAGAGCAACAAGTAAGAGGTTTTTCGGAGCATCCACTGACCGACCGACACACGCAGGGCACGGATCTTCAGTTCTGTACTGGTCCTAAACGATCCAGATGTGTCTTGCCTCTTGAAGCTGCTAGCATTAGCTCGTCTGAAGGGTTCATGTTGAATTTCCGTGATCACATTTGGTTTAAATGAACGATTGCCAGATGTTAAACTGAGGTGTTTCTGGCGAGAGGTAGATGTTTGGGGCACTAGAGGCTGTCCCTCAGGTCAGAACTGAAAGAGGATGTGGAACCTGCTGTTACATGCAAGCGTTTCCTCACATGGTACTCGGAGGTGAATCCAGAGCCATTTTCAGGTTGTTCCTGGATTCGGAGGAGCACAAACTGATGTCAGAGCTGTTCACATTGTGAGCGTCTTTCTCTGTTTGGTAGGTTCATGCTGGTGCTGGCCAGTAACCAGCCGGAGCAGTTTGACTGGGCCATCAACGACCGCATCGATGAGATCGTCAACTTTGCTTTACCAGAAGAGCAAGAACGAGAGAGGCTGGTGTGGCTGTACTTCGACAGATATGTCCTGGAGCCTGCCACTGGGGGGCGGCAGTGAGTGGCACACGATCAGAATTTGCAGCAGTTTGCTGTGTCCTCTGATCTCTCTCTCCTTGTGTGCGTGCGTGCGCGTGTGTGAGTGTGCGTGTGCAGGCGACTGAAGCTGGCTCAATTTGACTATGGACACAAGTGTTCAGAGATTGCTAAAAGAGTGGAGGGGATGTCTGGACGAGAGATCTCGAAACTCGCCGTCGCCTGGCAGGTGAGGGTGACCCGTAACACTTTAAGATTCTTCACTCCTGAACTGTGAAATGTCAAAAGTCACGATATCCATCAGGTACTTACTTCCGCAGTGATTCGCAGATCTGACCTCATTATCTTCCCTTTCACGCCGGATTGTAACCGCGATGCTAGTTATGTTCTTGCATTTGCTTCGATTCTTGATGCTGTTTTTAATTCTCTGGCTACCGAACAGTGCTTCTGTTTTAATAAGTGATAGACGCACTATATCTGGTTTTGACTAGTGATGTGTAACTGTATATCAGTACCTGCCTTTCTGATTATAAGCAGCAGCTTCTGACAGTCTGGATGGTTGTGCCACAGGCATCTGCATACTCATCGGCAGATGGAGTCCTGACCGAGTCCATGATGGATGCTCGGGTGGATGATGCGGTTCGGCAGCATCAGCAGAAGATGAACTGGCTTAACCAGGAGGAGCCTGAGGGCATCCTTCCACACACCAGAGCCACCAAAACAGGCTTCACAGCCTTACACAGCCTACAGGAAGTGCCCTCCAGTGCTCCAGAGGAAGGGACAGAGGGTGGCAGTAACAAGAATGAAGGGACTCCAGTTTAACATTTGAGTCTGTACAAGATAGCAATTGATTAAAACTGTTGTTAATGTTCTGTGTGTGACAGATTTTATAATCTGCACTTTTACAAATTAAAATCATAATGAGAGCATATATAGAATTTATATCTTTTCCCTTTCGGGCAATGTGTCAGAAAGGCTGAACAAATAGATTGAAAGTTCCGTGTTGAAAGATAAATTTATTGACAAGAAGGGAGGGGAAGCATTATGGAAAGAAAAAAATCATGGGTGAAGCACTCAATACTCCTGCCTCATGCTAGGGGGTGCTGGTGATTCTAAAGGTGAGGTGAAATGGTGGTTTTTTTTGTTTTGTTTTTTTTTGTATATACATACTTTACACTATTTTCAGATACATTTACAGTAACAATTTAAACTATACATATTAAAGTAAAAAAAAACAACGGACAATTAATGTATTTTAATATTGGACAATTAGTGTATTTTAAGGCGAATAATGGCTTCTGAAAAAGAATAAGTGCTTTAAATACTTATTATTTATGAGCCACTGCACCGGTTTCATCTAATGTTACTAAATCACAAAATTTTAGTAAACAGAAAAAAGTCCCTTATCTTAATTTGTGATTCATTTTCCAACCCACTTATTCCCTTTCAGGGAGGTCTATTTCAGGGTAGGGGTACACCTTGGACAGGTCGCCACTTCATCGCAGTCACACCTAAGGGGAATTTGGTTTATTCAATCAACCTGCCGCATATATTTGGGAAACTGGAATAAGTGGAAGAAACCCACGCAAGCATGGGGAAAACTGGAAACTTCTTCCAGGAAGATCACCAGTGAGCTTCGAGCCAACAACCTTCTAACTGGAATTCAATTGTCCTAATACAATTATAAAGTATATAATGTACTTAAACTATCAAATAAAGTAAAAAAAAAAGTATTAAATAAACTACATAAGGCCATTGGTGAAATAAAGCTTCTATAAAATGAAACGAAATCTGGTGGAAATTGATAAGTGGCTAAGGATATGATGCATATGAAGGTTGTGAAGTGAAGGTTGCCCTGCGATGGACTGGCGACACCGCCTCTCGCCCGATGTGTGCTGGAGATGGGCACCGGCAGACCCCCGTGACCCCGAAAAGGGAAATAGCGGGTTGGGGAATAATGAATAAAAATTTTCTTAATCATCAACAGTGGTGTAACTTATGCAACTATCTCTATTTCATAACGAATTAGTTCTAAACATCAGCACCGGAAGTAAACAAACCAGAGCACGCGCCTAGGCGTAATGGACGCAACCGTCCCGCTGTGTGTGCGTGCGCGCTCCCGAGCGGCAGGAAGATGGCGGATATTTGGAGAGAAACGAGTCCGGAGAGCGGCTGATAGAGAGCAGCGTTCGCGCAGGTACACCCGGGCGAGCGGACGGCGGGTGCAGCCGAGGTCGGAGAGACAGACTGAGGCACCGGAGGAGAGGTAACGGAGTGCGAGCGCCCTTCAGACGCGGATCTTACTGGCGGCTAGCGCTCAGCTAATAGAGACTATGCGCGCGCGCGCGTGAGAGATGCTATTTTCTGGAATGAATGTCATGATTTGATCAGTGTTTGTCTCAGTGATGGTTGGGATCGGTTGTTTATAGCCCGCACTGACCAGTTGACTGGGTCTCCTAGGCCGATCTCCCAACTCGCTCCGTGGTAGGGTTTGTGCCACATTCTGTCACCGTTCACGCATCTAGATCTTTCCTACTACACCCATCTAGCTGGACTAACACTGCGTTACGCTTTTCTCACCGGCAACTGTTCTATTGTTCACAGATCTGCAGGATGGCAGTGTGCATCAGTGCCGTGGATGGTGTCTCGTTGGTCATGGACACAGAAGAGGGCCTGAAAAGGTCTTTGGAGAATCAATGTAGCATGTCTCAGCTGCCCGAGGAGGTGCTAGAGTACATCCTCTCCTTCCTCTCCCCCTATCAAGAGCACAAGACTGCAGCGCTGGTCTGCAAGCAATGGAACCGCCTCATCAAAGGTCTGAGAATCAAAGCTATTACAGTAAAGATGTTATGTTAAGTGCTGGAGGAAAAGACCATCTGAAAATCCTGGCAGTGTGTTCAGGGTTCTGCTGGAGAACAGGTTCCTCAGATCACTCCAGTAGTGTGTTCAGGGTTCTACTGGAGAACAGGTTCCTCAGATCACCCCAGTAGTGTGTTCAGGGTTCTGCTGGAGAACAGGTTCCTCAGATCACCCCAGCAGTGTGTTCAGGGTTCTGCTGGAGAACAGGTTCCTCAGATCACCCCAGCAGTGTGTTCAGGGTTCTGCTGGAGAACAGGTTCCTCAGATCACTCCAGTAGTGTGGGTTCTCTGGAGAACAGGTTCCTCAGATCACCCCAGCAGTGTGTTCAGGGTTCTGCTGGAGAACAGGTTCCTCAGATCACCCCAGCAGTGTGTTCAGGGTTCTGCTGGAGAACAGGTTCCTCAGATCACTCCAGTAGTGTGTTCAGGGTTCTGCTGGAGAACAGGTTCCTCAGATCACTCCAGTAGTGTGTTCAGGGTTCTGCTGGAGAACAGGTTCCTCAGATCACTCCAGCAGTGTGTTCAGGGTTCTACTGGAGAACAGGTTCCTCAGATCACCCCAGCAGTGTGTTCAGGGTTCTGCTGGAGAACAGGTTCCTCAGATCACCCCAGCAGTGTGTTCAGGGTTCTGCTGGAGAACAGGTTCCTCAGATCACCCCAGATCACCCCAGTAGTGTGTTCAGGGTTCTGCTGGAGAACAGGTTCCTCAGATCACAGGTTCCCAGATCACTCCAGTAGTGTGTTCAGGGTTCTGCTGGAGAACAGGTTCCTCAGATCACTCCAGCAGTGTGTTCAGGGTTCTGCTGGAGAACAGGTTCCTCAGATCACCCCAGCAGTGTGTTCAGGGTTCTACTGGAGAACAGGTTCCTCAGATCACTCCAGTAGTGTGTTCAGGGTGTAGGTGTTCTTGGATGGATATAGTGCCTGAGTTCAGTCTCTAACCAAACTCTTTCTTTCTCAGGTGTAGCGTATCAGTGTTACCATGGTTTCCTACGGGCCGTTCAGGAGGGAAACATCACCTGGGAGAGTCGGACCTACCCCTACCCAGGGACACCCATAACCCAGCGCTTCTCTCACAGTCAGTATGGTTGACCTCATTTAAAGAAATCGTACTCGTCTGCCTGTAGCCGATCAATACATGCCTTTCTCCAACACAGAACAATCTCACTTCATACAATCCTCCAATCAGCCGCTCCACCCACACTTTCAGGGTCCCTCACTGTCTCGTCTGTCCTCACCCTGCAGGTGCGTGCTACTGTGACTCGAATCAGTCCATGTACGTGTTTGGAGGCTGCACTCAGAGCAGCTGTAACGCTGCATTCAATGACCTCTGGCGACTGGACCTGAACAGCAAGGAGTGGATCCGGCCACTGGCCTCAGGTCAGAATAATCCTGCTTTGGCTGCAGTTGGGGGAACGCTCCGTAGCTCATGATTCAGACTGTAAACTGATTCATGTCCATGCTCTGTGTGTGGCACAGGCTCATACCCATCTCCTAAAGCTGGTGCCACACTGGTGATGTTCCGCGACCTGCTGGTGCTCTTTGGGGGATGGACCAGACCCAGCCCATACCCACTGCACCAGCCAGAGCGCTTCTTTGATGAAATACACACCTACTCACCGTCGAAGAACTGGTACACGCACACACACACACACACACACACGCATGACAGGAAATGATATCACGTTCTGATGTCACCCTTTCTCTCAGGTGGAACTGCATTGTGACGACCCAGGGGCCACCACCGATGGCAGGACACTCCAGCTCAGTGATAAACACTCACATGATTGTGTTTGGAGGCTCACTGGGCGCTCGACAGATGTGAGTGAGTGAATGAAGACGGTGAATGAGTGAGATAATGAAGGAGTGAGCGATGCAATGGAGATGAAAGTTCTCAGAGAAAGCATTGGAGAGAGAGCTCCTGGAGTTCGGCTTATGCTGGTTCTGAGGAGGTGTATGTATCTGCAGGAGTAACGAGGTGTGGGTTCTGGATTTGGAGCAGTGGAGCTGGTCCAAACCTAGCATAAGCGGGCCGTCGCCGCACCCACGTGGAGGACAGTCTCAGGTGACTTATTCTCCTTTCCATAATGCTTTGTGGCGGTGAACAGTGGTCACATGATGTTCTCCGCTTCTCAGATTGTGATGGATGATAAGACCCTGCTGATTCTGGGCGGCTGTGGAGGACCCAATGCTGTGAGTGTGTTCCAGATTTCTGAGCGTCTGTGATTTTTGTTGTTGTAGTAAAATACATGTGCGTGCATGTGCAGCTGCTGAAGGATGCCTGGCTGCTGCACATGAGCACCCCCTGCTGGTGGTGGCAGCAGCTCACAGTGGAGAACGAGGATCATGCTGCTCCAGAGCTCTGGTGCCACCCGGCTTGCAAGGTACACACTCTCTCTCTCTCTCTCTCTCTCTCTCTCTCTCTCTCTCTCTCTCTCTCTCACTCACTCACTCAAGTTTTTATCATGAGATCCGTGTGATCCAGTTCCATCAGGTTCCGATTCCATGTATCTCCACACGACTCACTTAATTTCATCCCCTCTCTCTCTCTCAGGTCGGGGACAGTGTGGTGGTGTTCTCTCAGGCTACATCAGGTCGGGCTCCTCTCAGTCCAAGCCTTGGTTCACGCCCGTCCCCCCTGGGTTCTAATGCGGACACGGTTCCTCCCTCTCAGGGACGTGCACAGTCTCCAGGACGAAGTGGAGCCAGTTTAGCACTAGCAGAAGAGGCTCCGTGTGTGAATGGACGCTGGGGAACACTACGCCCTCCTGCTGGTCCCCCATCCTCCCCCCGCTCCAGTGCTGTCCACCAGGAGGCACCATGGGACGACTCACTCCCTGTCGCTAATGCCTGTGCTAATGGTCTCCACACATCCCCACGGACCCCCCTAGGGACTGCAAAAATGCCATCATCAGGAATCCCCCCTTCAGCACCCCCTAGTCCTCCTCCAGCAGACTCACCGACGCTAGCACCCATTGCGCGGAGGTTGGCACCAAATAGCTCCAGTGAGGGCAAGCCACTGTACCCAGCACTCAGTGCGCGGCCCATGCAGATGTACCTGTTGGATGTGTCCAGTGCTAAAGCTCATGGCCGTGTGAGTTGGCGGGTGCTTGCTGGCACCCCTGCCGGTGCTAGCACTAGCGCTCCACCGGAGACTGGCCTGCACAGTCTGGTTCAAGGCAGAGGAGAGCTCATCATTTTTGGCGGGCTCACCGACAAAAAGCAGAGTGGAAAATTTTTCCCCAAAACCAACGCCCTCTACTTTGTCAGGGCCAAAAGGTGACTGCTGTTAGCACTTAGCACTGCATGCTAGCAGGTGATGCTAGCAGCAACTAAACACTTTACTCACACAGGACAAATTCTGTGAGAGAAGCTACAATGGTGTGCGACAGGACAATGTGCGCTATTAGCATGCCTGCGTACTGTTGTCATTGTTTGTGTGAGGGGAGGTTTGATTTGAGTTGGTCTGTCTGTCTGTCTGTCTGTGTTTGTCTGCAGGGAGAATGAATTTAAAACTTTTGTATTCTGCTCTGTTTACAGCACTCCTGCAAGAGTGTGATTATGGTAAACAGAAAATAAAGACATTCTACGTCTCTTAATTATCCAGCATTTTTTCTATTCATTAAACAGTTTTCATAGTTTAAAATCTGTTGAGCAGAACTCTACCTTCCCTTAAGCTGTGAATGTGTCCTGAAGAAATAGAGTTTACGGAGTAAGATAATTACTCAGGTGAGCGGTGTAAGGGGAAACCACGACCCTGCACCGGTGCTTTCGAGATCTTCCAGGAGAAACGCTGGGGTATCTTCGGTTACCTTTTGAACCTGAGGAGTGAAACAATTATCGACAATCGCTTAAGATTCAAACACGTCCAATCTGGCAACCCTCTCCGTGACGCTCTCGATGGCGCATGCGCAGATGCGAATGTCTCACTCGCGCTACGGTACCTCAGAACTGGATCGTTTCTCGCTCGGTCGGTGTTTCTCAAACCGAACCGGGGCGTCTATGAGCTTTACCGGACCGCGCGGGAAGCATGGTCCGGGAAACCAGGCACCTATGGGTGGGCAACCTACCGGAGCACGTCCGCGAGGAGAAGATCGTGGAGCATTTCAAAAGGTGAGGAGAGCTAGCACAGGCCTCGCGCGGGCTCACGAGCTCAGGGAAGTGCCAACTCAAAAACCCCGGGGATCGAGATTAAATAGCGGTAACCAGGCACAACTACGACCGAAGGATCACAGCTCGTCGATTTCCGCGAGGAGCTGTTGGTGAGCCAGCGGCTAAAGGGACGCGCTAGCGTGAGCTAACCCGCCACCTTCAATAGCGATTAATGCCGTAACCTAATGATTAAAACAACGATTATTGATCCTTAGCTACATTCCTGATTTCAAAGCTACGACTCGATAAAACGGTACCGAAGGCGAGTGAGGGAGAATGTCGTGTGATCGAGTCGGTGCACTGTTAGCCTGCTGCTAACGGATTTAACGACACCGTTGAGCCGAAAAATAAAAGCAGAGCTCGCGGCATTGCTCTCGGTGCTTCCGCGCTCTCCTGAAACGATGAAAGGCGACGACGAGGAGGAGATACGACTGGGCCTCGATTTGCAGTCTAAATACCGTGCTGAAGAGCTTCCGCATTTCCTTACTTTAATTAAAGTCTCATTTTTTCTGTTTTATGGGATGCACCATTTTAGTAAAGCGTGCGTCAAGTTGAAGTGATTGAGCGACCGGGAACTTAAACCAGTTTGGCCAGTGTTCGATCGATCGATGATCGAATTAAATCGATAGTTTGCGGTCTGTCGTACTTGATCGGATTGCTGAACTGATCTAAACTTGTGTTTTATGATTGACAAAGATAAATCTCGTTTTGTGAATTTTTTACGTGTTTGTGGAACTCGCGCTGCAGAAACAAATCCTTCTAGTAAACTGATAACGTTTTTCACTCCTCAACCCCAATAAAGTAAAAAAATCTGCCAGTGCGAGGTTCATCTGTATGCAGCGATCGTAGATGGGAACAGCCAATCAGGTTCCAGTGTGCGTGGTTACTCAAAACTGAAGAGCCAATCAAGTTCATTTGTATGCAGTGACTCCTAGAAGAGAACAGCCAACCACTGACCTTTTATATCCCATGTTCGTTATCAAAGTCCTTTATTTATGTAAACAGCGATTGTTTAAATTACCAATAAATAAAATTAAATTCGTTCTGGACCTTTGACCTTGGGTTGATGTAATCTCTTCTGGAGCTTTGAATGAACCACTGTTCTGTAGCTGATGTACATCTCGGAGTCGTTCCAAATTGGTAAAATCAGATCTAGGGACAGTAATAACAGCTGTGGGAGAGTAATGTGGGGTGACCGAGATGCTGAGCCGGAGATAAGGGATGTCCCCTGTACAGGCGTCCGTCCGCTCGTCCATTAGAACAGTGGAGCTGTACTCTGGCACCACCACTGGTAAGATTTTGAGAGATGTGTAGTTTGCTATGAATAAAATGGCGTGTTTTATGTGTAATTGTAACAAATTAAATGCTTTATAAGGGGAACACTGGGGAAAGGCATAGTGGACAAAGATCAGCTGTCGTGCTTCAGCGCTGACCGTTTAACACAATCTCTCTCTCTTCTCTCTCTTTCTCCTCTCTCTTTCTCCTCTCTCCCCACAGGTATGGGCGAGTGGAGAGCGTTAAAGTGCTGCGCAAGCGTGGCTCTGAGGGTGGCGTTGCAGCTTTCGTAGACTTTGTGGACATCAAGAGTGCACAGAAAGCACATAATGCCGTTAACAAGATGGGTGACAGAGAGCTGCGAACGGACTACAACGAGCCGGGGGCGGTGCCCAGCGCTGCTCGGGGGCTGGAGGAGGGGGAACGCCCCCCAACCGGCTTCACCAGGGCCCCCTCCACCCTCCACACCAGAGAGGGGCGCTATGAACGCAGACTAGACGGGTAAGTGTACGCCGTGCCCCCCGTGGGCAGGGAGAAGGGGGGGGGTACTGTCCCAGAGAATCCGAGGTTCGAACATGGCCTCCAGCCCTAGAGTCAGAGCGGGTGTGAGGCGTCACTGTGTGAGCCGGAGCGCCCTGGCGGGATTATATCACGCTGCTCGGGATCCGTGTGAGCGCCGGCGTGTGGATGTATGGCGCCGCCGTTTGCGCTCGTGTGTGGTTGTGATTGGCTCGCTCACGGTCAGAGGTGGATGTGTATTGCTCCGCCGCTGCTGTGGATTAATCGCTGTGGAGTAACGAGTGTGTGAGCTTCATCTCAACCATCATCGCCTCCGGATGAGCGCAATCTTGTGGATATCTGCTGAAGAGCCTCCTGAAGCTTCCTGAGCTGGATCTATCTGCTGGATATACCCGCTGCTCGCCAGTGGAAGAGCAAGCGCTGCTGGGATTACTGGAGCGTGTGGTCAGTGCTCGGATTACTCCTGCAGCCGGGCTCCTTTCATGGAGAAACAGGAATATATTTGTTTTCATTTCCCTGCTCCTGACAGAAGGCGTCTCTGGAGTATCTATGGTTATTGTTCATTAGCCCCCTTCACTGAAAGATCTACTTGTGATGGATTCGGCTCAGAAGATCTCCGGGACAATCGTCGGAGTCGGATAAATGTGAGCGCTTCCAGCCGATCTTTAACGCCTCTGCTGGATGAAGATCTCCGATGGTGGATTGTTGTCTGCAGAGGCAGTGAAGAAATATCCTCCGATGGATACAGAAGACCTGGTTTTGGCTCACACACGGTTGCAGCAGCGGTGTTGTGTTGGGATTATTGTAGGGTCTGTCTGCTCTGACAGGTTGGTATGCCCCTCTCTCTCTCTCTCTCTCTCTCTCTCTCTCTCTCTCTCTGTCTCTCTCTCTCTCTCCCAACTGTGTCCTCTCCTCTGGTCACCTTCTGTTATCTTCCGTGCTGTCGTTAAGAGCCCTGTGAGGTCACGTGCAAAATCTCTGTGATTGGGTCGTACAGTAATGAACCGGCTTCCCCCTCAGCGAAGCGGGAAAATACCAGCGCGTCTGTGTTCATGACGCACTGCAGTCGCAACTAAAGCAGTCATTTAGAGAACAGTGCAGGTCCAAGCAGGAAGTGATCTCCTCTCTGGGGCCAGCCGGGGATCCATTCGGGCGCTAGAGCATCGTTCTGGTTGCTGAGGAGAGGATTCTTACAGCAAAAGCTTCGCCATTAGGTGCAGTTGCTGAAAATAACTTGTGAAATAGCCTGAAATGTTACTAGTTGATGTTTCGAGGGGCTAAAGATGTGGTCTTCGAAAAGCAGCGTATTTCCAAACAGTCGTTCATATCGAGCTGGTTCCCATGGATCTGCTCCGCAGCGCTCATGCCCCCTGCTGGCCCTGTTCTGTGCTGCTCCTCTCCGTTTCCGCTGATCATGCTCTACTGAGTTCAGTGCAGGACGGCCGATTGCTGCGTTATTTGAAAACGTTTGTGTTGTGTTACCAGAACGGTTGCCGGGTGTTCAGTAGTGCTGTGTCTGATGCTCCCCCTGCAGCCGGAGCGTGACGCTGTGTGTGTTTGTGTGTTCCCCAGCAGCAGTAGCAGCAGTGCAGATGGGCGCGAGCGCGTCTATGAACACGCTTCCTACACACACCACGACCGCGCCGGCGCCAGCTTTGACCGGCACCGGAGCTACACCAACGATTTCTACCGGGAGCGCTCCCTCTTCTCTGCAGCCAACACCAGCTCCAGCCCGGCCAGTGCTAGCTTTGAGGTGGTGGAAGCTTTGGAGGCTCGGCTGGGCTCTGGTGGGGGTTCAGCTGGAGTGAGGAGGGACCCATACCGGGAGGAGCGGGGGCGCCGGAGTGAGCGGCCTTATCACAGGAGGAGGTCCCGCTCTACACACTCTTCTCATTCACGCCAACCCTCACCTCAGAGGAGCAGCGCCACGCACACGGCCAAACACACGCACTCTTCACCCAGGAGGACCGCCCCCTCGCCCCCACGTGGCCCCCGCTCTCAAACTCACTCGCGCTCCTCCAGCTCTGAGTCTCGCTCCAGCTCCAGCAGCTCCGGATCGGCCAGGTACAGGTTCTGCTGTTGTGTGTGTTAGAGGATGACATTTGTCAGGATTTCCCGCGGGAGTCCTGTGGGACGGGATAAACTTTTGTTATTAATCTCGTGATCGGGATGGGACGGGAATAAAAATCAATGAGAGCGGGAACACCATTAATAGATTATACTTTTCTGTGTTAAGCAATCCATCTTTCAGCGCATCAAAACACGGAAGTCCAAAGAGCACTTTTTTTCAAGGTCCGCAACAGAAGTTTAACACTGAAAGCTAGAAACAGACCTTTCGCCTTGAGCGGAGGAGAGCAGTGTCGGACGAGTGATTGATTTCCTGCGATCGCTTTAGCAACAGTTTGGTGGAGATTTCACTGTAAATATAATGTTTATACTGTATATATTAATATATACAGTAATAGGTTTATTAATGTTTTTTTACCGGGTTCTGTCCGTGATTCTTCTTCCGCTTTCGCGCACATGCGTCTTTGCATTCTTGCTCCATTTCTGGCACACTAAAGTGTTAGATTTCGGTGCCAAAACACTTGTAAATAGTGAAAGAAGATGTTTATACCATCATCGAGAGCCCCTGTGAGTTTTGTGAATTTTTCAATCACAGTCATATGTAATAAAAGTTTTTATACGCAGGGTTTATTCCCAACAATAATGTTTTTCAATATATAGTGTCATTTTTGACATTATATAATATTGCTTTTAAAACTGCTCATGCTCTTGATGCCAACAACATATTGCTTCATTAATTTATTTTTAATCTTTTGCTAATTTCTGTATAGAAACATAAGGGTTTCTTTTGGATAAATCTAATCTGATGTGATATATTTATAGAGATTTTTTTCTAATGAAGGGGAAACCTCCAGTGGCAAGGTTGGTTCTGTCTTCAGCTGGACAAGAACTATTCTTCTACAGTGGGGTATTAAAGTATTAAGTCAGCCAACAATTGTGCAAGTTCTCCCACGTAAAAAGATGAGAGAGGCCCGTAATGCTCACCATAGATAGAACTATGAGGATCAAAAGGAGAAAGAAAAATCCAGAAAATCACATTGTCTGATATTTAAAGAATTTATTTGTAAAATATGGTGGAAAATACATATTTGGTCAACTACAAACAAGTAAGATTTGTGGCTCTCACAGACCTGAAACTTCTTCTGTAAGAGGCTCCTCTGTCCTCCACTCGTTACCTGCATTAATGTCACCTGTTTGAACTCATTATCAGAATAAAAGACACCTGTCCACAACCTCAAACACTCACACTCTAAACTCCACCATGGCCAAAACTAGAGAGCTGTCAAAGGACACCCGAAACAAAATTATAGACCTGCACCAGGCTGGGTAGACTGAATTTGCAAAAGGTTAACAGCTTGGTGTAAAGAAATCAACTGCGGTGGCAATTATTAGAAAGTGGAACACATGCATGACCACTGATTATCTCCCTCGATCTGGGGCTCCACGCTGGATCTCACCCCGTGGGGTCAAAATGATCACAAGAACGGTGAGCAAAAATCCCAGAACGACACGGGGGGACCTAGTGAACAACCTGCAGAGAGCTGGGACCAAAGTAGCAAAGGCTACCATCAGTAACACACTACGCCGCCAGGAACTCAAATCCTGCAGTGCCAGACGTGTCCCCCTGCTTCAGCCAGTACATGTCGAGGCCCGCCTGAAGTTTGCTAGAGAGCATTTGGATGATCCAGAAGATGACTGGGAGAATATCATATGGTCAGATGAAACCAAAATAGAACTTTTTTGTAACAACTCTACTCGTTGTGTTTGGAGGAGAAAGAATGCTGAGTGGCATCCAAAGAACACCATACCTACTGTGAAGCATAGGGGAGGAAACATCATGCCTTGGGGCTGTTTTTCTGCTAAGGTACCAGTACGACTGATCCGTGTAAAGGAAAGAATGAATGGGGCCATGTGTTGTCAAACTTTGAGTGAAAACCTCCTTCCATCAGCAAGGGCATTGAAGATGAAACGTGGCTGGGTCTTTCAGCATGACAATGATCCCAAACACACCGCCCGGGTAACGAAGGAGTGGCTTCGGAAGAAGCATTTCAAGGTCCTGGAGTGGCCTAGCCAGTCTCCAGATCTCAACCCCATCGAAAATCTTTGGAGGGAGTTAAAAGTCTGTGTTGCCCAGCGACAGCCCCAGAACATCACTGCTCTAGAGGAGATCTGTCTGGAGGAATGGGCCAAAATACCAGCAACAGTGTGAAAACCTTGTGAAGACTTACAGAAAACTTTTGATCTCTGTCATTGCCAACAAAGGTATATAACAAAGTATCGAGATGTACTTTTGTTATTGACCAAATACTTATCTATTTGTAATGGAGTCACCAGATCTGAACCCCCTTTGAGCTGTTTTTGGAGCAGCTTGACATCCAGCCAATCCAACATGTGGGAGGAGCTTCCCGAAGCGTTGGGGTGGGGGGGGGTGTCCAGATCATCTCAAAAAATGAACAGCTAGAAGCCAAAGATCTGCAATGCTGTAACTGCTTCAAAAGATGGATTCTTTGACGAAAGCAAAGTTTGAAGGAAAAATTATAATAGTTTCAAATAGATATTATTTCTAACCTGTCAATGTTTCTAATATATTTCTATTCATTTTATGACTCATGGTAAATAAAAGTGGGACAAAAAATTGTCTAAGTGACCCCAAACTTTTGAACACTAGTACTGTATATGTTTGATTTGGAGCTTTATTAGAATACTTTATTTGCATTTTCATGTAAACATACGTTCAATGCTAGAGAGGGCAGGGAAGTTAAATCTTAAAGGGTAGCAAAACCTTCACACGTGTCACGGGGGTGTGACTCTGGTTTAATGTATGTACTGTACCGTTGTTAAAGTTATGTGATTAAAACCTATGCATTTGCTGCACTGCATTTAGCGCCTGCTTCATCAGCTCCTTGCATTTGCAGTTCACAGACCCTTTCTTGAACACTAGATGAATTTTGAGTATATGCCCAGAATCACATACGAATCAAAGCTTGTGCACGCATGTGGCACTCACACACTATAATGTATAAAGCTTTAAAACTGACGCAACATTCTTTCCGGCTTGTGTGTGTAGTTATATTAGCACCCATGTAATTAAGACTAAAGTTCCACTGCAAGCAGCCCCTGCATACCAAAGATGTAAAAGTGTGTAGAGGTCTTCACCACACGTTTTGGTTCACTTGGAGCCATATTGCACATCACATGAAGGGTTCATGAAAAATGCAGATTGGAAAACCCTTTCTAAATAAATTAGGTACTCTGTCCATTTCTGTGTGATTTCTTAGCTGGCCAAAAAACCCAGAATGACTTGGTATAAAGTGTGTGTGTTCTGTGTGTTCCACAGCGAGTCCAACAGCAGCTCCAGCGAGGGCTCTAGACCACGCTCCGTTCAGTCCGCAGCTACACACGCACCTCTTACTCCTACAGCAGTAGCATTAGCACTCGATCCAGAGGAACCACGCAGGAGCTTTGGCATACGAGTCCAGAACCTGCCCACTCGCTCCACAGGTACACTCTTATTCTAGAACCTGCCCACTTGGTCCATAGGTACACACTTAGAACAGAGCCCACACACTCTCCATCCATTTCCGATCCTGGTTCAGCGGTTCAGCGGTTGATCACGCCAGTCGCATCTTTAGATTGAAGAATTGTGTTTTGCTGTCAAGTTCTTCTTGTTGCCGGTCTTAAATGGTTATGGAATCATTTGCTTTAGGAAGAAAACCTTGTAATTGGCTTTATTCTCACCCATTCTCTCCAACAGACACCAGTCTGAAGGATGGGCTGTTCCATGAGTTTAAAAAGCTGGGGAAAGTCACTTCGGTTCAGATGCACGGTGCCTCAGAGGAGCGCTTTGGTCTGGTGTTCTTCCGCCAACAGGAGGACCAGGAGAAAGCTCTAGCTGTCTGCAAGGGCAAGCTTTTCTTCGGCATGCTCATCCAAGTCACTGCTTGGACCGGCCCCGGTAAGCTCTCAAGATACTGCTCATCACGACCCGTCAGTCAGTTGGTGAGCTCAGTCTACAAGGTGAAGCTTTTTAAAATGGAGTAATTTACGGATAAACACTGCAGGGATGGGCAACCAAACTGTTTGACTGCCACAGGGTAAACCCTCTATGGTTTTATCTCCAGACGTCATGAGGCACAGCTCATGAAATGAGTGAAGCTCCTCTTGCCTTGTTTGGAGTACCTGGTCTGTGTAATGAATTTGGATCGGGACGTTGGCACTCCAGGAATAGGATTGCCTGCCCCTGTGCTAAAGCCTGGCTGCAGTCACAATCAACCAAATGCTCTTGAATGCTGCAGCTGAAGAATGCTTGTGGCTCCCTGTGCCTGACCTTGTTCTGTGTTTGTCAGAGACGGAGAGTGAGAATGAGTTTCGGCCTCTGGATGGTCGAATTGACGAATTTCACCCCAAAGCCACTCGTACACTTTTCATTGGGAACCTGGAGAAAACCAGCAGCTATCAGCAACTCCTGCAGCTCTTCCAGCGCTTCGGAGAGATTGTGGTGAGTTGAACCACCACGTCTTTGAGCAGAGAACATGTTTATTATGAGTGTGTAAGCACTGCTCTCTCTCTTTGTCTGGAATCATTCAGGACATTGACATCAAACGTATGAATGGAGTCCCCCAATATGCTTTCGTTCAGTACTCGGACATTGCCAGTGTTTGCAAGGCCATTAAGAAGATGGATGGAGAGTATCTGGGCTCCAACAGGCTAAAGGTAACCACCTGCTGAGCTCTGCCTCTGCTCTGGGTTAAACTCTCCTATGTGTGACCTGTTGCTGTGTTGTCTTCTCAGCTGGGCTTCGGGAAGAGCATGCCCACGGCCTGCGTGTGGCTGGACGGGCTGTCCGCTAACATCACTGAGCAGTATTTGACAAGACACTTTTGCCGCTATGGACCTGTGGTCAAGGTTTGTGTAGGAGAGTTGAAAGCAGTGTAACTGTAGAGCAAGTGTCTCGAGTCGATGCTGAAACACTGCTCTACTGCAGATGAGCCTGGCAGCGGTCTGCTTCTTTCGGGACAAATCATCTTGAGGGTACTTTACTCTGTGTGTTCAGGTGGTGTTTGATCGACTGAAGGGAATGGCACTCATCCTTTATAACAACACAGACTTTGCTCAGGCCGCTGTTCGGGAAACCAAAGGCTGGAAGATAGGAGGAAACAAAATTAAGGTATGCTTGGCTATTAACGAGGACTTCAGGGGCTCATGGGGACATTTGGATATTCATGGGCACCCCTAAGCATTCACAGGGTGTGACTGGGGCTGTTTAGGGAATGGTCTCTGGGTTCACTAGGGCACTGTAGTTTCTGTGGGCTCTCAAGGATGGCTGGG
This sequence comes from Danionella cerebrum, assembly GCA_007224835.1. Classification (NCBI taxonomy): domain Eukaryota; kingdom Metazoa; phylum Chordata; class Actinopteri; order Cypriniformes; family Danionidae; genus Danionella; species Danionella cerebrum. Next base: position 263,626 of record SRMA01027312.1, on the reverse strand, counting down.
AATTCGTGGGGATGGCCGAAGTTCACAGGGTCTACTGGAGTTTCAGTTCATAATGATCCTGTTTAGTTTAACCTCTTAAGCCAGAGAGTCCCCGGTACCGGGGACTTGCCGCCTTTTGCATTACATTTTCGCTCATAGCTCACTAACCCTGAGAGTAACCCACACATATTACATACCGTTGTGCTCAGCAGAAACTCCTGTAAAAACGTATCTAATTCAATTTCATATCCGTTAACCACAGCTCTAACGCCATGCAAATAAACAACAACATGTCCAAGACCAAGTTTTTGTTTATGTGCGATATGTATCCACAATATAAAGGAAACACCAAAACCATGGCATCAAATGAAAGCTAACAACCAGCTGAATCCAGCGATGTGCAACTCATTTACATGGCGCAAAGTATTTCAGAGCAGGGAGCGAAAGTTCCCCGAAAAAACGGCACCAAAAACAAAGCAAGCATGTAAATCTTGTCTTACCTTTGCCGTTTTTTCAACAAAAGTTATTTCCATAGCGATAAAAGTCCGTTTGTTGTTATATCCGGTCGATAGCTTCGCGGAAACTCCATTTTGGCTCTTTTCTGTAGCTCTGTGCTCATAAAAACATGACCAAATATGTAAACACTCCCCGTGCGTAAGAGCAGTCCTCTCCACGCTCCGTGTCCTGTGATTCATCGGGGATCCTGTCAGTGTCAAAATGGTGGATATCATTGGATTCTTCAGATTCAAAGCTTTTCAACGAGGTATAGAGCTCCCGGATTGGACAGATGGTCAGGGGGGAGGAACATGCAAAAGTTCGAATGTTGGGAGCACTGTGAATGGGACATTATGCAAAGCACAGGAAGACAGCGTAAAGGGGCTTCCACCCCCCTTTTACAGCGTTTCTTTAGGAGTTTTTTTGCTGAAATCATGTCCCGTAAGCAAAAAAAGAAGACTATGAACGTAGCTGAAGCTTTGGACAAGATTTTTTCCATATTTCAATTATTGTGCTAAATTGTGCCAAACTGTGCCAACATGGATTACGCCTGAACTTTGTTCAATCAAAACCTGTACAGAATATTAGTTCCTTGTAGTATGGACACCAAACTTGCTACAGATGTCCTTCATATTAGACATATTAGAGGAAACATGTCATTTTTTTTTTGGGCGGAGTTCATTTTTTGGCCAGTTCAACATCATTTACTCTTACCCAGTGTTCTTGACTGTCAAATTAACTCATCCACACGACCCCCCAAGAACCCATCTTCATTTTGATACCAAGATTTGAAGTTTGGACCTTGTAAAAGCTGAGAAATGCCTTATAAAGTGAAGGTATAGGATTTTCGGAAAATAGGCCTTAGGGCTTAAGAGGTTAATACAGTACATCTTTTGTTTGTTCTAGGTTGATTTTGCGAGTCAAGAAAGTCAGATGGCATTCTACCGTTCAATGCAGGCCTCAGGACAGGACATTCGAGATTTCTACGACGTTCCTTCTGACCGGAGGTAAGATCTGCTATAGTAAAAATTAAGCCTGGTTAGGATTGGGGTTAGCCTAGTTAAACAACCAGCAATCGGTTCATGACATCAAAGTACTGCTCTAATAAAATTCAAAAGTACAGGAAGAGTATTTGACAGATCATGGATCCATATGATCGTTATAACCGCTCGTGTGGTGCTTTGATATCATAAACCAATCAGTAGCTGCAGCGTCGCTTCAAGTCAGACACTACGTGTGCGCATGCGTATTTGTTGGTTAACCTGTTAACACCCACCCCTCTTTTTGAGAATTTGTCAGAAAAAGACATACCCAAAATAAAATGGCTGTAACTCTCACATTTTAAGGGTTAAATTAATGTCTTTGGTGTCATTTAAAAGGTGACCCTTTCTAGTTTATCGGGAAAAAGTAAGGAACTGGATACCTTAAACAAAACCAAAGTTATAGGTTCACAAACTTTGTAGAAATTGTTGAAATTATCCTCGCCTAAATTTTTTTTTGTTTTTTATAAAATAAGTGAATGCTTGAGTCCCTGGTAGACTTTTTGACAACACTGAATAGAAACCACAACTGTTGACTAATACATGGCCAAAATCTGTCAAAATAAAGCTAAACATGTGTTTTCTAAAGATAATTTTATAAGACAATGTCTAGGTGGGCACCATTTGGCACCAAAGTGGCACTTTTTAATACAAATCAATACCACTACATAAACTACTCCAAAAATATTTATTTTTTTTAAGAAAATGCAATAAAATAGTGTATACATAAATATATAGAACAATATAAAACAATACTTGTGCAGACCCATATTGAATGGTCAACGTTACAGGCCATTTTCTGTGTGCCACACTGGGTCATTGTCTTTATGGCCAATCTGGAGGTGTGAATGTGCAGGGTTTGGCTTCTTTTGTTTTTTTGGATTCAGGTTCCCAGTCAGTGTCTTCACACGAAGATGAAGACTCACTATAAAGCAGAAAAACGTAGTATAAAACAAAACTGTCCATTTAAAAACAACAACATGAAATTATAGGTATGCAGTTATGTAAAAATATAGAAACTTGACTTAGTATCTGAAGTGGAGTTTATACAATGTTATTCAACTAGAAACAAACTTTTGAATAGGGTTGTTGTCAGCTTATTATTATTATGTTGGCTTGCTTGCAAAGCCAACATATTGTTATCTCTCTTAAACTTCTTCTTCTTCTTCTTCTTAGAACAAAAATTTCTGCCGTCAACTCCTCCTAGCCCGATCGAGCTACAGTCACGAAACTTTCCACACACCTCAAAGCTGTTGTGTAGTTTGTTGCTATGTCTTTTCAGACCGATTTGACCAGCGGTTTCTCCAAAAATCACAAAATTCGGCCCAAAAAAATCAGCCAAGTCATTCTCTATGGGGGCCCTAGAGTGGTGATGTCATCGTCCACTCTTAACTTCGAGTAAGCTCAGCCTTGTTGACACTTGCAGTATTTTCTTAACTAAAAATTAACCTTTACACACACATTTTATATCTAAATGGTAGAGATTTTTGTCCTCTTTCAGTTGGTGCTGTTTTCGTTTTTAAAAAACATACGGTTTTTACTCCAGGTAGCCCAAACCACAAGGAGTGCACATAATTGCTCCATTCACCTCCATTCAAAAATCCTTGCAGATGCTGTTTAAAATCTCAAATGAAGGCTATTTCTAACTCGCCATAAATCATTCAAACTTAATCACAGCTTCACAAAATTTACAGCATTCTCTTCATTACGGTCTTCTGCTACTGACAAAGAAAGAATCATTTTGATATGTCTTACGGTTCTTCTATAATCTTTATTTGTTTGAGGCATGGTAATTGGATTCTCTCCAGCAGATTTCAAAATCTGGCAGTTGATACTCCAGGTGCAGTTGATTACTAATAAGTAGGTCAAAGGTGTCTCATAGACTTTCAATGGCCCATTGAAATGAATGGAGCATGAATCCCATGGATCCTATTGTGAAAGAGCTTCTGTAATTAACCTCTTAAGCCCGAGAGTCCCCGGTACCGGGGACTTGCCCCCTTGTGCGTTACATTTTCACTCATAGCTCACTAACCCTGAGAATAACCCACACATATTAAATACTGTTGTGTTCAGCGGAAACTCCTCTAAAAACGTATCTAATTCAATTTCATATCCGTTAACCACAGCTCGAACGCCATGCAAATAAACAACAACATGTCCGGAGTATAATTCATGACCACGTTTTTGTTTATGTGCGATATGTATCCACAATATAAACGGAAACACCCAAACCATTACATTAAATGAAAGCTAACAACCAGCTGAATCCAGTGATATGCAACTCATTAACATTGCATGAAGTATTTCAGAGCAGGGAGCGAAAGTTCCACGAAAAAACGCCAGCGAAAACCAAGCAAGCATGTAAATCTTGTCTTACCTTTGCCGTTTTTTCAACAAAAAGTTATTTCCATAGCGATAAAAGTCCGTTTGTTGTTATGTCCGGTCGATAGCTTCGCGAAAACTCCATTTTGTATTTTTTCTGTTGCTCCGTGGCCTCATGACGTCACCAAATATGGAATGACTCCCCGTGCGTAAGAGGTGGTCTCTCCACGCTGCGCGTCGTGTGATTCGTCGGCGATGCTGTCCGTCTCAAAATGGTTGAGTTTATTGGCTTCCTCAGAATCAGAGCTTTCCAGCGATATATAGAGCTCCTGGATTGGACAGATGGTCGGGGGGTAGGGACACGCACGTCGAAACTCGACGTCGAAAGCGTTTGTGATTGAAAGGTTCCCAAAAGCGCAGCAAGATGGGGTAAATGAGCTTCCACCTCCCTTTTACAGCGTTTCTTTAGGAGTTTTTTTTGCTGAAATCATGTCCCGTAAGCAAGAAAAGAAGACTATGAACGTAGCTGAAGCTTTGGACAAGATTTTTTCCATATTTCAATTATTGTGCCAAATTGTGCCAAACTGTGCCAACATGGATTATGCCTGAACTTTGTTCAATCAAAAGAATATTAGTTTCTTGTAGTATGAACACCAAACTTGCTACAGATGTCCTTGACATGTAGTGGTTACAATTGATTGTTTTTATTTGCTTCATTACAAGTAAAATAAGGAGATATTGGAGGAAACGTGGGGTTTTTTTTAGGCGGAGTTCATTTTTTGGCCATTCCAACATCAATTACTCTTACCCAGTGTTCTTGACTGTCAAATTAACTCATCCACACCACTCCCCAAGAACCTATCTTCATTTTGATACCAAGATTTGCAGTTTAGGCCTTGTAAAAGCTGAGAAATGCCTTAAAAAGTAAAAGTATAGGATTTTCGGAAAATAGGCCTCAGGGCTTAAGAGGTTAATTGACATTGGAAAGTCATACTAGTATTAAGGAAGCAAATCACTTTTCCAGCCAATCATTGCTTGTGAATTAACATAAATTCATTAAGCCACACCCACTTTGCCATAACTTTCAATGTCAAATATCTTCTAAACGGAACACAGTAGAGACATGGGGGTTGCTTTATATTATTCTAAATGGAAAGTAGATTACAACATGATGTCACTGACTCCTCCATAGCAACCAAATTTTTTACCATAGTAACTAAATTGGCATATCTCTATCTTCGGTTAGGAAAATGCTAGAGACTTGGGGGTTGGTAAGCTTCACCCATAGTGACAGCTGAAACATTATATTATGTCAATGACACCTCCATAGCAACTAGACTGGTTACCATAGCAACCAATATGGCATGTCTATCTCAGCTTAGGAAAATCATAGAGACATGGAGGTTCCTGCATTTTACTCGTATTCATATGGAGAACAATATATAAGGTCAGCGACCCCTCCATAGCAACCAGACTGTTACCATAGCAAAATATATGGCTTATCTCTATCTCAGCTTAGGGATTAGGATTAGGGTTAGACTGGTTAGCAACCAGACGGGTTACCATAGCAACCAATTTTGCAAATACCTATCTCAGCTTATGAGAATCATAGAGACATGGGGGTTGGATTATGTTATTGTTGCGGAATTGACAACATTTAAAAAAATAGGTATTAACGGCACTAGTGCTGGGCGATATGGAAAAATCATATATCATGATATGGATTATTTTATATCACGATAACGATATATATCACGATATACCACAATAAA
>SRMA01027312.1:235256-245980 GCA_007224835.1 Danionella cerebrum | reverse complement strand
TTTGTGAGCTGGAGGGCTTGTTGTGGCAGGACCCATTTATCACTACAGCTATGTTTTACTTTTTTTACCTTTGAACAAAAACTGTTGGATTTTTTTTCTCTTATACAACATGTGCTTTCTTTTAGTGATGTTGAGGAATTCAACAGAATTCAGATGCTCTGAAGCGAAGGCTGAAAATTTTAGCTATGACACTTTAGATAGATGGGATGTCAATTTTGTCGACGTCTCATTCATTCATTTTCCATCCCGCTTATTCCTTATTGGGTTAGGGTTAGGGTTAGGGTTAGGGTTGGGGTTAGGGTTAGGGTTGGGGTTAGGGTTAGGGTTGGGGTTGGGGTTGGGGTTGGGGTTAGGGTTGGGGTTGGGGTTAGGTTTTAGGGGTTAGGGTTAGGTTTTAGGGGGTTAGGGTTAGGTTTTAGGGGTTAGGGTTAGGGTTAGGGGTATTCAATGAACTTTTTGTGACTCTGGCCAGTCATAAATCGAACAGGCCCCCCTAAGGGTGAGATCCTCCCCTCTGGTGCAGACCTATGTGTTAATGTGTAGTCGAGGGGAGTGCTGGGGGAAGTTCCCCGTGGTCGATCGGAGGTGATGTCAGTCCGGAGAGAGGAGGAGTCCAGGGCCCCCGAGTCAAACCTCTATAGGGGCTCCCCAACCCGGAAGAGGCCAGACCGGGAAAGTGCTGAGGGGTAGGGGTGCCACTCCAAATCACGGCAAAATAAGAGAAAAACCAAAAAACAAAAGGAGGAGAAAGAAAATTATAATCAACCAAACAAAGGTGTAAGTGCCCGTTTCGGGGTAGTCGGTCTGTCCCCTCCAGGGGTCAGGCAGCATCCCCAGTCCAGATGTAGGTGGTGGCTGGTGAAAGAATCCCGAACTCCCACCCCCCCCAGAGGCTCACTTCATGTTGAAACCCCGCGGGTAGAGGGTCCGGACTGACATAATCCAGACCCTCTCCCGCCTCCTCCGTTGCTCCGTCGACCAGGTTAGGCATTCCTCCAGCACTCCCGCTTTAAGATAGGTTATTGGAACAAGTGAGAAGTGGTTTATCAGAGGAGTGTCCAAGTGCTGATGCCGGATATTATACAGATGTTGTTTAAGACGCTGGTGGAGTGTGTGTTGTGTCTCCCCGATGTAATGTTGTAAGCAGTGTGTGCATGTAAGAATGTAAACTATGTTGCGTGTGTGACAATTAGCTCCAGAAGGAAGGGAAAAAGCACCGGAGTCCGTCCACAGCACATCCGGTTGATTATAGTATTGTTCCACAAGAGGGGCCCCCCGCCGCCTGGGCGGGACCGCCGCCCTCACCAGAAGATCCCGGAGATTGGGATTCCTCCGGTAAGAGGCCAGCGGTCTGAATTTTGACAGAGGAAGGTGGGTGGATTGTGTGTGAGAAAAGTGCTGGCGTAGTGATCGGTTGAGGTTAATCGTGGTTGAATTGAAGGTGGAAATGAAGGGAATGGGGATGACCTCCTCGGGGTCCGTCCCTACCACAGGGGTGGACTCCCCCAGCGCCTTGAGGGTGTTGGACTTGATCGTCCGCAGAAATCTCTTTGAGTAACCTCTCGGTCGGAGCGCCTGAAAAAGAGTCCTGATGGCTTCCTGGAGGTGTTCCTCCAGGGAGCAGATACGGTGAAATCGGATGATTTGGGATTTTATTACTGAGGAGAATGTGTGTTTTGGATGAAAACTTTTTTTATGTAGAAGGTTGTGAGTGTCGGTCGGCTTGAAATAAACCTTGCTCAGGATGGTCTTAGATGGAGGGGTGGATTGAAAAAATATTGTGGTGTCCAGGAAATGAATGAAGGATGGATGAGACTGTGATTTGAGGGTGATGGTTGTATGGTGGGAATTAGCCATATCCAAAAAGGCGCTGAAGGCCTCCTCCCCGTGTGTCCAGACCCCGAAGATGTCATCCAAGAACCGGTAGTAAAGGCACGGTCTATGTGGAAGTTTTGGAAAGAGTGTTCGCTCCCACTCCGCCATGTAAATGTTGGCGTATGCGGGAGCGAACTTCTTCCCCATGGCCGTGCCATGAATCTGTAGAAAATGGTGGGCATTAAAAGTGAAATCGTTCCGGGTAAGGCTGAGGTGAAGAAGCTGCAAAGGTTCCTTGTCCGGGCGATGCTTATTCGGGTGGAGGTGAAAAAGGTTTTTGACGGCAGAAATTCCGAGTGTTGTGTCGAGGTTGGTGTACAGACTGTCTATATCAATAGAGAAGAGAAAGGCATGTGATGGGAAAGATTGGTTGCGAATTTTATTGAGGAAGGGATATGTGTCCTTGATATAACTGGGGTGAAGGGTAGAAAGAGGGTTCAAAAAGTGATCGATGTATTCGGCCACGCGGTAGGACTCGCTATCGACATCCGAGACGATCGGCCTCCCCGGGGGAACCTCAAAGGGGACAGTCCAGGCCTCTGGTGGTTTGTGAATCTTTGGTAGGAGGTAAAATTTGCGTGGTTGGGGAGGGTTTGGACCAAGAAGATATAGAAACTGTCTGTGATTAATGAATTTTTTGTTTTTTAAAGACTGGAGGATGGAGATTATGGAGGATTGCGTCTCAGACTGTAAGGGGGAGGAAAGTGGGGTGTAGTGAAGGGGATTGTGTAATTGTCGATATGCCTCAAAGAGGTATTGCTGTTTGTCCATAAGGACTACAGCAGACCCCTTGTCAGCTGGTTTAATAATGAGATCCGGGTTATGTGAAAGTTGGCGGAGTGCTAGTCTGTGTGTTGTGGAAAGGTTGTCCGGTTCCCGAATAATGGGGTGGGTCTTCACAGAGTAGAGGTTGCGTTGGATGAGTCGGCGGATAGGGAGAGAGATGAGGTGAATAGGGGGTTCCCATTTGGATGGGGCAGTGAAAGGGAGGGGATTGTGGTTGGATGTGTAGGAGAAATAGTCCAAGAGTTTGAGGCGTCTGTTGTAGGCCGGGATGTCCACATCAAGGCCCCCCCGTCTGAGGCCCCCCGGTGTCGGGACGAAAGCAAGTCCCCTGCTGAGGAGCTCCTCCTGTGGAACTGACAGTTGAAAAGTTTGGGATAAGTTTAGAATGTTGTTGGTTATTTGTCTGGGTTCTGTTTTGCAGTTTACCCCATTTAGTAGTTTAACTGGTCTAGCCAGTAGTTTAGGATGTTCTGTGCTGTGGACGGGGTCCAGTGGATCCCATCCTCCTGGACCTTAAATCTAAGAGGGGAGATCTCATTTAAAAAGTGGAATCTTGTGTCCGGATTATTGGTGATCACTCGGTTTAGCTCCCTCAGGTTCTCCTGTTGTTGTGGTGTGGGATGGTTGGAGCTGAAATTTATTGCCGGTGTGTAAATAGTGGCCAAAGGAAAGGCCTTAGCCGCCGCCCTCCACATCCCCAGAAGTTGTTTCTTTGAGGTTTTCTGCACATGTTGGTCTTTGTTGTTCAGACCCACCGACAGAATAACTTTCTGCACAGTGTCGTGTGGGGGCAACCTCTGCAGAAGATGGGCAATGTGAAGAAAGTTGGCACCCGGATAGCTGTCAATTTGAATGTTGGGGTTATGGAATTTGGGGAGCCTGGAGAGATTTGAATCTCCCAGGATCACAATGGGTTTTTTTATTGAGATTTGCCAGACTGAAATTTTATGGGTGGTATTAGGGTGCCTGGTGGGGATACCTGGGGTGGATTGTGTCGAGGTGGTAGAATTGCTTGTATTAAAAATGCTTCAATTTGCCCCAGAACGGCCCCGGTGGTCCGCTTGCTCTGTCGGGGCTGAGGAGGAATCAGGTAGGATAGGTTCAGGCTTCTTAATCGCTTGCCTGTGGTTCTCCTTCATCACATTCCCCTCCGGCGAGGACCGGTTTTCCGGGGCCGACTGGGACAAAGCAGTAATTGTGTTTTGGGAGTCCGTGCACACCACATTGCTGTAGGTGCGCCCGGACCCCCGGGTGATGGGGGGTGAAAACACCGAGCGTGGTGCTGAGCTGGTTGGTGATTTATGGGTGAGAGCCTCATGATGGATGAGGGTCGGGGTTCTACCGAGGTTGCCCCCCACGACAGAGGCGGCGGCGGGCCGAACCACTGGTGGGGGTGAGGGTGGGCAGGCGGCTCCATTTGATTGAACTGAAGAATGAGAACCTGAGGGAGAACAGTCAGATGTTACTTGATGTAAAGGAAGTGGTGGTGATGTTGGTGCGGGAGAACCTTCGGGTCGCGCCGGGGCGTCTACCAGGAACTTGGCCAGGAGTTGGTGGGCTTCGGCCAAAGAAGCGGCCTGGAGTCTAGATCGGAATCTATTTTTGGCCCGCCCCCTGGCCCTGTCCCAGTCTGCCGGGTCCACCTTGGTGAATGAGCCCAACAGACCGTCCTGAACTCCCCGGTAGTGCCCCAGCATAAGCCTCAGATTCTCCCGCATCCAGTTATGAACATTCTCTCTAACTGCTAACATGATGGTGGGTGATGGGCATGCTGGTTTAATGAATTGTGTCAGTTTTTTAACAGTTCTGAACATGCCCGGTGGAAATGTATTGGTGTCCAAGGCTTGTTGTATGATATGTGTGTGGTGTAAGATCTGAATGAGTTTAAAACATTGTTTTGTGTGGGAGGAATTATCTAAAATCTGTGTCTGTGTGCAATCCCTGTGTCTCACCCCACTGTTTTCTGGAGTCTCAAGATTTCCAAGGACAGCAAACCGGTTGGTTAAAGTCGCCATGGAAATACCTAAAAAAAGTTTTCTTATCGGACGTAAAAGTTGAGTTAGTTTAACGTAACCCACGACTTTTCCAGTAAACCACACTTGAGGGGGCTCAAAGCCTCGGGGGAGAGGGAGAATAGAATTATTAACTCACCCTCTCGCTCCGCTGCCCCTGCTTGTAGATACCCCTCTCTCTTGTGTGTCCTATGTCCAGATTTCCGACGGCGATGCACCTTGGACAGGATTTCACTCCTAGTGCAGGATGTTCCAGACGGGGTAGCTGATGTTGATCTCCTCCGTGGTGTATAGTTAAAAGTAATCCTTTATTAGAAAATCTTAAAAAAATAGAAGAATTTTTGGGATAAAATCCTTAAAAAGTGCAATAAAATCCAAGGGTACCCTGGTTTAAAATTGTCCAAAGAATAAAAAGAGACTCCAAGTTGTAAAAACTCTCGACGTTTCGGGCCCAATGGCCCTTCCTCAGGAGAGATGGTAGGAGACTGTGATTGTTGTTCTTCTTCTTCTTCGGTTTTGTTTATTGGCAGTTTGCAAACCTGACTTTTGGTGCATTACCGCCATCTACTGATGTTGTGTTAAGATCAGGGTATGGGGAAAGGAAATTTTTCTTTTATATTCTGAAAGTGTTTTTTGTTCTATGAAGGAATATTAAGATTTCCTTATACATCCTGGCGTCTCTTAACAGGTTTGTTGCTGTGAACTGTTGTATTTTATTGTTTACTGCAGTTTCCTTCAGATCTTTTCTTTTATCTTCATATCCTTTGCATTTTGTTATCATGTGATCTACAGTCTCATCATCTTCTTCACATATCGCACATTTCCCTGTCAGATGGTTTCCTATTTTGTATTGATGGTGATTAAGTCCTGTATGTCCTATTCTGAGTCTTGCTATGATGGTTTCTTCTGTTCTGTGTCTCAGAGGAAGTTGTTGTTGTTTTCCCACCTTTTTTTGTATTCCATACAAGTGTCTTCCTGTCTCACCCTTATCCCATTGCTCTTGCCACATTTCTAAAATCTTGTTACGTATTATGCTTTTGGCCTCACTTTTCCCTATAGATATTTCCATTGTTATTTTTTCTTGTTTAACTGCTTGTTTAGCTGCTGCATCTACTTCTTCATTTCCCTCGATTCCTATATGTGCTGGTATCCATAGAAACTGTATGATTTTACCTTCTCTGTCCATTTCTTCAATCTTACGATCTATTTCATTTACTATGTCTTGTCTTGCTTCTGATTTCTTTTCCTGTATGCTGATTAGTGCAGATGAGCTGTCTACACAGATCAATGTATTTTTTCTTTGTTTTTTCCTATCCATTCCAGAGCCATTTTTATTGCAGTTAATTCAGCAGTGAATACACTTAAATGGTCAGTTGTTCTGTGTTTCATTGTCACCTTCTTTGAGGGGATCACGACTGCGGCACCTGTTCTGCCAGATATTGGATCTTTAGACCCATCTGTAAAGATTTGAGTTTTATTTTTGTAATACTTTTCTAAGTATTCTTTAACATATGTTACTTTTTGCGTTTGGTCTTTAAGTATCTTTATTTCTTCTATAAGGTTTAGATTTACTCTTATTAGTTGTGTGTTCCATGGTGCTCTCTGATCCTCTGTTCTACTGTATTTAAATTTGTCTAGTCCCATTTTGTTAGCCATTATATTGCCCGTCCATCCTAGATTATGATAGTTGGATTTTTTGTGTTCCCAGCAGTCCTTTAGGATTTCTTTTATAGGTTGTTCTTCTCCTTGACTCTGTATTTGCACCCAATAATTCATCATTATCTTTATTCTCCTAAGCCTAAGAGGCATTTCTCCTGTTTCCACCTGTACAGCTGCCAGAGGAGATGTTATTATTGCTCCGCAGCAGAGCCTGAGTGCCTTCATTTGTTCTCTCTCCAATTGTTTGAGATGCGTTTCTGCCGCTGATATGTACGCTAAACAGCCGTAGTCTATTTGTGGTCTCATTATACTACTGTAAATCTTAAATAATGCATTTCTGCTGCCTCCCCACTCTCTTCCTGCAAGGTTCCTTAGTATGTTGTTTATTTTTTTACATTTATCTTTAACATAATATATATATTTTTGCCATGTTAATTTTTCATCAAATATTATTCCAAGGAATTTGATCTCTGTTACTTGCTTCAGACTTTCTCCATATAGTTTTAAGGTAATATTTTTGTGTCTTTTAGCAAAGCATATAATTTGTGTTTTGCTTACTGATAACTTGAATCTTTTCAATTAAATTTATTGCGTGTTGCATTTTTGTTTCAATAAACCTTTGATTTCTACCCCTAATCCAAATAGCTCCGTCATCTGCATATAGTGACTTATCTATTTTATTTTGTTCAAGTTCTTCAAAAATGTCATTTATCATTATATTAAATAATATTGGACTACAGACACTTCCTTGGGGAGTCCCGTTTTCTGCGGTCTGTTTTTTGGAGAGTTTTTGTCCTACTTTTACTTGGATAGTTCTGTTATGTAAGAAGTTTTCTATCCAGTTTATTATTTTGCCTTTAAAACCTATTTTTTTACATTTTATGATCAGACCTTCTTTCCATAACATGTCGTATGCTTTTTCCACATCGAAGCACACTGCCACTACTATTTCTTTATTAGTTTGTGCTTTTCTAATTTCATTTTCTAAACATATAACAGGCTCTCTTGTACTTTTTCCTTTTCTGAATCCGTTTTGGTACGGTTTTGTTAGCTTCTTTTTTTCCACATAATATTCAATTCTTCTTGTGACCATTTTTTCCATTATTTTCCCTAGATGTGATGTTAGTGCAATTGGCCTATAGTTTTTTGGATCTGTTTCATCTTTCCCTGGTGTTTTAATTGGTATTATAATTGCGTGCTTCCATTCTTCTGGTATTTTTCCTGTATCCCATATCTTATTGTAAAGTTTGAGTATTTTAGAAAGAGCAATTTCTCCCAAGTTTGTTATCATTATTTTATAACTTCCATCTTTTCCTGGAGCAGAGTTTTTGTTATTTTTCAAAGCATATTCTAGTTCCTGTCTTGTGAAAGGTACGTTTATTTCATTATTTTCATTTGAGTCTTCTGTTTTCTCATTTTTGTGTTTTTCTACTGTTTTCTTCCTTTCTTGTTTTTCTTTTTCTGTTAAATTTTTTGAACTATGACTTTCCTGATAGGTTTTTACTAATACCTCAGCCTTTTCCATATCTTCCTTTTTAATTTTGTCGTCCCATTTCAGCGTGGCCATTTTGTTTATTTTATTTATTCCTTTCATTTTCCTAATTGTTCGCCAAATCTGATCTATATTTGTCTCTTGCCCTCTCTTATTACAATACTCTCTCCAGTAACATTTTTTTTGCATTTCTTATAATTTTCCTAACCATTGCTTTACTCTTCTTGTATGTTATTAGTGATTCTATTGTATGTTTCTTTTTTAGAATTTTGAAAGCTTTGTTTCTTATTTTTATTGTTTTACTGCATTCTTCGTTCCACCACGGAACGCTTTTTTTTCCATCTCTATTTTTACTTTTTGGTATGATTTTTTCTGCTGTTTTTATAATATTTTTAGTTATTTTTTTTCTAAACTGTTCTGTATCTTCTTCCCCTTCAATTTCATTATTTATTTCTGTTTCCATTTTGTAATTGTATAATTTCCAATTTGTTTTATCAAATTTCCACCTTACTTTATTTTCTTTTTTTGTTGTTTCTTTTATCCCAACTTTAATTATTATTGGATAGTGATCGCTGCCCATGTTACATTCTTTTACCTTCCAATTTTGTATATCTTCTACATTATTTGTTATTAAAGTTAAATCAAGCACTGAGGTTTTGTTTTTGTTATAGTCATATCTTGTTCCTTTTCCCTTATTTAAACATATCATTTGTTTTTCTTCTATAAATTCTTCTAAAATTTCACCGTCTTTATTTGTTTTTTTACTACCCCAAAGTGTGCTGTGTGCATTAAAATCTCCACACCATATTGTTTTTCCTTTTGCTAGTCTGCTAATTTCCTTTAAATTGTTTTTGTTTATTTGTTTTCCTGGATTATAATAATTTATTATGTTAATTCCTACTCCATTTATCCATACTTGGACAATCATAGATTCGTGTTTTTCATGAATTTCCACTATGTTATATGAGTAATTTTCTTCAATGCCTATTAGTATTCCCCCTCCATTTCCCTCTCTTCTGTCTCTTCCTATTATTATTATATATCCCTTAATGGCAAAGTTTAATTTAGGTTTAAGCCATGTTTCTTGTATACATATTATTTTTGGTTTATTTTTTTGTTTATGTAAAAATTGTTTAAATTCTAATCCGTTTGTAATGAGGCTTCTGGCATTCCATTGAATAATTTTTATTGTCATTGTTTACTTCCTCCTCCTTCTGCTTGTCCATCATTTTCTCCGCCCAGTTTTTCTCTCACCTCTTCCCAATTGATCTCTTTTATACCTAGAAACTTTTCTCCTGCTTTGACTATTATTTTGATTTTTTCTGTTCTTTTGTTTGTCTGAGCAGCACAATTTATACCTCTACCATGAAAAGTATAAATTCTTTCTTTTTCAAATGTAGTGTGTCTTTGCTCTCATTTCCTTGTGGGGGATTTTGCTTTTCTGTCTTTTTTTATCACTGTTTTTGTCGTCTCATTTACCTGTTTTACTGCTTCTGCATATGTAATTCCTTTTGTTGTTTTTATCATTTGTACTTTTTCTGCTTTTCTGCTTGCTTCACAACCCCTATATGCTGCACTGTGGTTTTCTCCACAATTAACACACTTTATTTCTGCATCTTTTTTGCATTTGCCATATTCATGATCTCCAGCACACCTTCCACATTTAATCTTGCCTCTGCAGTTGTTTGCAATATGTCCAAATTTCTGGCATTTGAAGCATCGGAGCGGTGGTGGGATGTATGGCTTCACTTGGTAGCTGAAGAAACCAAGGAATACCTTGGTTGGCAGTGTTTCTTGGTCAAACTGTAGCATAACAGATAGACTGTCGCATCTTTCTCAATTTCGGTTTGTTTTTAGTCTTTTTGCAGTATTTATCTTTCCTCCTTTTATGTTACTTATTATTTCGTCTGTTTTTATTGTTGTCGGTATTCCTGTAATGACTCCTCTGGCATACTTTCTCTCTTTTGGAATTGAATAAGTTACCTTATTTCCCTCTATTTTTTGAGTTTTGATAGCTTTGTCTTGTTGCTCTTTGTTGCTACATATTACTAGCATTTGTCCGTCTCTCAAGACTCTCATTTCTCTTACTTCTCCTATTATTTTGTTAATA
This sequence comes from Danionella cerebrum, assembly GCA_007224835.1. NCBI lineage: Eukaryota > Metazoa > Chordata > Actinopteri > Cypriniformes > Danionidae > Danionella > Danionella cerebrum. The sequence goes on along the minus strand of SRMA01027312.1, from coordinate 236,046 downwards.
CTTTTTGTTAACCCTATTGGGTTCCACTTCGTAAATGATGCTCCCTCTTGGTTTAGTTTTATGAAAACTTTGAGTTGCGTCTCTTCCTGTTTTTTTATTGTCGTATCGCTGTCTGAACCGTTTGTTTGCACTGACTGCGAATCTGATGTTAGGTTTGACTTTTTCCTCTTTCGGGAATACTCCTTTTTGCTCATTGTAGCGTCACCCTTTTCTTCCTTTGTTTTAACAAATTCATAATTTCCTTCCTCCATATCCTCTCCACTTTAGTCCCAGTGGTTTGCATGTTGATTTTCTTCCCAAGTCGCGCTAGCTTTCCTGCTGATCGCTTTCTTTGGTTTTCCAGGAGCATTTCTTCCATCTTCATCCGCCGAGTTGTCGCTGCTTTCCGCCATCTTTCTCTCTCTCCGCAGGTCTTTCACTGTGATTGTTGTCCTCTGCAGTCTCCTTTTTAAATGGTGGGGTGAGAGGGCGTGTGTGTGTTAGTGCTTACTGGTCATCTTTTAATTGGTTGGTTCATTCCAGTAATTATCCCACAAAAATTTGGAGGGGCTGTCCTAGTGTTGTGAGAGTGTAAGTGTGTGAAAACCAAAGTCCTGATGGGCTGTACCAGTCCTGTGTCCATGTGGCGCTCAGCGTCCGTCCACCGGCTCAGAGTCTGAGCATCACCAGTTCGAGACCGGTTCTGGTCCCGATGCGGATGTCGCTGGACCATGGTACATCCTCAGGCAATGTTTTTGTAGAACAAGAAGGCTGTTTTTTGGATTGTCCATGGGTTGGTTTCATGTGTATT